>JAZAYU010000009.1:12085800-12433300 GCA_038501625.1 Corbicula japonica
ACTGCTGCAATTTAACTCTTTCCTCCATATATACGCATTTTTATGCATGTGCGACCAGTGTAGATCCAGATCAGCAGGTACATCCATGCCATCTGATCAGGATCTGCACTGGTCGCATTTTGGTCAGAAATAACATAACGAATCAAAAAGCGAACAGTTTAGATCCTGATCAGATATTAAATCATCATCAGGTATGAAAAAAAAACTGTTTTTGAAAGCTGCTTTCCTCCAATGCAGGTTATCATACCAATTGTTAACACAACATGACCCCACTGCTGCATTCCTCCATTCTCATCAGATCTTATTTCAGAATGTCACAAATTGTTTGCTCTATGAACTCTGCAGGTTTTCATTTAGACCAGATATTTACTGAAATTTCTCTTTCTTTGTAAGGAAATATGTGTTTAATATGTATCTTTTATGCTCTAATTCTTTTTTTAAGACAAGAATATACTAAGTATAATGTGCCTTAATGATTGACGATTCACTGCTCTTGTGACTGAACTAACTTCGGTTAGTTTTAAAGTGCAACCATTAAAACACTTGGGCTCAGCTGGTGTAAACTGGTAGCTGGCACTACACTGAGTTGTTCATATCAATAAGTGCTGCCTGGAGGCAGGGCGGCAGGACATTGACAGTTTAAATTTGTCAGGCTGAATGGCTCCTGGCTTTCTTTTGGTTCAAAACCATTTGAGGATCAGTGGTTTATTTTGGATCAATGACTTCAATCGATCAATGCTTGACTGGCACTAAGCATGACCTGCGAAATGGAAGTACCCTGAAAAGTAAGAATCAAAATCAGTGAGTTTGTATATCACAACCAGAATTAAACTAGAATGTGTCCTCTGACACTTCTGCAACAACAATTGTAATAACAAAGGGCCATAACTATGGAAAAAATGGCCGCAGGAAAAAACCCTTTCTTTATGATCACCTACACATTCTGCTTGATCATCTGTGCAAGTTTGAAAGAAATCCTAGATAGTTTAGGAGGAGTTAATGCCACAAGATTTAGAGGACGTACGTAAGGATGTATGGACAGACAGACAAGTGCAACTCTATATGTTCACTATAAGGAAAATAATACTTCAATCACCTTACATTTTTTATCCTTTTTTTTGTTTTTACCTTTATAGTAGTGACAGTATCAACAAAATTGCAGAAATATCACTTTACTTTATACAATTAATGAATCAATGTCTGTTTATATGATAGTGATCTTTTATTACTAATTATACAAAGAAATTTAGTCTCTGATGATTTTCTCAATATTGTCTATTTTAAACCATGAGAGGATTACCATTTGTTTCCGCTGCAAGCACCTCAAACATATTGTGTAAAGTCTTCCAACGTTTTTGGGGAACTAGGGGACTCTGGGTCTTGAGCTTTTTCATCAACAAGCGTGCTTTTGATTCTCCGAATTTTACGAAGTCTTTCAAGCCAATTGTTTGCAAAGGGATCCTGGGGCTGTGAGGCCTGACGCTGTAATACCATTGATGCTAGCTGCAAATACAGAAAAATATTTATCAGTCTGGTCAAATATTCCAGTTATGCACATATTTATATAGGCATTCAGGCACCAATAATTTAATTTCCAGAAACCTAAAGATTTATAATAAGCCAATCTTTACATTACAACATTCCTGTAATGAACAAGGTTTCTCTCTAAGTGGACTTCTTTAACCCTTTCCTCCAGATTTAAACACATTTTTACGCATATGCAACCAGTGTAGATCCAGATTAGCTGCTACATCAGTGCCATCTGATCAGGATCTGCACTAGTCACATTATAGTCAGAAATAACCTAATGAATCAAAAAGCGAACAGTGCAGATCCCGATCAGACGGCACAGATGTGCCAGCTGATCTGGATCTACACATTTTGCCCATGCATTAAAGGTGTGTCTATGGAGGAAAGAGTTAAATGAACAAGGTTTCTTTCTAAGTGGATTTTTTTTATCTATGCGGTGATGCTTGGAAATTTAGTAACTACTATCAGAACAGTGAAGTCACTATGTATAATAAATGGTTATGCAGGATGTTCAAGGTCTAAATTTGTCTCAAAGCTGCATTTGTTCCCTGCAGAGGTACAGGTGAACTTTATACTTCTGTCATAGACAAACATTTCTGTTGCTGACATACATTAACAATAACACACCTGAAATTACCTAATATTATTTACCTGCAGAAACGAACACTGGCATGACTGATATCACATCCAGCCCCAACTATTTACTTACATTACAATGAATAGCTATCTGCCTGACAAGGGGTGCAAGGTTGGTATCTGAGATAACTTTACAATCTGTGTGTCCCAGGATACCTGCTATATCTGAAATAAAAACACTTTCAATTCAGCAATTCGATAAAAATAATGGAGCAATGCACCGTCTTGATTGTGTTACAAAGTCAACTTTTTGTGATACCGAGTAGACTTTATAGTCTTCATAGGCAGTCGAGAAACATAAACAAAGGTACCTTCATTTTGTCACAATTTCTCCCTTGTTGTTTTATGTTTTATGTACCTCATGGCTGTCCATGAATTTTCAAATATATTTAATACATGTAGCTCTAATTATAAATCAACATTTTTTCATCAAAAACTGAAAAACATATACATGTACATTCAACTTTATGACATAGTTTACAACATTACTGTACTATTAAATTCATTTTCTGTAATGATGATTTGATAGATATTTTGTCAGTGGTGTGATGAAGGTAAAAGCCATGCAAGGAGAAATATATATATATGACAACCCATAATCGGTTAAACTTACAGTTTAACCCTTTCAGGCTGTCAACCAGGTCATCTCCCAAATATAGGAAAAATATAGGAATATTTTTGCAACAAATATAGGAGTTTTTGGATGATTTTGAGGCAAAATATAGGAGTTTGGAACTGAAAATAGTTTTATTAACTAGCACTTATACAAATGATTTTCACTTGTGCATTTACTGTTTCTATAATAATCAATGTCCAAAATGTCTACTGTAAAAATGAAGGAAACCATTAACTATAACATCAGCACCATCAAGCACATCACCAGCATCTGAATGACCATTCAAACAAGGGGGAAATGCAGAAACCTCATTAAAGCCAGATTTTTCAGTTTTTGTTTGTCTTCTGTGATATATAGATAGTCTTCTATATATGCTTGTACAAAGCAACGACCCATCCACTCATAGTCAAATTGCTTTGTGTGTAAATATCTGGGTTACAATGTCCAAAAGGGTTCAGTCAAAAGTGACCCCAAGACCTTCCTTTGGACAAACTATTGAGAACCTGTAGGCATTATATAATTATGTGCCCTTCACTATCCTAGAAGTTCGGAATAAATGATTTTTAACATGATTCCATTAATTTATTTAATCTGCATGGAACAGTAATACAGACAAATAATTTAGTTAACCTTAATACAAAGAATATTGCTACAAGTTTCAAAAGAAATGATAAAAACTTATCAAGTTATAACCATGACTGAACTTTATTCAAACTGCCATTAAATTTCTATGATAAAAGCAAAAATTTCAAAAGCCAAAGCTTTCTTGGGAATAGATGGATATTATACTTTTGATGATTTTGATGTTTAACGTCCTGCCCCGCTTCCTACGAGTAGCATTTATGGGTGTGGACGTACCAGCTTTCCATGTTGGAGGAAGACCCCAGGTGCCCCTCCGGGCAATTTTCAGGCTCGAGCAGGCACCTGGGTAGAACCACCAACGTTCTGCAAGCTAGCTGGTTAGCTTCCTCACGTGAAAGATCTTGACCCTGGTAGGTCTCAAACTCACAGCGGTGAAGAGCAAGTGATTCTCAGTTGGAAACCTTAACCACTCGGCCACGGACGCCCCTATATTATACCTTTCAGGTTCATTTAAGTTTAACAGTAATTTAACTTTTATCCGTTAAGTGATTCTATAAGAAAAACCCAATAATTTTAGAAAACTATGCAAATATTTTACAGATTATCCTAATAAAATTTTTTAAAGTTATCTCAATTTATTGAACAAAAGTTGTTGCAAATTATCAAACAAATTGTTTTTATTACCTCCCTTTATTTGACTGCCTTATTGTTTTTGTAAAGAGACCTTCTTTTGCATACACTCTTTTCCAAAAGAGTTTTAAAACCCTCTTTTCCAACTTGAAAACTGACTACAAAATTCAGCTGAAGAATTCTTGTTCACAGTCAAGCATGTTGTTCCTGGGGGGTCCATCTAAGATTCTTGACATTTTAGACATCCACATACACCATACCAAATATAAGCCCTCTAGTCCTTGCAGTTGGTGAATAAAATTCAATGATCTTTAACATTTTTTGCTTTGGTTGCAACTGCAACAAGAATTCTGCACGAAAGTGAAAATTTGTTTTTGTTAGGTAAGCCTTAATACAAGAACACTGCTACAAAGTTGTTAGATAATCGGATAAAAACTTAGTTAAATGCCACCCGCCAAGATTTTACCAATCTATGAGTTGACTTTTGTCCTTGAAAAATCCAGCCAAAACGAAGAAGAAAAAAGCAGTATCAAAGCAATATTTACTCCCTTAGTTAATCAGCAAAAGTATTACTAAAAAATATAGGAATATACTTGGAAATATAGGAGGTTTATCAGAATATAGGATTCTGATCCAAAATATAGGAGAAATATAGGAATATAGGAATCGGTTGACAGCCTGCCCTTTATTCTATGGCTGTCATTCCATGGGCAATCAGTGTAGATCCAGATCAGCTGACATCTATACCACCTGATCAAAATCTACACTGTTCACTGTTAGATTCATAAGTTTATTTCTGATAAACTGGTGGCACACATAATAGAGTTCTTTCACATTGTTACCTCCCCTTAGCGCTCTCTAAAATTTAAGAGCATATTTAGTCGATAAATGCACGCGAGGGGGCATCGTTTACTATTGTTAATATGACTAAGTGATTATAAAATTAAGAAAATGTTGATAAATCATTTCAAATTTATAAAAAAGTAAGTTCAGTCAAACAACGAAGAATAAAAAAAACGTTATGATCATTTACAAGCACATCTAGAAAGTTTATGCGCATTTTAAACATTTTTTATCGCGGTATTTTCAGGACGCGAGTATCCAACGGATTTGTGTGGGGTTTTTTTATATAAAAATACACACGTGAATTGTGTTTACTAAAAATAAATCTGTATAATTGACAATTCAGACGAACATTATCGGACATTTTACCGTTTTACGGCATTTTTTTGTAACGCTATAATTTATAGTGGAATGAGACATAATTATATTCTAGCTCGTCGGCGACTAGGTTTATATGTGTTTTGCTTTTGAGAAAAAATATTACGTATTTACATAATAGGATGATTCCAGCTACAACCCGAGAAATCGTTAAATTGATTGAACCAAACGAACATTGCCGGACGGCAGGCCAACCAAAACCTATTAAAAAAAAATCCAGAGAGTTTTGTTGTTTTTTTACATAAAAACTATTTTGATGTTGAAGTTCGTAATTGTTGTCGCTGAAGGTTTTGAAATATAATATTTTCATTTCTGTTTAAAATCAAAATGACCATGGACCAAAACAAATGAACGGGACTGCGATATTCAGGTCCGAGTTTAGTTTTATGACACTTAGCTGTTGTGTACATGTGTGCCCGAGGCAGCGTGTCACTATCACGTAATCTCTCAATAAACAGGAAATTTTGGAGCCGTGACCAAGACCAAGTTTCTTAATATTAATTAATATAATTGTAAAACCCATTCTAAATTCAGTTAAATTTATGTTTCATTAATTATCCTTTTCAATATTTTTAAATCCTGAGATTTTTCCTGAAAATCCTTAGATCCGGAGAAGAACCTTACGGTCCGGAGATTTCAGATAAAATCCTGAGATTTTGGAGGTCTGCGGACATTTTATCTTCTTTCTACATCATTCCCATAACACGTAGATATTCATGAAATGCGACTTAAACTAATGTCTATTGACTATGGCTGACGATTTTATAAAAAAAATGATGTTTATAATAACATGAATAACTTAATAAGCTTAACAGGCGTTGAATACAACGACGATACATTGCTGAATTCATCCGTTTACCTCCAATTAAGAGAGATCATGTAACATAAAATATATTTCTTGAAGTAAACGCATTTTGTCAGAAAAACTCGATACGCTTATATATGTGTCTGTGGAAAATATACAGTAACGTGTAATCCACAATGTATTTGTTTTCATATAAGACTTCCCGATTCAAAGTGGCAACCACGTCTTTGATTGTTTTACGCTTTTCACAGTCAAATCTTGCCGACCAGACGTTCTAAGCCTATTTTATTCGGAAATTCTAAAACTCGAATTTATTATGCTTTATCATAATTATTATTATAATTTATTATTAGCTTTAAGACGACACCGTGATCATGTCTGTTCATTCTGTTAGCAATGACACAGTTAAATGCCCCCTCACTTGTCGGTTTAGGATAAAACCAATATTTTCCGCACCTAACGTGGCGTACGACGCATGCGCACAACAATGTGAAAGACCTCTATTAAACCTGTATATTTGGAGTAAAGGGTTAAGAAATATTTTATAAGTTGTATATGATATTACACAAATTTTACAAAGCAACCAATCATTAAATTAAACATATTCTGAAAATATTTAACCGATCACATGTTAACAGAAAAGATATTAAATGAACAGGTATGTACGAAAAATAAAAAGTCTACTCTACAAATATTAACTTGAGTCTACAAACATTTAAACAAGTGGCCTAGAGAAAATGTTGGATTCAAATAGTTCACTCTTGTTCTTCAGTTGTCGAGACCTAAGTTTAAACTTCAAACCCTTTAAGAGCTCAACACAGAATTTCTCACATTTGCAACCAGTGTAGACCCAGATTAGCCTACATGTTGCACAGTCTGATCAGGGTCTACATGGTTGGCTATTTGGTTAAAAAAAATTGTTTAAAAACATTCTGTAAAACACCCCCACTATGAACAATTAATGGATTGGCCCAAATCATAAGGAACCCGAGTCCATTACATTCGTTCATGGTGTCAAGTGTTAATTGTCTATAAAATACAAGTTATAAACAATACCTGTTGTGATCTTATCTTGGAACGGCACTACAAATAAAACGTATCAAACATTCATCAACTATATACAACTATCAAACACTCAAAACCTACACAATTAACGCCCAGCCTGCTGATTTCTGAAATTTAGGCTACACCATTGACATCTGAAGGGTGTTTTACTGAAATTCATTGCAAAATGACATGACAAACCATAACCAGACTGCTCAGATGTTTGGCAGACCTGGGTCTACACGAGTTATGTAGCTTGGTCTACACTTGTAAATGCAGTAGATTAATTTCCAGCAGGTTGAGAGTTTATACAAGAATACCCAACCTATCTAATCTCAATGAAATGATGTTTTAAATGAATCTGAAGGATTTGAAAATTTGTTAAAAAAGCTCTTGAGTAACAATGGGTTAAGCAATTTAAAACTATGAAGTTAACAACATGCCCTCATGCCTAGAACATGGATGTATAGAAACAAAACAAATCGGCAATCAATCGAAACATAAAAATGCATCTTAACATGAACTTTCTTGATAAGGTTTGAGCTCAAATAAAACTTGTGTTAAAGAAGCAACTGGATTTTTAGTTGATGTGCATATAAAATGCTGAACTTTACCAACAGTAAATTAACAAATGGCTATACCTGTGAACTATTTTTTTTTCAGATCATTATATAAGAAAGTTACTATGAATTACAGGGTGATTTTACATATCTACACAAAGAAGGAAACCGTGCAATGAATACAAAACTGGGATTTTCTTCATTTACCTTCATTACTCATGTATAAGCCACACCTAAGCATAGACTACAGCAACCCCATCCCCCAAGTCAAGCTCAAAATTGTGCAAAAAATCTAGTTCAGTGTATTGGCTGAGGTCACACTCTCAACTCATTTCTTTACATGGTGTAATTACTTAGTAATTCTGACTATATTTTGACATCTTACTGCTGATCAGTTTATTTAATCATTGTTTTTACAAAACAGATAATGAAATAGACCAACATTTCAGACAATTTTAACAGTGGCTGTGATTTGTCAATGGATTAAATGAGCGCAAGTATAGAATCAATACAATATAGTTTGATCATCTGACTGCCGAAGGTTGGCGACTTTTACTGAATGAGAAAATAAGCCAAAGAAGTTATGGACATTCGAACCATTGATCTTTGACGATTTGTTAACACTTTTTGTGTGGGAAATATGACAGATAAGCTGTGTATAAAATTTAACCCTTCCTCCATCTACACTGACACGATTTAAAAACGCAAAAGGCATTTTCATCAGCTATTCTGTTCCTGCAGCCTCGATTGGCACCATATTTGGGGACATAAATGATACAATGTATACCCTTCACGCCCCACCAATTTTGTCGTGCCAAATGTAAACCTCTCGGGCATTTGAGCCGCCCTTCACAAAATGAACGTGCGTCTCGTGCACTTAAACCACGCGGAAAATCAATGCGATTTTTTGTGTGTAAACTGGCACATTGATTCACTCTCTGAAAATCAAACACAAACTACGGATATTTTTCGTTTGCAAAATGCCGAGGCTTACTTTTGCACAACGGAACCAAGCTTTGGGGCTTTTGGCCGGCGGGGCTACGCAAACAGAGGTAGCTAGACGGTTTAATGTCGCCGACTCGACGATTACAAGGTTAGTGACACGTGTAAATGCTACTGGAACAACTGCAGACCGCCCACGCCCCGGTCAGCCACGTGTCACAAGTGTACGTCAAGACAATTATATACGGCAACGTCACTTACGCAACAGATTTGCGACGGCTAAGTCTACTGCAAATGCCATGGTTGGTTATCCTGGACGGTCTGTACATCGTGACACAGTGATAAATCGCCTGAGAGAACGTGGGATTCACTGTCATCGTCCTGCGCGGTGCCAAGCTCTCACCCAACGTCATCGCCTTGAGAGACAACGTTGGGCTTTAAACAACCGCCGACGGCAGTGGGACAATGTCGTTTTCAGCGACGAGTCCAGGTTTAATATTCACGATGCTGATGAGAGGGTTAGAATCTACAGACGTCGTAATGAACGCTTTGCAAACAATTGTGTACGTGAAGTGTACCCATACAGTGGTGGGGGCGTCATGGTCTGGGCAGCGATCAATACCAATTTTAAGTCTGACCTGGTTGTTTGTAATGGCAATTTGAACGCAAGACGGTATATCGACCAAATCCTTCGACCCCACGTCGTGCCCATCTTCCGTCAACGTCAGGGACTAACGTTTATGCATGACAATGCTCGTCCGCATACAGCAATAGTCACAAGACAGTTCTTACAGCAAAACAATGTCCCGGTGTTACAATGGCTGGCTTGTTCCCCTGATTGTAATCCAATTGAGCATATGTGGGAAGAGCTCGGTCGCAGGTTACGTCAACGTCCTCATGCCCCTAATACGGTCGACGAGTTGTCACAGGCTCTCCTGGAGGAATGGAACAATATTCCAAGGCGCGTATACCGCAATTTGTGAACATCCATGACACGTAGAGTGCAGGCCGTGTTGAACAGTAACGGTGGTCATACGCGCTATTGACTCAACGTGCATTTAGGCACAATGTGACGTCAGTCCAAGCAAAACTCAAGACTTAAAAGGTTATTTTCTTTTATGTTATGTCTACACTAGTTAAGTACAGAGTTATGCATGGTTATACATCGGCTATGTGGAATATATCCTCTGTTAAAGTACTTTTTGCGTTTTTAAATCGTGTCAGTTTATATGAATTTTTACGTGAGTGTGACCAGTCTAGGATCTGCATTGGTTGCATTTTAGTCAGAAATGAATTAATGAATCTTTAAGTGGACAAGCAAGCAAACCAGATTTTAAAATAAAACTGAGCAGCTACTGTCTTCAAAAAAAGTCAATTAAGCTAATCACACCTTGCTAACATGTCACCATATTCCAGCAAGTTTATAAGAATAACAAGTATGAGTGTGAATTATCAATAACACTCATTGTTTAGTGTCAGGTCACTAACTCTTGAAAAAACTTGTGAAATGACTGGTTATGAAAATCAAACTTTAAAAAGTAAATAGGCGAAGAAAAATTTGTGGTAACAAAAATTACAGTTCAAAAAATGTTAATGAAAATATAAAAATGTTAAAATATATTGCTATTGGGTATCCGTACAACAATGCAAACTTGTGAAATGTATCCATCTACTTTAAATTGATACAGCCTATGTGAAAATAATATGAAGTAAATGCATCCCTTCAGAAAATCTGCAAACTGTTCAAGAAAAAATATCCAAAGCCTCTACACTTGTGTTTTGGCTTCACAACCCAACAGCAAAATGATGAAACTATGTAAAAATGTCTGGCATATACATCAGCAATTACGGTAATGTAAAATGCCTTATTCACCAAACAACTTGCTACCAAAAGAAGATTATGTCACCTAATACTTCACAGGTATGTTAAATGTAGCATGCATAAGAAGATTAAGGTTAAGAGTTAGCGGGTTTTACCTTCTTTTGCCTGAAGGGTGACAGCGTTGCTCTCATAATCCAGCGGTCTGATCACAATGTTCACATAATTAAACTGGCCCTGAAATTACACCAAATAGATCTTTGCATTGAACGGTCTGATAACAATGTTTACATAATTAAACTGGCCCTGAGATCTTTGCACTGAAAAGAAAATATTAGAGGTATGTAAATACCAACAAATAACTTAAACAAATTTTATTTTTAAACTGACTTAAATTTTCATGCGCTAGTCAAGTTTGACAAAAAACAGTTGATCAACATTTGAAAATAATTTCAAAAGAAAAGGTCAACTGGAAATGGAAGAAAGAAGCAATGGAATGTTCTGAGCACATTCAAAATATTTAACAAATGTCCATACATGTATAAGAACAGACAAATGGATGCCTATGTATTGCCTTTGCACTTTAAAAAGGGCAATGCACGAACTAATGTACCTTAATGACACCAATCTTCCACTCATCACCACTATCGTTGTAGACCACAGTCACATAATCATTGCCAATGTGCAGTTTCTTAGCATTACAGTTAGGGTCCGACTCCTTGTTTGGCATCAATGTGGCAACATGAAATATCACTGAAATATAAGCAGCAGTCTTATTATGAATTTCACACAAAAAAGCATTGAAATTCAGATAAACAATAATTTGAACCGTTCCTCCATACATATGTTTTATCATGTATGCAATCAGTGCAGATCCAGTTCAGTTAGCAAGGACATGCTGGTTGATCTGGATCTATACTCTCCCCATGTGATTACAAGGCTTTTATTGTAGTCTCACATGAAGCATGTGTTTTTAAAAGGGAAGAAAGAACTTCATTGCAGCTAAGTGCAAGGGGAGTGTAAATTTTTCTTATAACTGACGTCCCAAAAGATGCCAGACTGAAGGACCTGTCCAGTAAAATTTGGGCCGATCTGATGTGATTTCTTGTGTTATCAGACCGGATGTCAGACAAAAAATTTGAACTCCTTATATTGGATAATACCTTTTTAACATCTTTCGGTCTGAGAACTTTGTTTTGGTCCGACAGATTTTCACAGTCATCTTGTCTGACCAAATGTCTGACACTTTTTTCAACTTTCGGGAAATCTGTTAAAAAGCAAACATTATTTCAAAAGAATTTTTTTAACAGATATTTCGCTTACTTTGAGTCGATTCATCTCGCCATCCATAAGTGTACTCTCCATCATTCCCCTTTGTGTCAAGGCCACCAAGGTATACCTGCTGAGGGTTACAGTCCTTGAGGCGAAACAAATTTCCCAAGGAATGAACAAACTTCATGTAGCGGTCACTGCCATACAGGTTGGACAATATTGCCTTCTCATCTTTGACCTTCATGCAAAAAGAAAATCATAAACTAGAAATGTGTCCATAGGACACGGATGCCCCCGCTATGCATCGTTTTCAGATACTAAAGTGCAATGATGGGAATAATAGCATTTCAAAGACAGTGATGTTCGAGTAATTATAAGAATGCATAAACTTGATGATCAAGTAAATTATTTGTATTTGTGGCACTGTTGTCTTCTCATTACAGAAATGTATGTGAAGAAGTTGGTGGTAATGCAAAGCAATGTTGTAGTGAACATTTGTGCCAAGTCAATTCAAGTTTTAGTAACTGTGACCTTGACCTTGGACTTACAGGCATGGGTATGTACGCAACACACCGCCTTGTCATGGTGAACATTTGTGCCAAGTTATTTTGAAAACCCTCCATTCAAAACAAAGTTATAGCCCGGACAAGAAAATTCTATTTTTAGTAACAGTGACCTTGACCTTGGACCTACAGGCATGGACATGGTACAAGACTCACCACCTTGTCATGGTGAACATTTCTGCCAAGTTATTTTGAAATTACTCTATTCCTAACGTAGTCAAAACCCTGACAAGAAAATTCTATTTTAGTAACAGTGACCTTGACCTTGGACCTACAGGCATGGGCATGGTACGGGACACACCATCTTGTCATGATGAACATTTGTGTCAAGTTATTTTGAAATCAATCTATTCCTAACAAAGTTACAGCCCGGACAAGAGAATTCTATTTTTAGTAACAGTGACCTTGACCTATAGGCATGGGCATGGTACGCGTACCGCCCTGTCATGGTGAACATTTGTGTCAAGTTATTTTGAAATCCCTCCATTTATAATGAAGTTACAGCCCGGACAAGAAAATTCTATTTTTAGTAACAGTGACCTTGACCTTGGACCTGCAGGCTTGGGTATTGTGCCGACACACTGCCTTGTCATAGAGAACATTTGTGTAAAGTTATTTTGAAATCCCTCCATTCATAACAACAGCCCGGACAAGAGAATTCTATTTTTAGTAACAGTGACCTTGACCTTAGACCTACAGGCATGGGCATGTACGTGACATACCGTCTTGATATGGTGAACAATTATACCAAGTTATTTAAAAATGCCAATAAGAAATAACAAAGTTATAGAGCGGACAAGATTTTGCAAGAAAATTCTATTTTTAGTAACAGTGACCTTGACCTTGGACAAACAGGCATGGGTATTGTCAAGACACACCGCCTTGTTATGGTGAACATTTGTGCCAAGTTATTTTGAAATCCCTCCATTCCAAACGAAGTTAAGGGCAAAGTGTATATTTTTCTTAACACAAAATGTAAGTGAAAAAGGGGCATAATTTGAAAAATATTGGAAGCAGGGTTATGGGTCTTGTTGGTTATGATGTAGATTTTGATGGTGAAAATATATTTCAAGTTTCAAGGCAGTATTTCAAGTAGTTTTAAAGATATGGGCAAAATGTATATTTTGCTTAACACAAAATATAAGAAACAAGATATATTCCTATTAAAACTAATGTAAATGGAAGTATCAAAGGGCCATAACTTCTGAACGGAACATGTAAGAGCAAAACCCCACCTTTATGCACAACAACATATCAGGCCAAGCATTGTGGTAAAGTTTCATCAAATTCCCAGCAGAGGTGTAGGAGGAGTTGCGTTCACAAGATATATTCCTATTAAAACTAATGTAAATGGAATTATCAAAGGGCCATAACTTCTGAACGGAACATGTAAGAGCAAAACCCCACCTTTATGCACAACAACATATCAGGCCAAGCATTGTGGTAAAGTTTCATTAAATTACCACCAGTAGTGTAGGAGGAGTTGTGTTCACAAGATATACTCCTAGTAAAACAAATGTAAATGGAAGTATCAAAGGGCCATAACTTCTGAACGGAACATGTAAGAGCGAAACCCCACCTTTATGCACAACAACATATCAGGCCAAGCATTGTGGTCGAGTTTCATTAAATTCCCACCAGTAGTGTAGGAGGAGTTGCGTTCACGAGAATATCTGACGGACGGATGTCCGGAAGGACGGACGAACGGACGGACAGGAGCAACTCTTAATGCCCGTCGCCATTTCATGGCGGGGGCATAAAAATCAGTTAACCTTACCCCTGGGAAAATGTGAATGGACTTACCCTTTTTTAAATGTATTTTGTCCATTATCTGTTTGTAGGGGGTTTTATTACAAGGTAAATATTTATTAATGACTAAAAATTAGACACTGTAGATCCATGTAAGCAGGCTAACCTGAGTCTACAAAGATCACCTGGCATTTTAACCCTTTCCTACTTAGATACACCTTTATTGCATGGGCGAACAGTTTAGATCCAGATCAGCTGGCACATCCGTGTTCGCTTTCTGATTCGTTAGGTTATTTCTGACCAAAATGCGACAAGTGCAGATCCTGATCAGATAGCACGGATGTGCTGGCTGATCTGGATCTACAGTGGTCGCAAAAATGCGTAAATATGGAGGAAAGGGTTAAATAATGGGTACTTAGTATATGGAGGATATGCTGCCAAAAAGGCTGATTAGTTTTGCATCAAATTAAGAAGAATGTTATCAAAATGATCAATATGAAATGGTCATCAATAAAACTTTAAGTTACTAAGATACTAACCAGAAAAGTGTTCTATTGGTAATCAGTAAACAAAGAACAAAAGAAAGAATGAACAGTATCACGTACCTGGTTTTGCCCAATATAGATGACTCCAATTTTGTGGGTTTCATATGGATAAATGTGATCCAACATTTTGATGGCCCGTTCTGTGGCGTCATTGTTTGGTAGAAGAATCGGTGCTTCATTAACCTGAATCTGTCCATTATGGTACAGCTGTAGGAATACAAAACTGGGGCTGATCCCCACCCTCCCAGAATCACTTCCTGATCCCTTAGCCCCTGGTGGGACTGACACATTAGACTGGCTGCTGGTAGACTGGGTGGCAGCCACCGTGTGTCCCCTGTGGCGCTTTAGATTTGTGGGAAGTTCTCCAACTTCATCTAGAATGGAAGACGACTCTGAACTGACCGGGGAAGGGCTGAGCTGTCTCGTTAACATACTGGTATATTCCTTTGTTACACTAGCACTAACCGATGTCTCATTATCTTGAGAAGTCACACTTTCCAATATTTGTTTCACATTTACCGACTGATTAGTTTCCGTAATTTTAATAACATCCTCATCTGCTGCCTTAACAACATCTCCTTGTTGAGATATCATTTTTTCAATAAAATCACTGCGATCTGAATCAGAGGATTTTGGCACTGATTTCCGCCCGTCAGATTTAGTCAAGGGGCCAAACTGAACAATGTCTGAGATACTGTCCCGTGGGGACAGAGTGTCCGAGCTGCCACTGAGAATGGAAGGGGAGGAGTTTGAACGTCGCAGCGAGCCAGGGCCTGGAGATACGTCATGGTTCTTGGCTGCCTCCGAGGAAGGGATCTGCAGAGCATCAGATACCTGAAAATATACATAGCACCATGTTGTCATTTACTGTATATAATCAAAATTTCATAATTTGTCACTTTATTCCATGGATATGGCTTTCATCCCATTTGCAACCAGTGACAGATGTATGGCCAGAACATTGTACGAACAAGACCCTTTTTCTTTATGAAGGCATAAAAATTGCAAAAAATGGATAAAATAAAAAAAATATGTATTGTATTATATGTCTTTGACTCCTTGCTTATTCTATTTGTTTATATCCTCAAAATATTCAATAATTTTGATCATGTATCAACAGTGAATTTCTAGGTTTCCCTTGTTCAGAATGGAAAACTATGTCCTTTCAAGGGAACAAAACTCTGTCAAGACTGTGGAGGAGTTACCTGGTGTGTATCAGCTGTAGGATTCTCAGTTGTACTGTTCAAGGTGGACCCCTGAGGCACAACAGGCAGACTATCAGGACGATCAGCTGAACCAGAAGCCTCAAACTCTGAAGATTAAAAATGACACAAATGTGCAAATCCAGACCTAGAGAACTATTAGGCTCTGCTGAGCATACATATTGGACAATTTTTATTATATCAATAGCTTCATATCTTTGGAGAATATAAACAATTATAAATGGGCAAATAATCCTTGTATTATAATGAAAGAAATGACATTGTTAATTATCTATTTTACCTAACTTGATAATAATATTATTGTATGAAACACATCTATATTGCCAAGATGTATAAAACATTATGTGTTTAAAAGACTGCTCTGGATCCAGCACCTCTTCAATGTCACCTGCACTATGCCTATGCCTAGGGCACTTCCTTTAAAACTGCTTAGTTTGTTAAATATAACTTTTGTCCGTAACTTTTTTCATAAACCAAGTTTATTTGTGATAATAAACACCATTTAAATGTCCATAGCAGCAACTACAGGTACCAGTCTCAAACATTTTGATGGACAGTACTAAAAAGTGCATGTTTATTTTGCATTGTAAACGTTCTAGACATGCCAATGTAAAATTTTCAGTGGCAAAACAAAATGGCATTGAGCATGAGGTTACATCGTATCTAAGTGGAATAACATTCTCCACTTTTTGAAAAGAAGTAAGTTATTCTAGAAAAATATAATAAAGGACATTGTATTCATATCTGCGCCCTTAAACTGTATTGATCCCTCCATCACAGAAGCCAACATGCCTCTGTTTCTTAACATCACTTTTTGGTGAAGGCGGCAGTATTGACTGGGCTGTAATTATAGTAAAAAAATCACCGGATCCTAAGTCCTGTTCAAAAACTTTATATAGAGTACATGTTTTGAAGAATGAATAATTTGATGTTCGATAAAACCAGGTTATCGGGAAGAGATAAAAACTTCAAGTTTAATATACTGACTTGTTTACTGATATCATAGTTGCCCATAGCAATCCACACTGGGCCAAATGCTTTATCTCTTATGATAAAATGTAAAACCTTTTTAAGAATTTTTGTTAAATTTTTTTACAAAAACTAACAAGAACCATGTTACACATGGTCAATCCCCCCGCCGAAAATAAGTTACCTGAAGGTTGTAATTTCGTATAATTTACCTGGAGAGGAAATCCTTAAAATGCCATATAGTTAAAGTCATGCTGAGTACAGTTTTCAAGTAAGTGGTTGCAGTTTGAAGAAAACCCCTAAAAAAATAGGCAAGGTAGAGTTATTGTTTTTACACTCTGCATTACCTACCAATGTGCTCTGTCAGTGTATGAAGTTTGAATAAAATCCCTCTAGTTTTGGAGTTATGCTACGGATAAAATTTATCAAGTAAATCTGATAAAGGGGAATAACTCTAAAAAATAGGGAAGGTAGAGTTATTGGACTTGCACACTGTACTACCTACCAAAGTGCTCTGTCAGTGTATGAAATTTGAATAAAATCCCTCTAGTAGTTTTGGAGTTATGCTCGGGACAAAATTTATCAAGTAAATATGATAAAGAGGAATAACTCTAAAAATAGGCAAGGTAGAGTTATTGTTCTTGCACACTGCACTACCTACCAATGTGCTCTGTCAGTGTATGAAGTTTGAATAAAATCCCTCAAGTAGTTTTGGAGTTATGCTCCGGACAAAATTGTTTCGGATGGACGCACGGACGCACAGACGCACGGACAAAGGGCATTTCTAATATCCCCCTCGCCTTTGGCGGGGGAATAAATTACATGGATTGACTGGATTAAAGTAAAAGAAAAAGTGTGTGCCTTTTATGGCTAAAAGATCGCAGCTGGAAGAGAAAGTGATCTTTAGAGAGGAAATGATGAATTTATTGACTTCTTGTGCTCAGTATGCAAAAGAAAGAATAAAACCACAGAAGCACATAAGTTCTGTACAGATTGCCAGGATTATCTGTGTTCTATTTGTGTTAACTCACACAATGACTTTTTAAGTAACCACAAGATTTTGGACAAGGCAAAGTTCCAGCCTGGATCAAGTGTACAGTTCCCAATAGTTCCCACTGAGAGGTGTAAACTACATTGACACAAGCCTGTGGACATGTACTACAAGCAACATGATGCGGTGGGCTGCTCTACATGTATGGTGATGGGGCACAGGTATGCTTCAGAAATCTTTTTCATTAACACTTTAAGAGAACTAAATATTGATACCTGTTTATAATTATAAAATTATTGTTTAGATTTTTAAGACATTTACTGACTTATTACAAATATACAAATATGCTGAAGATTACTTAACTGACACTGGAAACCCATCTCAAATCATAAGCATTTGATTGACTGAACTTGAGACCAGTCTCCAAATCTACTAATAAAGACTGAAATTAAAATGTTCTTATTAACTGTGTTATCTTGCTTGCATGGTTTGTTGTAAATATTTGAACTGACTCACAAAAAGATAGAGATTGCCCTTATAATTATAACCCTTTACTCCATACATACTCCTTTATTGCATGGGCAAACATTGTAGATTCATATCAGCAGGCACATCCATGCTGTCTGATCAGGATCTGCACTGTTCACTTATTGATTTACATGTATTACATTATTTCTAACCATAATGTAAACAGTATAGATCCTGATCAGATGGCACAAATGTGTCAGCTGATCTGGATCTACACTGTTTGCATATGAAATAAATCCCATATATATGGAGTAAAGGGTTAAAAATATTAAAGATGCCATTATATTTCTATCAATACATGCTTTAAAGCCAGTTCAACCTAAGACTAGTATCAAACTCTGTCAGCAATATGGCTTATCTTGGTCAAGATAGTCTGTTCAACGAAAAAGTCTTGAATTAACAAAGATATCTAGTCTTAAGTTAGAGCGGACTGTCTTTCTTCAGATCTGTGTTTGATCTTAAGTCGCATGTAATCAGTGGGCTAAACTCTGTGTTCTCTGCTCTCATTCGATTTTAAAAACAAGTTCTTTAACCTTGTGAGGCTCAAGGTGTCAGTCAATATAAAATGAAAACAATCCAGGTCATCAGTACAGAGTACTGCTGGGATTTCTCAGGTTTCCAAATTCTTGCCAATAGATGAAAAGTTCTAAGCATAACTGACAAGTTAAAATTTAATACATGTAATAATAACAAATAAATGAAATGGTACTTTTCAACTTACTTTCAACAATCATTTTCAGAGCTTGAAAGAAGAAGTTCTATATCCCGGACTATATAAAGAACAATGCAAATGTTGACAACCCAACAACTGTTACAAAACAACTGGATATCATGGCCAGCTCTCTGGAGAAACTTCAAAAGACATTTCTCCAAGAAAAGAAAAACATCAAAAGTAGAAAAGACAAATCAATGCAAGAGATTAGAAAATTCAGACAAGAGATCAATCAAAGAATTGATGAAATGGAAAAGAACACAATTCAGGATTTGCAGGGTGTACTTCAGTCTCTTGCCAACAAAATTGATACCACACTGAGGGAACTTCAGGCTGCTATAACCCAGGTACAATGTACACAACACAACTTGAAATCTGCTGGCAGTAACTTGTCACAGATGTTTGTCAGCATCAAGATGGCCAAAGCTCTTGCCTCTCAAGCTAACGAGAAAGTCACAACAGAACACCAGGTATCTTCCACAGATGTTTCATTTGTTCCTAATCATAAGCTTCAGTCTCTGTTCAATGAGATACAAGACTTTGGATCCATCAGTATACCAGTAAAGCTTGAAACCCAGCCCAAAAGCCATGGTCCCTTTCCACCAGTTGCCACAACTAAAACCAAAGCTACATCACGTAAAAGTCAATCCAGCCCTTCCTTAGTGCAGGTCAAAGGCAGAAAGAAATACAAATTGGAAGAGAAATCTGACAAAAGTACAAGTACTATTTGGAGTGCTTGTGGACTAGATGATGGAACTATTATCCTGTCTGACTTCATCAACTGCAAGCTGAAGCGCATTTACAGCTCCACCTACAAGGTCAGAGACTCCTGTGTAACTCCTGGGTGGCCCTACCAGGTATGTGCAATCAGTTACCATGAAGTTGCTGTATGCTGCTACAGTCACAAGCTTGTACAGTTTGTTTATGTTGGACACACTATGTGGAATACAAGACAGATATTGACTAATTTTGAATGTATTGGTTTAGCATATTATGCTGATAAGCTATTTATTTCTGATAAATGCACTGAAGTATACGTCTACACTATGACAGTATATGTCTACACTATGACAGGAAACAGACTGCATCAGTTTAGTGTGCCTCAGTTACAATGGAGTGCATGTGTTGATTTCCGCTTGTTGTGAGCAGTGACGGCTCTACCATCTATGCAGCTCACAGCAGTAATGGTTTGATTATTCTGGAAAGAAATGGTCAGCTTGGTGGAGAGTTTACTGATCCCAAACTTGAAGAAGCTAGTGGAATCTGTCTATACAACAAAAACAGTGTTCTTGTTCAATCTTCAAATGTTGTACAGTTCAGCTCTGATGGACAGGTGATCGGTGAAGTTCTGAAAACTGACAAGTGCTGTTGGGCTATATGCTATTGTAAGGAAACCTCAACACTGATTGTTGGTACAGAAGACCGAATTGAAGTATACAATATAAATGAATGAACATGTTATATTTCATGAGATAATACAATAGACATTCATTTGTCATTTAGTTTCTTGTACACTTTATACTGAATGTATGTTAAAAGCTTCAAGTCAATATTTTGAAAACTAGAGAAGTTGTTTGTGTCATAAGATTTTGTTAAATAATGCTCTTCAAAAAATAAAGGACTGATCCACACACAAAAAATATGTTGTGTACATGAACACTTCATGCAGAACACATGATTTCAGTTAAGTCGATATCTTGAAAACTGTAGAAGTTTGCATATGATTTTGTTAAATCATGTCCCCTGCAAGAAATAATGGACTGATCCACACGAAAAATATGTCACACACATCTACACTTCGTGATGAACATATGTTTAAAGTTTCAAGTCAATCTCTTGAAAACTGTAGAAGTAGTTCGCATCACAAGATTTTGTTGAATCGTGATCCCCTCCAAAAAATAATGAACTGATCCACATGAAAAAGAAAGTCACGCAAATCTACTCACAAACATATTTTTAAAGTTTCAAGTCAATATCTTGATAACTGTAGACATAGTTCGTGCCACATTTGTGAAAACATCTGCTTTAACACAGTCTAATAAAGGTCTACACTGTTTGTTATTCAGTGAACAAATTCTGTAAAAGCCATATTAAACTAGAATGTGTCCTCGGACACAAATGCCCCCACTGCTGCAACATAATTTTTAGTAACAGGGCCATAACTCTGGTAAAAATGGTCGCAGGAAAAAATCCTTTCTTTACGATCATCTACACATTCTGCTTGATCATCTGTGCAAGTTTGAAAGAAATCTGCCTTACAGTTTAGGAGGAGTTGATGCCACAAGATTTGGGGATGTATGTATGTATGGACGGACGTACCTACGGATGAGTGCAACTATATATGCCTCCCACTTTGTGGGGGCATAAAAACATAACATAGGCTGACCTAAATTCATGGAATTTGTGGTTTATCAAAATTTATTTGCACATTTTAAGGGTTAAACATATCAATGTAACAGTAAGTATTACCTGCAATCTGTGGAAGATCTCCCACATGATGCTGTTGAGACTCTGCACCATCTGTAATATACAACAGTATCTCTCTCAACTATACATGTATACCCCTAAATAATACCAGGTGAACTTCCAGTTTGGTAAATACAGGAGGAGCTCATTCCAATTTGTAAAGTTTTCTTCATGCTATCAGTGTTATGATTATTGGCAAAAGCAAAATGCTTTCCAAGCATATAAATTTTCATTATTTACTTAACCCTTTCATCCATAGATACACCTTTATTGTGTGGGCGAACAGTGTAGAGCCAGATCAGCTGGCACATCTGTGTCGTCTGATCAGGATGCACATGCTAAAAAATGCATATATATGGAGGAAAGGGTTAACTGATAAGACATACAATTGTATAAGGTCTATAACATTCACAAAATTTATTGTAAATTTCTCCTTGAAATTAAACTGTATGTGGGAAAAATGAGTTGAGTACTCAAGTATTCCTGTTTTGATCCAAGGTTAATCAAGGATTCCAGGCTGAAGGTTAGCAGCTCTAACCACAGTACTTCCAAAGCACTATGATGTCCTGTGCCAAAGATCATAAAATTGAAACTGGAGACCAGTCTCAAAACCAAGCTTTAGATTGATTTGTTCCAAGGCTTAATATCAACCAATCAGCTGCTTGAATTCTGAGACTGGTCCCAGCATCAGTGCCCGAGGTTATAAAACTGAGCATGGAAACCAGTCTCAAATCTCAAGCATCTGATTGGCTGAAATGGCGACCAGTCGCCATTTCAGCCAATCAGATGCTTGAGATTTGAGACTGGTTTCCAAACTCAGTTTTATAACCTTCAACCCTGCTTTATGATCTTGGCCCACAACATTACAGTGCCACAGCAAACATATCACTGACAGTGATTCATATCCACACCACAGTAACCATAAAGGAAATGAGATTTTCAACCTTATCATAATTATTATTTTAGTAATGAAGGAAATGACAGCATGTATTGACACCACTTTCCACTGTGCCAGCAATTTTCAGACCTAACAAATGTATTTTAAAATGGAATTTTAATAGTTATGTTCTAAGAAAGTTGTAACTGTATCAGTATTACAAGTCTAAACTTGGACTACACAGTCATGTATGTATTGGAATTATAACAAAAATGCTTATTATTGCTCTTTTCAAAACTGCCTTTTCAAAACAGTAAACATCTAAATTTCAGCAAAACAAAAACATAATATGAGTGAACATTTTGTTTATGACTTAAATATGGGTTTGAATGTCATGTGACAGGAACTTTCAAGGGCACTATAGTTTACCAACCTTGCTTGTGGTTAGCCTCAAAGTGTTGCTTATACAGGGTCTCATACTCCTCCTCTCCGATACTGCCACTCTCTATTCTTCTATTGTGCCGGACCACGTTTGGACGGGTACTGCTACGCTTCTTGCCCATAGACGCCAACAGCATGGTAATGTCCTGAACCTAATAACAAATCGGCCCAATTCAACTGTTAATGAGGAGTTGATGCCAAAGTTATAACTAATAACAGTAATTGTAAACTATTTTCATTACACAGAAACAATGGGACTCAGTGGGATAAAGCAAACAATGTACTTAGATGGCAAAAGTAGTTCCTGTTGAATTTAGCTTGTAACAACAAAGATACAGTGAAATATAAACTGTTAAACCCCTCAGTTTTGCACTATTTTCTACCATATCTCATGGGAAAAAGGGTTAAATGTTTACATTGTACCTGTGAGTCTGTAAGACTATAAAGACCAGCTTCATTCTCTATCCTCATCATCCAGGACAGGTTACCACTCGGAGCTCGGATGTATATCTCCGCCCAGTTTGTGCACCAACAATTACAGATGTTGATTGGCAACTGACCTGAATCAGATGCCTTCATACCTTCAAACATAAGAGAAGTGATATGAAAATTACAACTTGTAGTTCACAAGTTTGTTTTTTTCTGGAAAGCAATTGATATTTAAAATATTCATTGAGTGAGTTATTTTGACAGTATATCTAAATTCAATTTGCCATGCAGATATTTTAACAGTTGTATTCATCATAAGACAGAGATTAGCTAAGGTTGTTAGAACAAGGAGAAGTTATTCTAATTTTCATGAGAAGCCAACTAGGATTTTGACTTTTTGTATGAAACATAACATTGTAGAAAAAAACTTCTCCATTGGATAAGCAGAGATATCTGGATATCTGGGAGACTATTTCTCACAAATCTCCCTCTAAGCCATTCCTTGTAAGAAGTATTTAATCCCGAATTCTTGATTATGACAGCGTATCACCATCTTAAAAAATACATGTACAAATTCCACATACCAAAGATGAGAGATTCTAAAGGCTCATTCTCCAACAGTCCTGTGCCATCACTTAGTGATGACCCTGTCTGAACACCCACGTCCTGCCCTGACATATCAAAGCCCAGGTCATCGATGGAAGTCTTGCTAGGAACCGTCATATCATCCTGACTATGTCTGTGCCCTGGCTCTACCATGCTTGTACTTCTGTTGATAACAATGGCTGATTTGTGTCGCCGTCTGCCTGATTTTTGATCCTTTTGCTCTGCAGCCTGGTATGTGGCCTGGCATTTTTCGCACACACCAGAATTGCCAATTTTGTTCCCACTGCCACTTGTTGTTATGGTGAGCAGCTTGTTGCCTAGCAACCACGTCTGGCTCTGACCACCGGCCAGTAAGAACTCAGCCATATGTGACCTTGAGGACAACATAACAGAAATAGAACACTGAATCCAACCTAAGTTAACATAGCTTAAGGCAACTCTTTGTATTTTGCACATTAAGAAGGTAATATTCTTTGTACTCTAGATTGTAAAAAGTTTAAGACTGGGCTATACTTTAACCAATATGCTTTGAAGCTGGAACTGTTTAACTCCTTATATACAGGTTTGATTGAGTGTGCAACCAGTGTTTTTCGTCATTTTAAATAAGCTAAACTTTTTTATTAATAAATTGATCAGTTTCAGTCTAAAAAAGTCAATCTTCATAAATCGCCTATGTAGCAATTATGAAACCTGCAGCAAGTGAATGTGATAAATCACCTGTGAGGTATCGGTGAGAAGTTTCCGAAGGTGTATCTTGCCATCACATCAGTACAAGTCTCCGTCAACTCTCTGTGAAACTGAGACAACTTACTGTCCACCGGGGCGTTAATTTCTGTCCTTGATATCGCTGATCCTGACTGCATACGTCTTCGACTGAAATTCAGAAATAAACAGGAAAGTTCTTTCAAATAGTTACCATCATGCATCGTTTGAAAACAAAAACATGACAAAGTATGTCGTTGTAACTAGACAATGATATTTCACACGATGTTCATACATTATTTCTACTGACTTTATTCTGTGACTTATGAATGACACTTTTCCAAAATCTCAAATTATCACAGGAAGATGTTTTTTTAAAAATGTCTAAAAATATAAATTAAACAAAAGGCAGTTTGATTTCTGTTGATTTAAAAAAAAAAGTTCAGTTCTCTTACAAACTATGTTTTGAGTACAATTTTTTAAATGGTAGGAAAGTTAAAACTTGACATATGAGTAAGTATAAAATGCCTGCTTTTAAGCAGTCAACACTTTCTTTAACTGTTCATCTGCAGCATTCATTTGTCTTTATTATCTGTGAAGACAAAACTATCAAATCCCAATCTCAAATATCATTTAAGTACCAGAATGTAACTGATACTTTAGCAATACCAGTGTCTAGTTTCTGACAAACAAGCTCAAGATCAAATAAGTGAGCAACCAGTCTTAAATATCAAGCATCTAATTGGTTGAAAATGAGACTAATCAGCAAATGGATAAATCGAAAGCTTGAGTTTAAAGACTGGGCTGGAGGTTATAAAACTGAGATTGGAAACCAGTCTCAAATCTCAAGCATCTGATTGGCTGTCATGGCTATATCAGGTTGCCATTTCAGCCAATCAGACGCTTGAGATTTGAGACTTGTTTCCATGCTCAGTTTTATAACCTTGGTCACTGGTCTCCAGTAACACTTTTATGATCTTGGGCCCTTTAAAGCAACAGAACTATTTAAATCAACACTGAAAGTACATGACTGTATTAAATTTAATGAATGATGGTAAATATCTAAATCTGTTGATGAATAACAACGAAACATTCTAACAAGAGTACATGTATTAGATAGTAGAGAGATAGGTAAATACAAGAACAGAATCAAGTATAATGTAGCAGAAATATTTTTATTACAGTTCTACATCAGTTTCCAAAATTAACAAGAAAGAATGTTAGCATACCAATGGGAATCAATTTCGTATAGATCAGAAGAAGACAGAAACAGAGCAAACTGTAGTCAGGGGCTGATCCAGAGAGGGTTCAAAAGACCTCCTTTTTGGGCAGCAATATTTAACAACTTTAACTACTCTACGACTGCCCTAAAAGAACCCCCTTTCTGAAAATCTTGCATCTGACCCTGGAAGTTGGGCTGAAGATCATAAAACTAAGAGTTCAGATCAGTCTCAAATCTCAAGGATCTGATTGGCTGAAATGGCGACTGGTCGCCATTTCAGCCAATCAGATCCTTGAAATTTGAGTCTGATCTCCAGATTTAGTTTTATGATCTTGGGCACAGTACTAGATGCTAGCAATGCATATTATGCTTTTGAAGTAGGCTTTACAAGCATATCACAAGCAAAGGGGCAATGATGATTCGACAGACAAGAGTAATCATGGTAAAACAATCAAAGCAATGCATCTAATTAATGCAACAGATAAGTTTTCGACCAAATTTTACCTTTAAAAAAAATCAATAAGTAACATTTTTTACCTTATAAAGTATTTGGAAAAAAATTTTCTAAGACCTTAGGCTTTATCGTGAAAACAAAACAATGGCATTATTGTTCTTTGGCAAACCTAACAAAGTGTCAAAGCCTTTACCATTCTGGATAAAAATGTTCAAACCTTCAATTTCATAAAAAAAAACAACAACAGCTCCACACATGAACATGCAAAGAAGTATTTTAAAACTCGCCCAATTATATTGTGGTAGGGACCGAGACAGACAGTCCGGAATGGACCGGAATGTCTGGTTCCTAGCTCCAGTTAGACGGTCACTTGGGGCACGCCTGACGTCATGCCATACTGTACAACCACTCTGCTTTACTACTCTGAATATTTCCGAGGAAAAGCCAGGTCTACAGACGGTAAGTGTTTTTGGGATCATTCTTGTCCTAAAGTAGGTAGTCGTGGGACGATGCCTGCTTTAATATGTATTTGTTCAGGGATATCTGGACATGAGAAAACTATGTCAAAAGAATCGCAAAGCAGAACTGTTTTTGAATATGCATCATAGGAAGTGAGTAAAATATATCTTCACCAAAAACATAAAGAAATCCCTAACTTTGACATTTTTATTTTTAGAAAGAATTTGAAGCTAATCAATGGTGGGAATAAACATCATATTCTCGCACTTTATTGGTAAAACGAAACAGGTATTTCCCCAAAATTACCTATCTGAGTTCAATTAAAATCAACAGAATATAGAATATCTCCATATTTATTATATGCAACATAATTGAAAGTATATCAATGTATAAGCATAACTATATGTGTGTTCAGTTGAACACTTTTGTCGCCCTCTGGTGCTATGTCAGAATAAAAATGCAAGTACAAAAAAAGGCATAACTCTATCATGACCTAAAGAACTTGGCATCATTATGGGCATATTGTCATGAACAATAAAATTTTAAAGTTTCTTGAAGAAATATTAAGAAATGGCAATGCTATTTTCAACACTAAGTTTTTGTTTAAAAATCCAAGTACAAAAAGGGGCATAACTCCATCAAATGTGACCTTGGCCTCAAGAATATGGCTTCATCACGGACGCGTTGTCATGAACAATATAACTTGAAAGTTTCATGAAGAAATATTGAGAAATGGCAAAGTTATAGCCAATGTTAAGTTTTCATGTCAAAATCCAAGTACAAAAAGGGGCATAGCTCCATCAAATGAATTCTTTGAAAGGGCGACACAAAAATGAAGTAAGTGTTTTATTGAAATATGGATTCCACATCAAAAATTCCCATCTTAGGAAAACACCTTTTCCTCTTTCAGGCTTTCAGAGATGAACAATTATGATGCAATAAAATATAAAGGTGTTAAATTTGGTATTGATTTTAATGAAAACATTTCTGACAGGAAATAATGTAGCAATTCATTAAAATATTTGCTTTGACCGATTGATGGCGAGGATATGGTGTACATTCCTGCCACTGTACAGTTGGTGGGACATGCACAAACTGGACAGATGAACTTGTATTGTACAGTGAAACTATAATGGATTCTGTAAAGACAATTATCAAAGTTTGATCTTACCGAGAACGGACTGGTGTACGGTCTGTGACACATGATGTTTTTCGTGACTTAGGTTTAGGACTGTATTGATAATAAAACACTATCATATCTTTATTTGTATTTTCAACTTCCATTTCCCCCATAATAACATTTTTTCTAGTGAGGGGATATTCTTTACAATTCTAATATTCTTAACATGACCAACAGTCAAAAGCACTGATGTTGATGAAGAAACATCAGTATGGAATCAAGGATTGCGATATCTACACAAACAACCAACCTGCCAGATTCTGTGGTATAATTTAATTTCACAGGAATCAATTTTTGCATAGAAGCCATTAATATCATTTTCTGCATGAACATTACTAATAATTAATTGTGTGCTAATTACTAATAATTAATTGTGTGCTAATTACTAATAAGTAATTGGCACAGTTGCATTATTCTCATAGTTTCATCAGACAGGCATGCATCTCTGATTCCAACAGGTATACTCTAGAGCCCCTCCCCACACCCCCATCCACAAACAATATTGTCATGGCAGACAAAAAAACAAATGAAAAACTAATATCAAGTTATGCTGAAATTAGACCTACACCACACCCATTAATCTCTTCCTCTAAAATAAAAACTCCATTTGAAAAAAGAAAGCCATCACCAAAAAGAAACAAAACAAAGTAGTTGAAGCCCTGACTTACACATCAAGTTGTACTTAAGAGTTGGGGATTACAAAGGGAAAGCAAGAGTCTAGAGCAATTAAAAAAAAAGATTTTCTTCCTTTTTTTGCAATAGCTATGCAAATTTCTCATCAGGAGCATTCAAATCATTAACATATCAATATTTACATCACAATTTGTGCCTACTTGAAACCCATCATCATTGAACTAGCTTAAATTCATTTTTTATTTACCATGATATACTATACAGAGTTAACTTCTAAACATTTTACTTATCTTGATCTAGATTTAAACCGACATTTAAGCAACTTTTTTGAAGTATTTTTTAACACCCTCGGGATATGATACAAACCTTTTGCCAACTCCATAAAATAAATAACTTGATAAAAAAACCTTAATGAGCTGTAATTTTGGTAATCACTTTATGTAATACTATTATCTGGCCATCAAGACAACAAAGTTTGTTTTCAGCTGCAGTTCTAGTAATAATGTGAATCAGCCATTTGTCAGATAAAATTTTGTTTGCTTATTTTCTATTTTAAACTTTTTATATTGTGTGAGGGAGTTCCTAATTGACCTGGCAATATCACCTGATTTACTCTTTCCTCCATATGGCTTGAATAACATAGGTCAACACTGTAGATCCAGATCAACTGATGCATTCATGCTGTCTGATCTGGATCTACACAGTTTGCTTCTTGGTTAGAAATAACCTAATGAATTTATCAGTGAACAGTGTAGATCCTGATGAGACACATAAATGTTCCAGCTGATCTGGATCTACACTATTTCCCACACAATAAAAATGTATCTATGGTGTCAAGGGTTCAGTATATGACCTAGTTTAAGTAAAAACTTTATGCATGCATGAATAAATACACTGATCAGTACAGGCAACTGATATTGCTGGCATCATTTCTCTGAAAGTGGTCAGGTGATCAAATGAGTGCATTTAGTTCAAGCTCGATCTATCTGGCAAACACCATATCCTACGCTATATGAATGATCCTTTATTATTATAGTACCTTCCTTGTTAAGGTTATTAGTTTTCTAAGCTGATTAAAATCATTGTTTTACAACACAACTCAAGAAATCATACAAATACTGTCAAATTTCTTCTATACAGGCTGAAAATGTACATTTTTTTGTGATTAACTTTCAAAGTTTTACACATGTTTATATAATATGGCCGTTTTTGAATATATTTGTAATATCAGATCTGCATATGCTGAATTCAAACTGTGTTTTCATGATGACTTTGCAAACAACATACAAAACAACACCACAAACAAATGACTAGCATAAGTATTAGTTATCTAGGAATACTTTACCCTTGCCTAAGCCTGTAAGAAAGTCTTGTATTAAGTTTAATGACCACAAACAAAAAAATATCTATGCAACACAAAAAACCTTAACTAGATTTTAAGTAAGCTCTAAGTACAATACTCTAGAGCTAATGATGACTGTGATTAACACTTTACTACATGGGATATGGCTGTTATCAGTTTGTGGACAGTTTATATCCAAATCAATTGGCACATGTGTGTGGCCTGATCAGGATCTACACTGTTTGCTTTTTCATCTATTAGGTTATTTCTGACCAAGAAGCAAACACTGTTGATCCTGATCAGACGGGAAGGAATTGCCAGCTGATCTGGGATTACACTGACTGTACATTGTATATAAACCATATCCAATGGGTTGAAGATTTTGTACCCCGGCCAAACTACATGATACTGAAACAGTTCATGGTTTGAGGTAGAAGCTTTTAGAAAAAATGCTTTACAGACATTGATCGTCATGAACAAATAAAATACACAGGTTACTTAATTTTTGTATCAACCACTATTATATGCATATACAAGAATGTATGTTTCTGACTACTTTTACCTTATACCTGGACATTTTATAGTGTAGATAAAGTTGGCAGGGGTAACAAACCATTTTAAGTAATTTAGATGTTAGAAGCCAGCATCAATGAAAACATAAAATTGTATTATTTCACTCAGGGAATTCCATTAAACTGACATTATCAAAGATGCATGTCACAGGAAAAGGTGTCTTCAGTGACTGTTTTTGACATTTCATTGTAACTGCACTTGAAAATAACATAATTTTGATTTTGACATTTTATTTGTTACTGCACTTGAAAATAACATAATTTTGATTTTGACATTTTATTTGTTACTGTATTTGAAAATAACTTAAAACTATTTTTCATTATTTTTTCTCTTTACTAAAAGGTGATTTTATTTCACATTTTGACTATATTATTAATTTAATTTTGTGAAATGCATACTAAGCAATGTGTCTTCTCAATTTTCTGACATTAATTCTAAGATTGACATCACCTGCTCTAAGACACCTTTTTCTGTGACACGCCCCATTTAAGTGATGTCATGAGAGCATTTTGTGAGCAGATCTTTCTGCGAAGAAAGTTAAAAACAAAACAAACAAACAAAATGGTAACATGACCAGATTTGCTAGATAATGCTAGAATTTTCATTAAATGGAATAGCTATTATGAGCATTGTGACCTCAACCTCAACTGATTTTGTCACTGAAAGTTATACTAAATTAGGATTTCTGTGACAAATTATTGTCCGAATAAAATGATGGTATGTTAAGAGAAAATAACATTATTATCAGCATATGCTGCATATCCTCTTAGATGTGATTTATACAAAATTTTACATTTTCTTTAGGATCTGATAATAATCTATTAATTTTAACATCAACTTTACCATTTACCGAAAAAAATATGAACAGGTCTTACCATAACAAGAAGAAATTTAAAATAAATATTAAATGGCGGAACATTAAATTTAATAAAAAAGCAAAAGTTTGTTTTTATACATAGTTATGCATGAAGAATCTAAGGTGACAAAACTTTTAAAATACTAATGTTGACCTCACTTTACGTTAAAAACCAGGTGTAAAGCATAAACATTTACAGAACTTTGGTTTTGTAATATGTGTTTATGCTTTCTGTAAAAGCCATGTCCTGTCAGCCTAAAAGCTCCAATGATTTTCCAAAAGCTTTAGAAATGACAGCCACCCTAATTATCTTTTTAAGCAGAAAGATAACACTGAAGCTCATTTCGCACATCAACGTTAATATAAAGCTTATTGCGAGAGAGTCTGTTTGAAAAGTCTGTGTGACACAGGTTAGACAAAAGAAAGAAAACTTAAGTCAAAATTTTTCAATCATTTCTTGTTAAAAAAAGTGGAAAAATAATAATAATACAGGTACATTAAAATATGTTTTATTTTAGGAATTAACTAGACTGTGTCCTCTGAACACTGATGCCCCCACTGCTACAACACTTGTAACAAAGGGCCATAACTCTTTGTAAAAATGGTCGCAGGAAAAAATCTTTTCTTAACGATCATCTACACATCCTATTTGATCATCTGTGCAAGTGTGAAAGAAATCGGCTCGAGAGTTGATGAGGAGCTGATGCTACAAAATTTAGGGGGACGTACAGACTGATATACGGAGGAGTGCAACTCTATATGCCTCACACTTTGTAGAGGCATAAAAATAAAAAATTTTATTACATTAAAATAAAGTTTTTTGAAATAAAAGTTTCTGGTGCAGTAATCAGAGGAGATAAATTAGTACAAAATTAATGTTTGTCCTGTCAAATGAAAATGTTACAATACTAACAGTCTCCAATACATGTAACAACTGCTAACCTGCTTGCCAGTACAACACAGATCAATTGGTTCAACACACAACAAATTTTGCTTACATTACTATCATCTGGGCCCAAGATCATAAAACTAAATCTGGAGATCAGTCTCAAATCTCAAGGATCTGATTGGCTGAAATGGCGACTGGTCCCCATTTCAGCCAATCAGATCCTTGAGATTTGAGACTGATCTCAAAACTTAAGTTTTATGATCTTGGACACTGGCTGTGCCAACGAGAGATCCCAGCATACCAAAAAGCTTGTTGAAGTTTAAAACAGTCTACCATATTTGCCAAAGTGTATTTACAAAAGAATACCATTTTACCACCAGACAGATTTTTTCTTAAGAAGTGTTCATTTGTTTTCAAATTATTCCAGTTTTTAACTGTCAGACTTAGCATTTTTAATACTTTTAATAAAACAGATGAACAATTGTTACATGTCAGACTGGAAGTCCAATACACTGTTTCCTTACTGACCTTCTGAGAGCAGCCTCGCTATAACTTCCAGATCGGACACGATCACTCGAGTCCTGATTCTGACTCTGCAGTGCGAGACGAGCATTCTCCTCAAACTGCTGGAGAACATTCGCTTTGAGGCCCTAAACAGACAATATACATAATATTTAGCTGCCTGTGATATATCATGGACTATATCACTTGGTGGAGTTTAGATGCCTAAAGATACATCACCTTATGGTCTACATGTATCCTTGCCAATCTTGATAGAATACTAATTTTTGAACTGAACAGACTCCTAATAATTCTAGGGAATTTTTTGAATCTGTTAATATTATCAAGGAGTGCCATAAGATCAGTTTCATGATCTAAACAGATTCTGACATATAAATGGTTAATGTTCAAATATTATAATCACTGGTCTGTAATTTACCCACTACATTTAATACACTGGAAAGCAATTTATTAAAACTCTGCCAGTTTAAGTATTTTATAAGTGTTCAAGAGCTACCATTCATCAAATTGAATAAGACAAAATAGGAGTTACTTACTTTCAATCTTCATCAAAACCATGATACCACATTGTTCCCAATACCTACCTTCTGAATGAACTGGACAAATCCTTTCCTGAATGGCATTCTACAGCGGATGAACCAGATGGCGATTACATGGTGAGATAATGATACTGTGTAATGGCTGAATCTGGAATAAAAGCAACAGTTAGACGGATCCTTACACAAGTTAATTTATGCCCAAGGTTATAAAACCTGAGCATGGAAACCAGTCTCAAATCTCAAGCATCTGATTGGCTGAAATTGCGACCATAAAGTGATTAAGTGAACAGACAGAGATACAATAGCTGTTAACTGAGTGAGTACCGGTACTCAACATAAAAATACATTTGACAACATGGTTTTCTAAAGGCCCCTGAAAACTGCTATTCTAAAGGCATCCTTAACATTATGCATTCACCTATATACTGTTGCTGATGTTCTTCTCAATTCCAGTTTATATACCCCAAAGGATTATATTATGTGGGTCACATGGCAAGATTACAGCCCTCCCCTGCAATACTGACCCTATCGCTCAAAATGTTGGTAAATATAATGTAAATATTCATAATAATTTCAGATATTCATAAAGTAACTGATGTGAATATCTTACTTGAATGGGTTGGTGTAGGGAAGGGCTATGGCAAACACACTCATGTACTCATCTTCCACAAAATTGGCGTACATCTTTGGAAGCCTAACAATACCTGAATGATAGAAATACATCTTAGTTGATACAAAGCTGTTGCTGTAGCAGTTATAAATCTGTCAACAATCTGATAAATATTCATAACTTAAATCACATTTTTCAACAAGCACAGACCAAGGACAAGAAACCAGAGGACAATATCGCCGCACAAAAACACATTGTAAGAAATAGACATTTTACAGAAACAATGTAAAAAGAGTTATGGCAGTGTTGTTAAGTTCTTAAAAGGATCATACATTACTTATTTAGTCTGATGGCTGCACAAATTTAATGGGATTGAAAATTTTACCTGTACTAGAAAATGAACCCTCAGGTTAATAACCAAACTGAGTGTTCTGGTAAAGTTTAATGAAAATCAAACAATGTCATGTAGAGTTACTTTATCTTTGGCTCGAAAATGGTGAATCTACAAACTATTATGAAATCACTTGATTCAATTCAGGTTACATTTTTGTTAATTTTTAGAAGAAAAGTAAATCCTGAATGAAATTATAACAAACAAAGTGAAATATACAATAGACATACATGATGCAACTTTATATCTACACAAATACTAATAGCCTGTCTTTTGTAAACTTCTAGTTTCTGAGCAAAACTAGTGTTACTGAAGTGAGAAATGACATACATTTGGCACTGACAGATTAAATTAAAGTGAACACAAATCAACTTACTGGACAAGAAAGCGAGAACAGGTATTGCCATAGAGATAGTGGCTGAGATTTTTGACAGCTGTAAAAGTACGGATGGTAAAAGCCTCATCATGACGTCTTGCATCTCCAGCGTACACAACCGTAGCGCGATCACACACAGCTTGGCACACTTAGATACCATACCAAACTCCAGGCATTTGATCAGATCTTTCTGTAAAAAAATATTACTGTTGAATAAAGACTAACTTGAAGTAACCAGGAGCGTAGGCAAGTTTTGGATATTGGGGCAGCGAAATTTTTTTTAAAGATTTTAATAGTGAAAGTATAAATAATAAAGCTAGAGGTGCACAAATTTGTTATTGGGTTTGTATATGACTAGACAATCTTATGACAATCAAATTAAAAATAAATTGTTTTGTTCTTGCATTTCGAATCTCAATGAAAAATTAAAAAATAAAATAATTATTTCATATAATGAGCAAGTCGTAGCTGACATGATCTGTAGTAAAACGTAGCCAACATACACAAATAATGTCATTGTGGCGCAGAAAGAGGTGACCAAGACTTGCTGCAAAAAAAATAAAAAAAACTGGTCATCTGCGTCAGTGTCTGATTTCAGAATCTTTCGATTGTTCATTATTTAAAGTTTAAGCACAGCTCGCAGAGTGATCCTCGCTTTAAGAAATGCAACATCATTCTTTTGGTTGAATAGGGTCTTAGATTGAATGACCCTGGGTTAATCAGGAACGTCCATATAGATCTGATCACTTGTAATTATGGATAAAGAAATTTTTTCTAATATTTATGATACATGAAGTACTTGTTAAGATTGAACACACAATAAAGATAACGTTGTGAGTATTTCCAATTATTTATTGTATTTATCGAACCACTGCGCTAATGATCCGCTCTTTTAAAGATAACAAGTCACCAATCATCCTTTTAATTGACATTAGATAAATACGATAAACAAAATCGAATTCTTATTTCCCAGACACCGTCCTTGTGCAATCAAAACACAATAACAAAATGTGCAATTAACACCCTGCGGATATTTGCAGTCGTTAATCCCCTGTCCCACGCAGCTAATTGATGCCTGTCATCAGTGAAGCCTAAACTTGAGGCGACACAAAATTTTTTTGAGCGACGAGACTAAAATATAACAGCGGCTAGTCGAAATATTAAGGCAGCCCTGCCGCCCCATTGACTATGCCTATGGTAACTCGAGAAGTCTGAGAGTCCAACTGGTTGAAATACCATTTTGGATTAGCCATTTCTGCAATAAATTCCATCCAAAAAATATTAGAATTGATGGTTTAAATTCTTTACTCCAAGGATATTGCTTATATCCTATGAGGGACCTAAATAGATCCAGATCAGCCTGTGCATATAAGCAATATAAATGGAATAAGGGGTTAACCCGGTAAACTGTCTTATCTCAGACCTTACTTTGTACCTTTATAAACTCAAGTTTCTTGATCTTTTTTTCCTCAAGCTTTTGTAAACAATTTTGGAAAACTGATTATTCTACATAATTCTTGCATACTGGATAAGTATTTCCGCGTGATTTACCGGGGAAAGAAAATCTTATCTTTTCCTTGGGGAAATGATACCGTTCACATGCTACATGAGTGACGTCACGTCTTCAAGTATCTGACGTAATAATTTAAAGTTAGTGACATCATTTAGAAAATAAGGTTTGCGTTAACGTCAATATTTCAGCGTAAGGAATCAAAATTTAGTTTGTATAGATATACACAAATGTTATGAACAGTAAAAGGTATGCAAGAAAAAGTATCTTGCATGAGACATGTGGTAAAGATAAAAAAATCTGTCACCTCGAGTGAACTGTTTTGGCGGGAACTCGGCAGTGCCTCTTTCCAGCACAACAGTTCCCCCTCGGTGGCATATATATCCATCTTCACCTCACACTCATGCAAGATACTTATAAACAAAAGACACCAAGTGATAAAATAATTAGGCCTAAAAAAAAAATATGTCTGTTTCCTGTAACCCGACTGACCCTCCGTTTTTACCCCCGACCGATTTTTTTTTTACGACTATCAATTCGCCGGTGGTTGAAAATCGTTTTGTACGCCCGTAAAAAAAAGTGGTGCGTGACCTTCGCGGTGTGTATTTTTTACTGAGCACCGCTTTGTTGCTTAGATACGACCATATCCGGTATTGCATAAGATGGCGGCATCTTTACTTGCCACGAAGCTGGTGTGTGTGAACAAAAACAAACAGAAACATGTCGTATCAGCAAAGAATTCGCAGACAATTGATGAAATTGATAAAGTGGTTCATTGTGAACCATACTGCCAAACGTATACAGCCACATTTTCGGTAAGTTTTGACGAGAACAAAACCGGAAACGGTGTCACAGTAAGTCCATCATAACATATTTTCGCGATCATAAAAATAACAGCAAAATTGTCAAATATCACAAATTCTGAAAATACTTATTTCTATGCCTCTTCCCAATTTTCCGATGAAAACCCCTTTATTCTACTGCCCAAAAAACTGACTGAAGAGTTGTCACAGCATCCCCTACTTAACAGTCCTGAAGCATGAAAAAAAAAAAATAAAAAAAATAAAAACACTACCTACCGACCCTCATTTTTTTAATGATGTTACAGGAAACAGACATATTTTTTCTTTAGGCCTTATTGAACCATGTTCTACCTGTCTATTCCTGTCTAGAAAGTCATGGTAGGTTACCATGGCACCCAAGACTGGAAATACGTATGTGTGGAAGTCTGATCTGGTAAAGTTTGGTGGGACACCTATCAACTTCTCTGGAAAGCCAAGCTGCCGGTCATTCACCTGAAATGCATTTCCAATGTCATACTATCATTTCTATTGCCCAACAACTTAACGTTATATGATAATTATTACTGAAGACTTGCTACTTAAAAATAAATATTACCGGTAACTTATTTATTCAATATGTTTGTTGTTTTCAAAATAGTGACAGCACCTTTTGACCAGTGTATTGAAAACATAAAAGGGTATTGAACATAGTCATTTAGTCCAGCAGACCAGATAACCTCTTAAATCTGATAATTAAAGGTCTGATCAGAATCCACATGCCAAATCACACTGCATTGTGGCTCAAACATCTACATGTAGATTAAAATAATAATATATCTTAACCCTTTCCTTGATACATACGCATGTGCGACCAGTGTAGATCCAGATCAGCCGGCACATCCGTGCCGTTTGATCAGGATCTGCACTGGTCGCATTTTGGTCAGAAATAACCTAATGAATCAAAAAGCGAACAGTTTAGATCCTGATCAGATGGCACGGATGTGCCGGCTGATCTGGATCTAAACTGTTCGCCCTAGCAATAAAGGTGTATCTATACAAGAAAGGGTTAAGAAATATGATATAAAAATCAATAATCCTTATTACAACACAAGTAGGTATTCTAGTATTACCATGGCACAGAGCTTGCTGCACAGTGTATCCACTAGAGTCCACCTCTCTGATGATAGAATGATGGCTTTATTCTGTAACAACACTGGCAGATTCTCCAACACACATTTCAATACTTCCCAGTCCTTTTCCTGTCAAAATATTATGCATCTGTATGAATAGAGTTCTCCCTGAATATATTTCTTCCTCCTAGTTTTAAATTAAAATTAAAAAAAAACAACAAATTAACCCTTTCTGTTATTGCCAACTTACAGTTTTGTAAATTTAGGATTTACAGAATATATCATCATTACTGATTTTCCAATAATAATCTTCCTTATAACTAATTTATTATCTGACTCAGGGATAGGCTTATGATGTGTTTTATTCACAGAGCATGTTTATTGAATAACAACAGATTTATACTTAGTAAACAGACTTTTAACAGTGCATTATGTATCTGGTTGGGAGTGGGAATTGACTAAAAGATTAGTTTAACGAAGGGAGTATATATCTATAGTTTTATCAAGTTTACTTTATAGCTGAAATAATTTTAATTTATACAGGGAAATACATTCGAAAAGCATGGTTGTAAAAAAGTCTGTAATATTACATGGTGTAATTTTTCTGCCATTTAATTCAAACTTATATCCTGGTTCACAATATGCAAAATTTAAACCAGCACAATATATAATGATACTATTTTAATTAGATTTTTTTTCTATACACAATAAAATGACACTGGTATAACATCACTTTTCTCTTAAAACTATGTTAACAAACATTAAGCAATATCTTTATTAAAAAAAAAATAAAAAAGAATCACATTTGCAGAAAGACTCACATTTTCTAGGCACTGTATGTAGAGAAAGAATGCTCTCCTGTACTCCAGGTGACACATGTTACACCACTGACCCAGGTTAGGGGTTGTTGATGCCGGACTCCGCGGCGGACTCTTCTCTGACTCATTCCTGCAGCAGAACACAACATGTTATAGAATAAAAAGAATTACAAATTTCCACAGACAATATTCCTGTAGTTTACAATACTGAGCTTTAATACTGACATTAGGCATCATAAAACAAAAATTCTTTTATTTACTTGTTCCTAGATTAAAATATTTTTCTTAAATTACTCTTAAAAAATATTTTTTGCTCCTAAAACTGCAGTTCAACCTTTTTAACTTTTTTACTTCATAGAATGTTCAAGCATTGTTTGCTATTTTGATTTTTAATGCTAGCTGGTAATAAATGTCCAATTTTAATGCTAGTTTTCCCATCATTAATTATTTGTTAAAAAAAAACATTGGAATTTGATATTCATAATAATTTGAAACATGTTGGTCAGATTTTGAATCAGCTGACAACTGAAAGTTTTCGACAGTTTGTGAACCCATGGCATGCACATAAGCTGTTAAAATCACAGAAAACGAAGATTTATATGAAAGTAAAACAACTCACTTATCACATGTGATATAAGGGCTGTATTTGAAATGACCGTCCTCAGAAGATCTATTTAGGATTCCCACCTTGTGAAACATATCAGCCCGAAGATTCAAAAGACATTCCATCACCTGAGAATACCAATATTGTTATAAATTATTATTCTCTATTCTGCTTGTATCAAATACATGACATTTGCATTTACAGACAGCATACATAAAGAATATTTTGTCACTGCCTTTCTCTCTTTGAATATTCATATGAAAGATAGAAAAATATATGCCAAGGGGCTCTGCAGAACTATGGGTGTAACTCTAAGACCATCCTAATAATTATGGCACATACAAATGATCATTTACTGTTAAATCATTTTATTTGCACGGGTTAATTTTCACGTATTTCGTGCTATGGCAAGAGTGAAAATTCAACCCCAGCAAAAATCAAACCATTTAACAGTGTTTCTATATAGGAAAATACAGTTGAGCGAATTAATGCCCCTGCGAATTAGTTAACTACGGGCATATTGCGAAAATTTGTCCCCACGAAATTAAATGATACTACAGTAGTGCAGGCAAAGGTAGCTGAATTTCAAGAGCTTTCAAGTTATCAACAAGACACAGTAAACTTGAGATTTTAATTAGAACTGTTAATTAGTGTGAAATATGCCATAACTAGACTCGTGAAACAGTGATAAGAAGAATATGCAAATTTTATAATTGCTATTTCCAGGTGACTCACCGGTTTCCTGACAGCAGCGGCTGTGTGACTAGTGTAGTTGTTGGGATACATATAGTGTAATGTTAGGTGGGAGACCAACATATCATACAGCTTAATACATACACCGGGGGGATAACTGTACAACTTCTCCTGAAAATATACCATGTTGCATATGCATTTCATATCATTCAGCAGACAAACTACAGACAAGTTACCAAGGTCTCATGCAACTGCAGGGATCGGCCAAGTTTGTAAGAACATGGATTTTTTTTTCCTTTTTTAAGGGGGAAGTTACCTAGCTTTTCAGCCTTGTGTAATAAAACAGGCTTAGTTCAGCAGAAGGAGATGGTGAGACCTGGGAGAATATCAGGGCTGAAGGTTATAAAACTGAGACTGGAAACCAGTCTCAAACCTCAAGCATCTGATTGGCTGAAATGGCAACCGGTCGCCATTTCAGCCAATTAGATGCTTGAGATTTGAGACTGGTTTCCAAACTCAGTTTTATAACCTTGGGACCTGGGCAGAGTCAGACGAAAATGTCACTTTGGGAAGCTGACATTATTTCTCAAAATGATGTCATAAAGTTTAGCAGACAACATTGCTTATTATACATTTTGCAGAAATAAATTAATAATGCAGTTAACATTTTTATTTTAACATTCATGCCGTCTAATCTGTATCCAAACTGTTTGCTATTTTATTATAAATAACCTAATGAATCTATAAGCAAACAGTGTAGATCCTGATCAGGTGACAAAAATGTACTGGCTGATCTGGATCTTCACTAATTACACACACAACATAACCCTTAAATACGGAGTAATGGGCTGTATGTGATAGCTGATGACATTACTATGTATCATAGCGTATACATAACTTATACATAACTAATGTTACTTTATACATTATTAATATGGATTATCCTAATTTCTATATTTGATAATCCCACTTAAATCTATCACAATGCCCGCACAGCAGGAGTCTATTTCGCACAGCAGGAGTCTATTTCGTTCGATTAAAAAAAAAAATGCACTACCGGCAAATCAAGCATATCATCTTCCTTTCATATCCGGTTGTTTGAACAGCAAGCTAAGCTTTAAAGAATTTGCATAAAAATCTGATTACATCATGCCTCCGAAGAGGAAATTGGGGACTTCGGCGCGGGGTCTTGGTACAAAAAAAGGCCGGTCGGACAATAGACGTGAAAGAAATGCAGCCTCTTTGCCAATTGCGGATACACAAGTAGATCGACCGCAACAGGAATCAGGTGAGGTGGTGGAACCAATCAATTTTTCTTTTCCACCCCCTCCAACTCCTACTAGAAATTATCAGCAGGATTTTGATTTTGCTCCGTCAGCTCCTGAGCATATTAGCATTTTCGACCCGGTCGCATGCTTCGTCCCTCTCAAACTCAGAGAAAATCTGGGAAAGCCAGTTTATAGATATGTCTTTATTACTAAAATCTCAAAGAGATTTACATGACTATTTAGAAAATGGCCCAGCCGGCGAACTTCAGTTCAGGAATGGAACATTCACAATAGGCAATCGTGAGCATTCAATGAAACTTTCTATAAATCAGTGGTCTTCTGCTTACATCGTGTTTATGGGCGTTATGCTGGAGCTGTTCCCAGCAAAGGCCCAGGAACTTTTAAAATATTTCCGGGACATAAGGCTAGCTGCATCACGTTCTCCTAATTGGTGGAAATATGACGAACAGTTCCGTCAACTTAAGTCATCCAACCCATGTTCTTCATGGGGCGTAATTAATTTTGAGCTTTGGCTTATTAACATTAGTAGCTCGGTGGGTCCATCAACCACTCCAAGCCCTTTCAATCCTCAACCTAATAAGTCATTCTATAAAACCCCATCAGCTACCCAGTCTTCTAAAGTGATAACCTGTTCTTATTACAATACAGGTAATAAAGTATGCCCATTTTACCCTAATTGTAGGTTCAGCCACACGTGCGATGCCTGTGGAGGAAATCACAAAAAATCTGCCTCTAGATCCCTTAAAAAATAAATGGGGCAAACTTTACGACTTAGGATCAACCCCCTTGAAAACTGAATATATTCTTTCATATTTGAGAAATTACAATAACGAAGCTTCACAAGAATTAATTAAAGGTCTTTCTTTTGGTTTTCCTCTTCACTACTCCGATCCTAGAATTTCTAGGGACTCCCCCAATTTGCGCAGTGCTATACAACAGCCAGATATTCTATGGGAAATTATTTTAAAAGAAATTGAACTTGGTAGGGTGGCAGGCCCTTTCATTGATAAGCCATTCCCCTGCTTCCAAATCTCCCCAGTTGGTCTTGTACCAAAGAAAGATAATGGTTACAGAATGATCCACCACCTTTCATATCCTGAAAATAGCTCAATTAACCATTTCATTGACGAAAAACTTTGCTCAGTATCATACTCTTCTGTAGATCAGGCTGCAGATATGATATACACACTTAAGGAAGGCTGTTTTCTTAGTAAAACAGATGTTAAATCTGCATTCCGTTTACTTCCGGTTTCCCCTGCTGATTTTGAGCTTCTGGGGTTTAAGGCCACTAGGAACACAGATACGGGCAGACAGTGCTTCTACTTTTATGACAAAATGTTACCATTTGGGTCTTCAATTAGCTGCGCGATTTTGGGAAAAATTTGCTTCATTCCTACATTGGGTACTACAAGAAGAATCCAAATGTCAAACTATATTACACTACCTTGATGATTTCCTATTTGGGGAGGAAGCGTCCTGCCCAATACCTGGTCAAACCCTTCAGTCTTTCAAGTTCATTTGCGACAAGTTCGGAGTCCCACTTTCACAATTGCCAACAACCTGCTTAGTCTTTTTGGGGGTGGAGTTTGATACCGTTAAAATGATAATGAGACTTCCCCATGATAAATTAATAGCATTAATGGAAAAAATATCTCAAGTCATGCAGGTCAAAAAGGTTACATTGAAAAAAATGCAGTCTCTCCTTGGTTCACTAAACTTTGCTTGCAGAGTTGTTTCCCCAGGCAGAGCATTCTGTCGCCGCCTCATTAACTCCACAATAGGCATTAAAAAACCCTATCATAAAATAAGAGTCACAAAATCAATGAGGGAAGATCTCTCATTGTGGTTACATTTCCTGCAGTCATACAATGGCATAACTATAATCAGAGACCCGTCCTGGGTAACAAATGAAACCATTCAGTTATTTACAGATAGTGCAGGTGGCCCACAAGGCGGTTTTGGAATCTACTTCAATGGTAAATGGGCTCATGGTGGTTGGCCCAAATCGTGGGTGCAGCAAGGTCTTGTTAGGGATATGACTTTGTTAGAGCTGTTCCCAGTAGTTGCAGCAGTTCTAACTTGGGCAACAGACCTTAGTAATAAAAAAGTATTGTTTAATGTTGATAATCAAGCAGCGGTGCAGGTCATCAACACCCAATCATGCAAATCAGATAGGGTTATGAATTTGGTAAGGAAGTTGGTTTTGACCATGCTTAAGAATAACATCTCCATTAAAGCAAGATATATTCCATCAAATCTAAACATTATTGCTGATGCAATTTCTCGTTCACAGTGGGCAAGATTCAGGGCAGCTGCTCCACAGGCAGATCTAGAGCCATCCAGGATCCCACCTCTAATCTGGGACATCTAACCAGTTTAGCCCATAGCCTAATTGAAAGATCTGTGTCCTTAAACACACACAAAACATATGATACTGCAATTGAAAAACTTCACGAATTTAGGTCATTGTATCAACTACCCCAGGTCTGGCCTGTGCCAGTTCCTGATCTGTTAAATTTCATTGCATATCTGATGCTTCAAGGTATTTCTGCATCATCAGTTTCAACATACATGTCAGGCATAGCTTATGCCCATAAAATAAGAAGCTTAAATGATCCCACAAAGTCGTTTCTAGTTTTCAAAGCCTTGGAAGGCCTTCGGAGGGTTCAAGGCGGTCCCTCAAAGGACATCAGATCACCAATCACACTGTCAGTTCTAGCAAAAGTGAGGAGCTGTCTGCCCTTTATATGTAAATCTAAGTACGAAGAAGCATTGTTTGCCGCCTCATTTTCTTTGGCCTTTTTCGCTCTTTTGCGAGTAGGGGAATTTACTGAATCCAATTCAAAGGCTATTGATAAGAAAATTCTGAAACCAAAGGACGTAAAAATAACCAACACACACATTAGTATCACTGTTCGTTGGTCAAAAACTGACCAACATAGTAAGTCGGTGTGTCTCAACATACCAGCTAGAGGCATGCCAGAGTGCCCTGTTCATAACCTGTCAAATTATCTTAAACTCCGCCCATCGGGCAAGAATGAAAATCTTTTCATACACTTTAATGATAAATCACTTACTCGCTACCAGTTCTCAGCGGTGCTACGTAAAGCTTTGAAGTTTACAGGTACGGCTGGTCATTTCAGATCACATAGCTTCAGAATTGGTGGTGCTACATACCTTTATGAATCTGGGGTAACTGAATCACAAATTATGTCAATGGGGAGATGGAAGTCTGAAGCATACACTAGATACATAAGGTCATGTCTTTAATGCTACCACTCATTCGTTGTGTCACCATCTTCATTTTCCCTATACTTAAAACCCATTAAGAAAGATATACAGATAAATTTAATTATTTCTGGCTTGGTTTGATGGAGCCTTTTCTTGGGCAGTAACAGAAATGCATACTACTGTCCGGCGTAACCGCCTCTTCCCTCTGAGTGTTCTTAGACCTTAATTTAGTCTGTCGTCTAACATCAACCAAGCCTTTTCAGGACGTAAAGAAATCTGGATTGCTGGGTCATCAATTGTCTTCTGGCTACACCATTCTACTCGAGGAAGTTACAAGGATCAACATTTGGGATTGGCAGATCGTGGTATTCAGATAAAATGGATGGGTCAAAGGGGCCTAATTATGAAAGATCTGGATTCATTATTGGATAAAAAAATAGACGCAACGCCCAAACCTACAGTAATACTTGTACACTGTGGATCAAATGACTTGACTTTAGAAGGTGTTACTGGTAAAACCTTAGCTGAACAAATGAAATGCTCTTTTTTAAGGTATCAGGCTATGTTTAGTGGTTCGCTAATCATATGGTCAGCCATGCTCCAACGTCGTTACTGGCACTATGCTCCACTTGATGCAGGTCCAGCCATAGACAGCAGGAGAAAAACTGTCAATAGACTTGTTAAAAAATTTGTCATAGAAAATGGAGGCAAATATATTTCGAATGACTGCTGTATAAATGCTAAAGAGATCAGCCTTTTCCGTTCAGACGGAACACATCTCTCAGAAACTGGCCTGAAAATACTTTTGAACCATTGGAAGGCTGCAATCGAAGTATTGGCTTTAAATGATGAACATAAAACATTTCCTATTCCTGAGTCGGATAAAAAGGAATAATGAAATTTAACATTTCTTATTTTTTGTGGATGAAAAATCTTTAGATTTTCAGTGGCGGCCCGGGGAGACAAACGGTATTTGGGGGATATTTGCCTGGCTCCTCCCTTGGCCAGACTTGCTTTATAGCTCGCTGGTTTGTGTGTTGTGTTTCAATTGTAAAGCCTTTTAAGGTGTTTGTGGTGGGGTAACCTTTGGGTGTCATTGGTACCTCCCTCCACCTCCACGTTTGGAGGGGAGGCCTAGGGCAGGCTATCTGCCCAGGACCGTTTCAGGGGTACGAGTGATTACGGGCATGCCCCCATACAACCGTCCACTCAAGGTGTTTGCCTAACTTGAGGGTTTACGACACTATGTTTATCATAGGTCACTGTTTGTCAGTAACGTTTCGGCATTCAGGTCTCCCCGGGTTCCAACAAAAAATCTAAAATAGTAAAAACCTTTTGCAAAACAAAACCTTAAAAAATGTCTGTGCCAAAAAATTTATTCCACTTCAAGTACTCCATTTAGGTACATAGTAAAATGTATAAATCATTGAACAAAAAATAAAAGTGTTTATAAACTGGTTTAATGCTATTCTTGTTTGATTTTGCCAACAGTCTCATTGATTCAATTATATTTAAACTAAAGCTGGTCTCTCCTCGTGATCACATTTTGTCCGTTATTCCCTTCCCCAATGCCAGCACTCCAATAACAACTTATTTACCAAATTGAATATCCCATTTCAGGTTATGTGTATTGCATTTAATGTTACCTTAAACAAGTCGACTAGTGAAATAACAGTTGATTTGACATCACTCAGGTGGGATTCATCTACCATGGTCTCTGGATTGTCTACTGTTGGAACGGAGGGTATAGGCTTGCCAACCAGGTGACGACTTATTACCTGCAAACATATCAGACAGACTAAATTAACTAAAACTTGAGCTAGTACTAAGAATATTTAACCCTTTACTCTATTTTAATGCATGTGTGACCAGTATAGATCCAGATCAGTCAGCACATTCGAGCTGTCTGATCAGGATCTGCATGTTTTTCAGTCAGAAATAACCTAATGAATCTGAAAGCAGACAGTGCAGATCCTGATCAGACAGCTAAAATGCTATATAGGCCTATGTGTGGAGGAAAGGGTTAATACCCTTGCAAAACCACAAAAAATTATCTGAAACTGATGCAAATGATAATTATCTTCAAAGTTTAATGTCAATATCTTCAAAAAAATAGGTCTACTCAAGAAGGTTTTTTAGGAATCCTTTTTAACGAGCATGATCACATAAAAATTGTGACTCAATAATTTACAATGGTTCCCAGCATGTATAAATTTTCAAGTCAATATATTAAAAACTGTAGGAGCAGACACTATCAAATAATGGACAAACTACAGGAAATTATGTTAAGATAATCTTCAACTGATGCTAAACAATAAATAGTAGAAACAGTTAAGTGAAAAATATGTCACACTTCTGAACTTAATAATGAACATTAATAAGGAAACAAAGATTTCAAGATGTAGTATAAGTAGTGTGAAAGATATGAACTTGCATGTCAACTTTAACCTATAATTCGAAATGGGAAAAGGGCCATAAATGATCAAATGAAAGTTAGAGTTATGTTCTTGGGATACACACTAAATATAATAATGATGGGAAACAAGTGTACCAAATTTGGAAAGCCCATTCTATAGTACTTTCTAAGATTAAATGAGGATGCACAAAAACTAAAGGAGTTCTACATATTTTTGTCAACCAGAAAACAGACAAAGATGGAAAAGATACAACCAAAATCTCTGAATGACACCTTACCTTCTCTACCACAGTGATGACATCGATAAATGTATGTGGCATACAACCCTGGGCCAGTCCCAGTAAAATCCCGCAGGAAAACTGTCTGATGTTGGCATCATTATCATTCTCTATGTGACACAGAAGGGGTAATACTATGTTGTTGATGAGTTCATCCTACAATTATATGATGACAAGAAATTCTGCTCACTGCCAGGTTACATATAATTTATTGTTTTTATCATGTTAGAATCAAATATACTTCAACTTCTCTGGCATTTGCACATTAAACTTGTGCCAAGTTCCACTCAATTCCAGTAAGATCATTCTATTTTAATATTTAAAAAAAATCCACTTTTAGTTAGTAATATGATGCATGAAATTTACTACCAGCAACGGATACTAAAATATGACCTAAAACATCTGATATTACTGAACAATGTAATAAAAATTTTATTTTCTGTGGGTATACACTCAACATTTAACAACATATGCTTTAAAGTATTTGAGCAACATAAAACAAGAGTGCCAAACTGACACAAAATACGCCCGTCAAAATGCTGATCATCAAAGTTGTGTAACGATCCGATGAAAATTTTTCGACTTGGAGAGCAGAAACCGCTAATTCAGTTTTTGGACAATTCAAGGGCCATAATTCAGGAGTGCCTGGGGGGATTTGGCAGGTTATAGAACTTGGTCGAGATATTATGCCCACCAGCATATTCACCAAGTTTGATAAAGACCGGATGAAAACTCTTTGACTTAGAGAGCGGAAACAGTAATTTTGGACAATTCAAGGGCCATAATTCAGGAGTGCCTGGGGGGATTTGGCTGGTTATAGAACTTGGTCGAGATATTATGCCCACCAACATATTCACCAAGTTTGATAAAGACCGGATGAAAACTCTTTGACTTAGAGAACCTAAATCCTTATTTTGGACAATTCAAGGGCCATAATTCAGGAGTGCATGGAGGGATTTGGCTGGTTATAGAACTTGGTCCAGATATTATGTCCACCAACATATTCACCAAGTTTGATAAAGACAGGACAAAAACTCTGACTTAGAGAGTGGAAACCCAAATTTTGGACAATTCAAGGGCCATAATTCAGGAGTGCCTGGAGGGATTTGGCTGGTTATAGAACTTGGTCGAGATATTATGTCCACCAACATATTCACCAAGTTTGATAAAGACCGGATGAAAACTCGTTGACTTAGAGAGCGGAAACAGTAATTTTGGACAATTCAAGGGCCATTATTCAGGAGTGCGGGGGGGATTCGGCTGGTTATAGAACTTGGTCGAGATATTATGCCCACCAACATATTCACCAAGTTTGATAAAGACCGGATGATAACTCTTTGACTTAGAGAGCGGAAACAGTAATTTTGGACAATTCAAGGGCCATAATTCAGGAGTGCCTGGGGGGATTTGGCTGGTTATAGAACTTGGGCGAGATATTATGTCCACCAACATATTCACCAAGTACCAGCCCGGTTAGCTCAGTAGGTAGAGCGTCCGGTTCCGGACTGGGAGGTCGTGGGTTCGATCCCCAGCCGGGTCATACCAAAGACTTTAAAAATGGTAGTAATGGCTTCCCTCCTTGGCACTCAGGGTGTAAGGGTTAGCATTACGACCGATTCGGCGGGTGTCGGTATAGGAGGACCCACAAGGAGATCCGAAGTCGGAGGTGCTGAGCCTGCAATATGGCGGTCTCCTATCCGCAGCAGCACCTCGCTCACACGCCGAAAAAAAGGTGAACGCCAAAAAAAAAAAAAAAAAAAATATTCACCAAGTTTGATAAAGATCGGATGAAAACTCTTTGACTTATAGAGCGGAAACCGTGTGGACGCCGCCCGCCCGCCGCAGGTGTTCCCATAATACGTCCTGTTTTTCAAACGGGCGTATAAAAAGGGAAACCATGCTTATGAAATTATTCATGAACAAAGAGATAATATGCTAACGAGTTTATGAATATATACTGATAATTATGTGTTGTTTTAATTATATATAAATATGTAAAGATACCTCATATAAATGCTTGTTAATGCTAAGGATAAAGGAGAGCACATCCAGGGCTTTTAATCTGATATTTGTCCTCATCTCATTCCTGAAACAACATCACCATGAAAATCAATTTATATGTATACAATATATGCAAGTTTTATTGTAGTTACAAGGTATTAAAGCTTGATGTATAATGAAGATTTTTCTTGTTTTTTGTCAGTTCTTTTTCCATAATTGTAGAGCACGTAATATTAGCGGAGGCTTTTTAATAGAGAATTTACAAAATTATCTCCCCTTATGAGATATCTTTATAATTATGAATCTCATTAGGGTAGGTAATTTTCTCTATATAGTAAGCAGCTATAAAAATGCCTTCATTCAATCAAAAACACATTAACCCTTTCCTTGATATATACGCATTTTTCCGCATGTGCGACCAGTGTAGATCCAGATCAGCCGGCACATCCATGCTGTCTGATCAGGATCTGCACTGGTCACATTTTGGTCAGAAATAGCCTAATGATTCAAAAAGCGAACAGTGCAGATCCTGATCAGATGGCACAAATGTGCCGGCTGATCTGGATCTAAACTGTTCGCCCTAGCAATAAAGGTTTTTCTATACAGGAAAGGGTTATTTACACTGTATACTAACCTGAAGTATCTGTCCAGCAGATGAAATAATGCTGATATCCAGCCAAGCTTGGCAGGGTGAATACTCTGTGAGATGTGTGATATCAACAGTATCACCGAATGCTCCTGAAATAGCACCAAAACATTCCGATGTGCTCATTCATTGGTTAGTTCTTACAGAAAGAAAATTAAGATCTGTAAAAGGTTATCTAAACCCTTACTGTGCACAGCATTTGTCAGACTTGAAGACCCACAACAACACATGCACAAAAAATAAAAATTTCCAGTACCTAATTAATGACCATAGGATTGGTCTTTTAAAAGCATATATCTACTGAATATGACATGCATGATATGTTTAATGAACTTACACAACATCTGAACTTACCGGTCTGTTCATGGCACACATTTCTATGATCTTAAAGAACCTGTCGACAGATCCTGAGAACTGGCCGTGTTCATACAGCTGTTCTATGAAGGTCAAGGTTTCGTGCAGATCTACAGAGTGCTGCGGGTTGGCCCAATGTTTTGGATTTGACTGAAACAAAGAGAAATTGTTTTGTAATTATTAAAACCTAAACATATATATGCTATAACTCTTATGGTATTATGTAAATACCACAGATCAGAAAAGGTTATTTTATGACTTTATCACTAACAGTGAGAAATCTGTTAAATTTTGTTCTGTCCTACTTGTATCTTTAATTTTCAAGGAAAATTTTGCAATTTTTTTAAATAAACATTTTTTGTTATAAATTTGGGTTGAAGGATATAAAAATGAGCATGGAAACCAGTCTCAAATCTCAAGCATCTGATTGGCTGAAATGGCGACCAGTCATGCTCAGCTTTATAACCTTGGGCATTTGTATCGCTAACATTTCAAACTTTACCTCCAGTTGTTTGACATCTATTTCTAGAATGTTGAGGACGATATCCCATGTAGAATCAGGCAGATCTTTACCGTACTTCTTGACCAGCCTTTGAACTGACAATGTCACTTCATAACCGATTATAGCACTGCCTAATGGAAGCACCTTTGTGAAAGAACAAAAAACTTTCAATCCAAATCTTTAAGTTATTATCATAAATGAGTTAAAAAGAGAAAAGTTAGTATCACACTTCATTTTTTATAAATACCCCTGAGAGTTATGAGTAATTTACTGTCAAAAAGAAGCAAACTTTTTCAAAAGCTAATAACATCAAACATTGTCTCATTGTTAAAGAAAACTCAACTATTTTAACCCCTTTCCTCTATATATACATGTATATGACATGGTTGACTGGTGTAAATCCTTATAAAATATACAAAAATAGATGTGATTAATGTGGGATTTAAACCCATGATTGCCATAATCATTCCTCCAGAAAGATACCTTTTCTGACAGTAAATATCTAAATCAACGATTATGAGATATACTAACATAAGTAGCCCTACTTACATGAAGAAAGGATGGCAATACTGCCGCAGGTGTGTGCTTGAGGAAAGACACCTTACCAGATCCCCACATGGCCATTCCTATGTAGAATACTGCACCACGTAACAACTCCACAGGCTCTGTCCTGTAGGTATAACAAATTTAACCCTTTACTCTATGAACATGACTTTATCCCACATTAAACCATGTAGATCCAGATCAGCAGTCTTATCAGGATTTCACTTGTCACTAGGATTCATACTGTTATTGACCAAGAAGAAAACACAGCAGATCCTGATCAGACTGCTTAGATGTGCAGACTGATCTGGATCTAGACTGGTTGCCCATGGGATAAATCCCAAGGAGTCAAGGTTTTATTATTTAGGATCTCATTGGGATCTCTTGCGACATAAAGTTAAATAACTAACTGATCAATATTTTACCACACTTTACTGTGTTTCTTTTTCATTTTTCCTTGTACACAGTGTGGAAGATGGGGAAGGGGATATTTCCTGATAGGTTTGAATTTGATTGTTATTGTTGGCATGGGGCAACTGGACATTATACAGATTGACATAACACAGACAGGCAAAGTGACTTCTCATACCAATCTCAGAAAGCTCCAATCAACTCCAGTGGATACAAGCACTGACACTGTATGCCCACTAGAGTCTTAGTGGGGATGAAAGTGGAGCATTTTGCCAGATGCAAACAATTTTCAATTATATCTTACAGAATTTTAAATGTTTCAACTTGGTTTCTTTCCAATTTGGTAAAAATAAAGCCAATTTTCTGTTGCAGGTTTAAATAGTGTTGATAACACCACCACCATTAACTGTTAAATTATTTTTAGTGTGTAGTAATTGCCAGCTAAAAAATGCAGCTTGATCTGAAATGGTACACTCAAAACTGATACAGTGGCAAAGCGTTTTGTGAAATATGGTAAAATTACACTTAAATGCCTGACCAGGGTAAAAGCATTAAACAGCAGGTAATGTTTCATTTTTCTGGATGATTATTAAAATGCCTACTTCAACTGAAGCATATTGCACATTGTGTAGATAGCACTGTGTCCATGATGAGTGCCCAACAACTTCTTCATCATCTGTGGACGAAAAAAAGTTTAGTATATACAAAACATATGGTCTAAAATCTCCACTAGTGTTACAGTGGTGGAGAATGTGTTTAATGTTGTGGGGGTACACTTTCAACTTCAAAGGAATAATAACATACACGTATGTATTTACACTCAGTGTTTCTATTAAGTTCTAATGCTTTCATGAATCAACTAAATTTCACCATCTTCAAGTTCTTTTAATCCATCAACACAACAACATTCAGTTGGTCTAACTTGTTGTCCTGGGTTCCATAGTCATACAAAACTACTACAGCTTTCTAGGCATGGAATTCTTCCTCTTGAAACATAAACATGCATTTCAGAGTTTATTGTTAAATGGCTTTGGTCACAATATCTCCAGCTAAACCACCACAACAAACACTACTGTATTTGAAGAATTGTTGTATTTTTTCCATTTCATTCAAAATGGCAAGTCATCTTCAAACACGCCTTCCTTGGTGAAAAAAATTTCATTTATATACAAATGATTACGGAAAATTAATTTCTGTTTTCTGCTGGCACACAACACCCATCCCCAGCTCTTATATGATAATGATTAAGCAAACTCACAGTACCCAGCATATGAATTAATCCAGATTTTGTTACCTAGCTAATTAAACTGACGTTAATGATCACATATTCCATATAACGAACTAATGGTACCTATTATCTTTTATCGAATTAAACAATTCTATTTCTCTTGTACCCAGCATATTAATAAATATCAAGGTACCCAAAACAATATTCAAATAATGACTGACTCACAGCCCAGCTGGGTTCACAGAACTTGGGAATGTTCACCATCCTACACAGTGCTAAAACCACATCACGCAGGGTGTGAGAAGGGAGGTAACTGTAGCTCAACACGGACTCTAACATGTCCAGGCTCCACTGAAATTACACATCTTTTCTTTGCAGCTGATAATCACAATCTAATTTACAATCTCATGTAAGTAAAACCATTTAAATTTGAGTCTAACCCTAGATTTAACTTAATTATTTTTAGTAAGTGTAGAAAAGCTATTTCAACTTTTGATTATCATGTTGAATAGCTGCTTTTAGCGTTAAATTGATATAAATTGATCCGGCCATTGATTATGGAAATTGCAGAAAATCTCATGTGGTAAGAGACTGAAATCACTGATGAGTCTTACTCCTTCCTTAGATCAAGGTTTCAATCATTTTGTGTATAATGCATTCGGACTAAAGTTCTGTATATACAGTAATATTGTCGTCCCAGTTTCTTGACAAGTAAAGGCTTTATTTATGTATTATTTTGTTATGGACATATAATGTTATACATTAATCCTTTCTTCCCTATACATATGCCTTTATGGCATGGGTTAACAGTGTAGATCTAGATCAGCTGGCACATCTGTGCCATCTATCTGGATCTGCACTGTTCACTTTCAGGTCAGAAACCTAATAACCTAATAAATCAAAAGCAACCAGTTCAGATCCTGTTCAGATTGCACGAATGTGTCAGCTGACAGGATATTCACTAGTCAAACAAGTGTAAAAATGTGTTGCATATTCACTAGTCAAACAAGTGTAAAAATGTGTATGTATGGAGTAAAGGGTTAAACAAGAATATCTGTCATATTTTCCAATTTGTTTATAAAGTCAACAAGAATGGACACTGACTTCATAACATCAATATATAAAATAATACATGTGTCATTGATATGAAATGCTGAAGTAAAACTTGTGACAGCTAAAACTGATTAGGAAAAGAAGGTAAAATTACTTAGGGTAATTGGAAACCAGTCTAAAACATCCAGCCATTTGATTGGTCAGTTTGAAGTCTTGATTTAATTCAACCAACCAAGAGACTACAAACTGTTATCTCAGGCCCTAGTATCTATCAGAGGAACACAATCAACCTGAGGCTGGAGAAACTCTTTGGTTTTTAACTTAAAAGTCTGTGCACAAACCTTTAGTTCCTCAAAATAAAGGTGATCATCCGAGCGAGGTCTGTTACATATCACACAAGTCTGCCTGGAAAAATAACAACATCAATTGATTACTTTGATGTGATTACTGTAAGGATCATCATCATTAGTTTGAAACTTTTGACAAATTTTGGTGATGGGAAAGTAAATAACATAGTATGAACTAAACCCTTTACTCCATAGATACACCTTTTAATTCTCATATGCGCCATCTGATCAGGATCTATAGTGCTTTTGCTTTTAATTGCATTAGGTTATATCTGACAAAGATGCAACCTGTGTAGATCCAGGTTAGCCGGCACATTCATTGCACATACATTAAAATGGGTATATATGGAGTAAAAGGTTAACCCTTTCCTGTTTAGATACGCATTTTTACGCATGTGCGACCAGTGTAGATCCAGATCAGCCGGCACATCCGTGCCTTCTGATCAGGATCTGCACTGGTCGCATTTTGGTCATAAATAAGATAATGAATCAAAAAGCGAACAGTTTAGATCCTGATCAGATGGCATGGATGTGCCGGCTGATCTGGATCTAAACTGTTCGCCCTAGCAATAAAGGTGTGTCTATACAGGAAAGGGTTAAAGAAAAGGCTGTACCTTTATCTAACTTGTGATGATCTTGATAAATACCTGACCCTTTGTCCCCTGAATTGATGTAATAGGCTCACCTCTCAATCAATTTCATTTGGTGTTCATAGGGGTGTTATGTCAGAGACTTGTTAACAAATGTTTTATGGAATATTTATAGAGCTTGATACTACATGCTATTTTGTTGACCCATTTTCTAATCATGAATAATTTTATACCTTCAACTGCTAAATTTTTTTTTCATAAATATCACAAAAATAATTTGCCAGACACTACTGATTATTAGTTTCAAAACAAAAAACAACAAACAAACAAATTAATTATGAATCCAGATATGTTTGGCAGGAACCTGTTCTTCATGATATCCAACCCATTCCATATTTTTGTGGAAATAGGAAAAGAAAACAAGATTTTTTTCAGTTTTATCCAGGAATGGGTAATGATGTTGAAAGATCAAGAGAAAGAGAGGGAAATATAATCTGATTTGATTGGAATAATTGTTTTTCATGTTTGATGATAAACTACCATTCTGTTCATAAGGTACTGATTCGGTTGTTGCGGGTCCTTTACTCAATACATAAAGGTTTTATCATGTTTGTGACCAGTCAGCTGATCTGGATCTACATGATCACCCATGTGATAAACATCAAATTTACAGAGTAAAGGGTTATTTCGCATATTTGACAACACACAATTCATAAAACTGTCAATAGGTGTTAATAGAAACAACTAAAAATCAAAAATTTTTGAAAATACTGTTTTATTGAAAACCATGAATATTTACATCCAGGAATATAAATGGATTGACAATAATCCAGTTCTTACTTGACAAGCCCTGCAATGATTTCTTCATCCATGTAAGCTGCATTGAACTTGATGACGCTGATGAGTAGCGGCAGGAAGCTGCAGATCTTCCTGGTTTCAATAACATCTGGCATCCAGGACAACAGGAAGGGACCTGCAAGAGGCAATGAGCAACAATGATTATATCCGTATTTAAACAGGCTTTGCACTCAACTAAGGATGTCATCATTTTGAACAATAACAATATATGTCAATGGAAAACTATACAAAACTTATATGCAAAATGAAAAATAGACCTAACTGTTCTCTTGTTATTTACCATTTTTCCATATTTTTTTACAGTTTTAGCCAGGTTTTCTTGGAACCCATCTGAGTTTGAGGGAAAACATGTTAATGGATAAAATGTATATATACCTGCTTCCTCTTCAAATTCTAGCAATGTCTTTCCACTATCACTCAGGATCTTGAATAGTGCTAACCTAAAAACATAAATAGTGATTATTAAATCAACAAGATTTCAGTCAGAGGGACAGCCATATCCCACACCACTAGATGGATTCTGAGAACTCATATTGATGGCAAGCTTTGTGCATGTCGGTGGAGTTTGAACTTCAACAGATCCGACCTTTAACCCTCAAGCGTGACCTTGACCTCGATTCATTTTTGGCAAGGTGTTGGCTTCTGCATATTGTGTAATTAAGTGTAACATCTAAGTAGTATATTTGTTGTGATATGAAGCAGACACGAAAATATAATAAACCCTAAAGAGCAAGTCACTGCAAGGCCTTTTTCACTGCCAGGGTAAGGGGACTACTGCCTGTAATTAAGAGAACAAGAAGACACTGCAATGCAATAAAACCAGATTTTCTTTTTAAATTTTAAGTGAAGAGGGGGCATAACTATGACAAAAAAGGTCAAGAGTTATGAAACTTGTCCTGATAATTGCTATTGTCTGGATGACACCTATGTTAAGTTTCAAACCTCTATATTGAAAGGTTACTGAGAAAAAGTGAACTTGAACAAAAAACTTGAAATGTTGATGCCTGTCTACTAACAATATACCACAGTCTGAGGTTAAAACTAGATGGGTGTTCAGTTGAACACTTGTGTCGCCCTCGGGTACAATGTCGGAAGAAAAATGCCAAGTACAAAAAGGGGCATAGCTCCATCTTGACCAAAACAACTTGTCATCATCACGAGTGTGTTGTCTTGAGCAATATAATTAAAAAGTTACATGAAGAAATATTGAGAAATCGCAGTTATGGCCAACGTTATGTTATCATGTAAAAATTCAAGTACAAAAAGGGGCGTAACTCCATCAAATGCGACGTTGACCTAAAGAATTCAGCATCATCATGAGCGTGTTGACATAAGCAATATAATTTGAAAGTTTCATTAAGAGATATTGAGAAATGGCAAAGTTATTGCCAACATTAAGTTTCTGTGTTAAAATCCAAATTCAAAAAGGGGCCTAACTCCATCAAATGTGACCTTGACCTAAAGAATTTGGCATCATCATGAGCGTGTTGTCATAAGCAATATAATTTGAAAGTTTCATGAAGAAATATTGAGAAATGGCAAAGTTATAGCCAACGTTAAGTTTTCGTGTCAAAATCTAAGTACAAAAAGAGGCCTAACTCCATCAAATGTGGCCTTGACCCAAAGAATTTGGCATCATCATGAGCGTGTTGTCATAAGCAATATAATTTGAAAGTTTCATGAAGAAATATTAAGAAATTGCAAAGTTATATCCAACATTAAGTTTTCGTGACGGACGGACAGACTGACGGACGGATGGACGGACAAAGTGATCCCTATGTATCGCCATTTCTTTGAAAGGGCGACACAAAAACTCTAGTGAAGTTAACTTTTAGGAAAAACTGCATAAATCCCTAAGATAATTTGAGATGGGAAGGTCTGTGTTGATGGTCCGTGCTGAAAAAATGGACCGAAAGCCAGAAAGACTTAGAGTTACTGTGGCCATGAACCTGTCACCAGGTCCCAAGGTTATAAAACTGAGCATAGAAACCTGTCTCAAATCTCAAGCATCTGATTGGCTGAAATGGCGACAAGTCGAAATTTCAGCAAATCAGATGCTTGAGATTTGAGACTGGTTTCCATCTCAGTTTTATAACCTTCAAGCCAGGTATTGGCTGCTACAAATCATCTCTTTTAGGTGGGTATTTGTGCCATGCAAATCCTCCAATCGGTAGCAGGATTAAAAAGTGTGACCTTGAACCTACATAACCAGGAGGTTTTAAATATTACCCAATCAGATGAACACATGTGCTCAGTCATTTCAAAATCTTTCAACGGATTGTTGAGATTTAGAGTGGTGCCAAAAAATCCTTAAATGTGACTTTGAACATAAAACCTCCATGACTGGATGATGGCTTCTGTAATATCATATGTCTGAGGTGTGCTGAGTAAATTTCCTTATTCTCCAGAGGGTTGCGGAGATACAGAGAATATGACACTGACTTGAATCTATGTAACATGGAGTTGGGTTTTTGCATTATTGTCTAAAGAGAACATTTAGATTGAGTAAGTTTGAAAATCTTTAAAAGGTTTCTCCAAAAAGAAAAATACAACATCTTTAATCATATTTAAATGTCAACAACAAAAATCAGCAAGGAAACATTTTCTTAGAATTTGACTCAATTTTTTGTCCCACATTTATATGTATATAATTATGTTAGAGGTACCTACCTCTCATCTATGTTTTCAAGAAGGGTCAAACTTTGCACAACATGGAAGAAATGGCTCCGCAGTCCACTAAGGTGTTTGTACTGAAATCAATGACATCATATACATTACGTATTTTTTTCAGATTTTATTTTTTACACTACAAGTCTACAAGTTCATAAACCAATGATAGGTATATTGAATACCCTTAGTGTGTTCAAATAAACTAGTGCGATACAATGGCTTTGATCTTTTTGTCAGTGCTAAATACATACAGACATAGAGTAGCCCTTTCCTCCATATGTACGCATTATTACGCATGTGTCACAGTGTGACCAGTGTAGATCCAGATCAGATGGCACTAATATCAGGATCTCCACGCATTTTGGTCGGAAATAACCTAACAAATCAAAAGGCAAACAACAGATGTGCCGGCTGATCTGGATCTAAACTGTTCGCCAATGCAATAAAGTTGTATCAATGGAGGAAAGGGTTAGTCTAACAATAAACGCTGAAAAACATTACCTGTCCTTCCAGCAGACATTGGAGGAAATGAAGTGCAGCATGACGCTTGTCAGAAGCCGTCTGTGGCAAGTACAAGTCCTGGACACTACACCAAACTGCCTCAATTGCATTCTGTTAACAAGTTAACAGCATAATTTTTTATGTTTCTTTTACAGAACAGAACAGAATTTGCTCACAAGTATTAAGAGTTCCAATTAGAGTTGGCTTGACAGAATTTGTTTCAAATGTCTGACATTTTTCAACTTTCGGGAAGTCTGATAGAGGTACTGTGGTATCATTTTATTTAGCGATGGCCTAATTTTCGCGTATTTCGCGCTCGGGCCAGTGCGTGAATTTAAAACCTAAGCTAAAATTTAACCAAAAAGTTCCATATACGTATCCGAAACGTGCTATGTCCGAATAGACCTACACTTTATATATAGTTGCCCGTATCGCTATTTGATATAAATTTGAAGTATCGAATAATTATGTTAATAAAGAAAATAAAATTAGTTATAACTGTTGAATTTCTCTTGGAATATGTTTAATGTTACTTCAAAACTTGAACGACAATTTAGTCCGCGCATTAAGGTCAGGTCACGTTTTACCAAACAATATCGTTGTCATCTCATTTTTAATTTATCAACACTTTTCTGAGTAACTGTTACGCAATTAATTGACACTTTAGACCATAAAACGGGTACGAAATTTAACTTGCCGATTATGATAAGAATGGTCCAGATAGGTGGATCAAACGAGTCCCGTGTCAATTAGCGGCGCCAAATAAACAGCGGTCCGATAATTGACTAACAAAGGAAGTGGTAATTGACAGGGGGCCAACTGACACATGATCAGCTCGCGTGTTCAAATAAACAATAGGTATTGATAACGGGTCGGTAAAATATCGATAATATGTTTTGTTTGGTTTGAACTAGACTGTGTCCACAGGACACTGATGCCCCCACTGCTGCAATAACATTTGTTACAAAATTTTGTACCAGGTATTAACAACATGTGGTGATCATGATTAGTAAATGAGGAGTAAGTGCCACAAAATTTAATAACTAACATAAACAAAAGGCCATAACTGTGGTGAAAATTGTTGCAAGACAATGTCCTTTACAACAATCTTCACATCATGTCTAATCATCTGTGCAAGTTTGAAAGAAATCAGCCAATTAGAAAATGTGAAGTTGATGCCACAAAATTTTGTAAGTGAAATAAACAAAGGGCCATAACTGTGGTAAAAATGGCAGCAGAAAAAAATATTTTTTTTATGATCATCTACCCAGCCATCTTGATCATGTGTGCAAGTTAGAAAGAAATCTGTCCAAAAGTAAATGAGGAGTTGATGCCACAAGATATTATTACTGAAAAAAACAAAGGGCCATAACTCTGGTAAAAATAGTAGCAGGAAAAAATCCTTTCTTCACGATCATCTACACATCCTGCTTCATCATCTGTGCGTGTTTGCAAGGAATCTGCCCTGTAGTTTAGGAGGAGTTGATGCCACAAGATTAAATTTCTGAAATTAACAAAGGGCCATAACTCTGGTAAAAATGGTCGCAGGAAAAAATCCTTTCTTTACGATCATCTACACATCCTGCTTCATCATCTGTGCAAGTTCGCAAGAAATCTGCCTTATAGTTTTGGAGGAGTTGATGCCACAAGATTTAATTACTGAAATTAACAAAGGGCCATAACTCTGGTAAAAATGGTCGCAGGAAAAAATCCTTTCTTTACGATCATCTACACATCCTGCTTCATCATCTGTGCAAGTTCGCAAGAAATCTGCCTTATAGTTTTGGAGGAGTTGACGCCACAAGATTTAATTAATGAATATAACAAAGGGCCATAACTCTGGTAAAAATGGTCGCAGGAAGAAATCCTTTCTTCACGATTATTTACACATCCTGCTTCATCATCTGTGCAAGTTTGCAAGAAATCTGCCTTGTAGTTTTGGAGGAGTTGATGCCACAAGATTTAATTACTGAAATTAACAAAGGGCCATAACTCTGGTAAGAATGGTCGCAGGAAAAAATCCTTTCTTTACCATCATCTACACATCCTGCTTCATCATCTGTGCAAGTTCGCAAGAAATCTGCCTTATAGTTTTGGAGGAGTTGACGCCACAAGATTTAATTAATGAATATAACAAAGGGCCATAACTCTGGTAAAAATGGTCGCAGGAAGAAATCCTTTCTTCACGATTATCTACACATCCTGCTTGATCATCTGTGCAAGTTCGAAAGAAATCTGCCTTGTAGTTTAGGAGGAGTTGACGCCACAAGATTTTATAACTGAAATTAACAAAGGGCCATAACTCTGGTAAAAATGGTCGCAGGAAAAAATCCTTTCTTTACGATCATCTACACATCCTGCTTGATCATCTGTGCAAGTTTGAAAGAAATCCGCCTTATAGTTTAGGAGGAGTTGATGCCACAAGATTTGGGGACGTACGGACGTACGGAGGGACGAGTGCAACTCTATATGCCTACCACTTTGTGGGGGCATAAAAATTGGATTTGCGTGAATATACGTCCGCGCGAAACAGTATTTTTCGGCGATTGCACGAAATTTCGTGCCAGCGAAATTAAATGATACAACAGTATTGTATATTGTAAGCTTCAGATATTGGATTTAATTTCAGGACCCAAGTTTATATATTAAACTTGGAATGGAAACCACTTTGAGATCTCAAATTGCCAATTGGTCAGTTCTGATTGTTCATTTTTATATTTTTAGAATGTTTTTCTAAATGCCGGATGGCTGTTTTTGACAGAACTTAAACCTTTTACTCCATATATATTGGTTTTATTGCTTCTTGTTCAGAAATAACCCAATGAACTTAAAAGCCAACAGTGTATACTATAACAGCAATATATAAAACCAAAGTCAACTCATTATTTAAAGAAAATGTGATTGTTTGATGTAATTTCTTTCAATAATCATATCCAGTTTTAGAAACATCATTGCCTTATAACCACAAAACAAACATCAATAATAAATAAGCGAATTGTTTGCCTTATAGTTAGCTACCTCTTCTAGCTTTTTCTTGAGAACAACTTCACTCAGCTCTTTAATGGTTTTAATTCTATTGTTGGATGGGCTCTCAGGTCCAATATCCTGAAAAACAATAAAAAAAATTGTTTAACCAGTAATGAAAAAAAATTGTTGTAGCACTCTTTCCCTATTTTTTTCTTCTTTTTACAAATTGATTCATTTGCCCTTAACGTCTGACTGCAAATTTCCCTGACCATTCCCAGACTTCTGCCCAATTTCTTAATCAGGATGAACAGTAAAAAATCCAGGATAGTTTCTAACCTTGAAAACACATGCAAACCTTTTGAATTCAATGCAGTAGTATAAAATATAAACTGCCTACAAAAAAAAATGTATGATCATTCAAAATTTAAAAAATGTTAAGATAACTCAAAAATTAATATGCCAGCTCTAGCGAGAGAGCCCCCTTTGGGGGCTCGCAGCTCGCAAGCAAGCAAGCTTTTACGGTCATGTGCGTATATGTTATTTCCAACTACCATCACTTTAAAAAAAGTGTGAGCCGAAGCATTCCGCTCACATGTTGCTTCCAAAACCGAACGGATACACCCTTCACCGTCTGTAGGCCTAAGAGTACCAAATATTTATTCATTAATTTATTTTTATTTTTATTAATACAAATACACATTATAGTAATTTCACTCATTTAATTAATATTGACGTTACAGCCTATGGCCTTTTAATCAAAATATTTATGTCAGAAACCTTCTTTAACTTTACAGAAATATAATGAGGAAGTGACGTCGGCGGCGTCAACGTTGTTATACTTTTTCCCGCTAAAATTGATGTGCGTTAATTTATCAGTTCATCTCACATAAACTTATAAAACATCTTCAACCTAATTTTTAACAAGCAAATTCGTTGAATTTATATCCCCGCCGAGTACTGGTTATTACAAACACAACAGCTGAAGACATAGGGCTTTATTTAGATATTTATCATGGATGTCAAAAAACGTGAAAAAAACTAGACTGTGTCCTCAGGACACTGATGCCCCCACTGCTGCAACAACATTTGTTACAAAATTTTGTACCAGGTATTAAGAACATGTGGTGATCATGATTAGTAAATGAGGAGTAAGTGCCACAAAATTTAATAACTAACATAAACGAAGGGCCATAACTCTGGTGAAAATTGTTGCAAGACAATGTCCTTTACAACAATCTTCACATCATGTCTAATCATCTGTGCAAGTTTGAAAGAAATCAGCTAAATTGAAAATGTGGAGTTGATGCCACAAAATTTTGTAAGTGAAATAAACAAAGGGCCATAACTGTGGTAAAAATGGCAGCAGGAAAAAATCTTTTCTTTATGATCATCTACCCATCCAGCTTGATAATGTGTGCAAGTTATAAAGAAATCTGTCCAAAAGTAAATGTGGAGTTAATGCCACAAGATATTATTACTGAAAAAAACAATGGGCCATAACTCTGGTAAAAATGGTCGCACGATTTCTTCACGATCATCTACACATCCTGCTTCATCATCTGTGCAAGTTTGGAAGAAATCCCCCTAGTAGTTTAGGAGGAGTTGACGCCACAAGATTTAATTACTGAAATTAACAAAGGAAAATAACTCTGGTTAAAATGGTCGCAGGAAAAAATCCTTTCTTCCCGATCATCTACACATCCTGCTTGATCATCTGTGCAAGTTTGAAAGAAATCCGCCTTATAGTTTAGGAGGAGTTGACGCCACAAGATTTAACTACTGAAATTAACAAAGGGCCATAACTCTGGTAAAAATAGTCGGAGGAAAAAATCCTTTCTTCACGATCATCTACACATCCTGCTTGATCATCTGTGCAAGTTTGAAAGAAATCCGCCTTAAAGTTTAGGAGGAGTTGATGCCACAAGATTTGGGGACGTACGGATGTATGGACGGACGAACAGACGGACGAGTGCAACTCTATATGCCTCCCACTTTGTGGGGGCGTAAAAACTTCAGATGGTGAAAAGGGTTGGGCAGCTCACCAGCATATAAAAATAAGACGAAAAGTCTTCAAGTTGTTGTTATGAAGAACGCAGTAGTAAAAATATAGCGCTGTATTTAATAGAAATCCATACAGAAGTTGCATAGAAATAGCATGGAAACGAATACTACTCTATATGCATAGTGCATAAGTTATCAAAGGGCCATAACTGTGTTAAATGCTCAGACCAGAACAAGACATCAATATGAGCATCTTGTCTTGGTATTGATGGTTTCCATAGATTCCTGCTTAGAAATAGCAAGGAAACAAATACTGCTCTACATGCAAAATGCATAACTTATCAAAGGGCCATAACTCTGTGTTAAAGGATCTGACTGAAACAAGATGACAATATGCGCGTCTCCTCTTGGTATTGATGGTTCCAAGAAAGTTTCATTAAAAACCACCCAGTAGTTACAGAGTAATAGTGCGGAAACAAATTCTGCTTTATATGCATAATGCATAAGTTATCAAAGGGCAATAACTCTGTGTTAAACAGTCTGACCTGAACAAGATGACAAAATGCGCATTTCATCTCAGTATTGATCTTTCCCAGAAAGTTTAATTTCAATCCATCAAGAAGTTGAAAAGAAATAGAGCGGAAACAAATACTGCTCTATATGCATCATGCATAAGTTATCAAACGGCAATAACTCTGTGTTAAACAGTCTGACTGGAACAAAACGACAATATGTGCATCTCTTCTTGGTATTGATGGTTCTCAGAAAGATTAATTGAAATCCATCCAGTAGTTGAAGAGAGATAGAGGAAACGAATACTGCTCTATAATATGCATAATGCATTAGTTATCAAAGGGATATAACTCTGTGTTAAATAGTCTGACGGGAACAAGAGGGTGATATGCGCATTTCCTCTTGGTATAGATGGTTTCTAGAAAGTTTCATTGAAATCCATCCAAAAGTTGCAGAGAAATAGCGCGGAAACAAATACTGCTGTATATGCATAATGCATAAGTTATCAAAGGACCATAACTCTGTGTAAAACGGTTTGACCAGAACAAGACGATAATATGCGCATCTCCTCTTGGTATTGATGGTTCTTAGAAAGATTCATTGAAATCCAACCGGTAGGTGCAGAGAAATAGCCTAGAAACGAATACTGCTCTATATGCATAATGCATAAGTTATCAAAGGGCAATAACTCTGTCTTAAACAGTCTGACTGGAACAAGACGATGACATGCGCATCTCTTCTTGGTATTGATGGTTTCCAGAAAGTTTCATTGAAATCTATTCCGTAGTTGCAGAGAAATAGTGTGGAAATGAATACTGCTCTATATACATAATGCATAAGTTATCAAAGGGCCATAACTCTCTTTTCAACAGTCTGACTGGAACAAGACGACAATATGCGCATCTGCTCTTGGTATTGATGGTTCTCAGAAAGATTCATTGAAATCCATCCCTTAGTTGCAGAGAAATAGTGCGGAAACGAATACTGCTCTATATACATAATGCATAAGTTATCAAAGGGAAATAACTCTGTGTTAAATGGTCTGATGAAACAAGATGATGATATGCGCATCTCCTCTTAGTAAAGATGGTTTTCAGCAAGTTTCATTGAAATCCATTCAGTAGTTGCAGAGAAAAAGCGCGGAAACGAATACTGCTCTATATACTTAATGCATAGGTTATCAAAGGGCCATAACTCTGTGTTAAACAGTATGACTGGAATAAGACGACAATATGTGCATCTCCTCTCGGTATTGATGGTTCTCAGAAAGATTCATTGAAACCCATCCGCTAGTTACAGAGAAATAGCGCGGAAACGAATACTGCTCTATATGCATAATGCATAAGTAATCAAAGGGCAATAACTCTGTGTTAAATGGTCTGACCGAAACAAAAAACGATATGCCCATCTTCTCTTGGTATAGATGGTTTCCAGCAAGTTTCATTGAAATCCATTCAGTAGTTGCAGAGAAATAGCGCGGAAACGAATACTGCTCTATATACATAATGCATAGGTTATCAAAGGGCCATAACTCTGTGTTAAACAGTCTGACCGGAACAAGACCATGATATGCGCATAGCACAGAAACGAAATTCGGACGGACAGCGTGACACCGTGACAGACGGACAACGCCAAAACAAGATGAAATCGGGAGGGGGATAACAATATACTTTTTTGTCTATTGTGTGTGTGCGGGTGCATGCGTTAGTATATGCGCATATGTATATGTGCATATGTGCCTGTTTGCATCTGTTTTTGTATGTGCCGGCATATGAGTGTGCGTATGCGTATGTGTGTGTGCACGCGCGTGTGCGTGCATATGTTTTTGTATGTACCGACATATGAGTATACGTATGTGTATGTGTGTGTCATGCGTGTGCATGCGTATGTGCATGCATGCTGATTCTGCAAAGTGCGTCCGAGTGTCTGCATATGTGCTTGCGCGTTCATGCGTGTGTGTGTGCGCATATGCATGTATGTGCGAGTATTCTCCTACATTTGTGCATCACATATTTTGATTTTTGTGCGTAAAGACGAGTATGTGGTCATGTTGCTGTGTGCGCATGTTAATGCGTGCGTACAATTGAGTGCTATAAGAGTCTATATTTCTGTAAATGTGTCAGAGAATAAGCATGCATGTTCATCTGTATGTATGCATAAGTGCGCTAATTTGCATATACAGGTGAAGTACGCGTGTGTGTTTATTTGTACCTTCATGCGTTGATGTTTTTGTGTGCCTATGTTAGTGGATATTTGTCTGTGTCTGAATGTGCGTGGCACGCATAGATATATGCTCACAAGAGTATAATTGTATACAAATTTTAAAATTTCCTCCACAATACATCCATGCTTGCGTGTTTGTTTATTCCACTCGGAGCTTCTGTCCTCAATCGTCTTATCCAGTCTATTTCTTTCACTTGTGGGAAGTATTTTCCTCTGTCAATATAAGTAGAGAGGAAAATACTGCCGACAAGCAACGTGGTTCAAGATAGTTCAGGTCATTCAGAAGCCAGAGGTGTAGAAATTTTCTTTGACCCACTCGCCCTGCAGGTCGAGTGAATGAGTAAGTGCACTCGCCCTTACATTTAAAAAAAAAAACTCTTTCTGTTGCAATTTTTGTTTTTCTATTCGTTCTATCTCTTTCTTACTGTCTCCCTGGCTCTCTCGCTTTTCGTCATCACCCCTTCATTGTGTAAAAACGTTATCTTCATTTGTTTCGACATTTTGACATATAGCGGGAAAATACGTGCACTTGCAACCTCGTTCTGATTTGGGAAACCCAATGAGGATAAAAATAAATCGCTGCTGTTACCTTGACATCAGAAACGTTCTGAATACACCGGAAATCGATCGAAATACCAGAAATCAAATTGTATTTTGTAAACAAATTGAAAATATTTCATTTTTACAGAAAACACGTGCTTTGCTAAAAAATTTACTCGCCCAGTCGTTCGAGTGTTTCCGCCGCTTCACTCAACCCAACGGATCATTTACTCGCCATGGCGAGCGGTCGAGTGGAATTCTACACCTCTGGAAGCATCAAGTTAAACACTAATTTAATATAAGAGTTTAATACTAGAGCTTGCATTGAGGCAGTGCCTTAGTTCATATTATTAAGTCATAACAAACTTATTATCAGACTTGTAGCTAGTGTATAATATCTAAGGGTGTCCTATCACAGTATAGTGTAATAAGTTGGAAAAAGCTGGATCTGACCTAAATTATAGACACTGATAGACCATGTTTGTAGACAACACTGTCTAAATCTTCAAATTGCCTATTGACATTCAAACAAGCTTTAATGTATATAATGCATTTTTCCAAAACATAATGCACTGCATTTATAACACAACAAACACATTAACAAAAATTCGGTCAACTGGTGACCCAAATCAGTTTTACCTTTAAAGTTTCAGGAGTTATCAAAATATTTAACTCCTTGTTGTGACCTTTTGGCAAGCTAGGATTGTCAGTCCTTCGCCTGAACAAATTCTTGATTTTATCTTTCAGATTTTCGTCGTGTTTTGATTTTGACATTTTTGTTAAAGTGCAGACATCTCGTGATGCCGCTTATGAACTTGATAACTAATAATTCTATAACGCGGTACCATAGATCGGTATTCTAAAAGTACGGAACGTCGGTCTTTGTCGGACATTATTCACCTCTGGCGGTCATAATGTAACATACTGGCAATGATTCGTCAACAACACCTCTAATAACTAATGAAAATCAAAGTAGTTCTAAACGAAAAACAAAGATATAAATAGCTTTTTCTTACGTATTCGTATCGCCCCTATGCTTGGTTAAAACAACATTTACATCAGAACGGGCAAATATGTTTATAAACCTTTACAAACATACATGCAGACTGCCAATTATTGTCAATCTCCGTTTCGGATATGAAAAATACTTGAATGCATATTCGAGAAAAAGCTATAAGATATAATATATGTAGCATCGGCATACACACACGTTTTGCTTAGTAACTGATAGATTTGGTAGAATTTCGTGTTAGTATTCCTTCCTTTTTTATAAAAAAGACGGCTTGTACTAATAAAGTGTAGACACATATTATACAATCTCTGATAATAACTTTTTTCCCTTTATTTGATAAGCATTCCTTTTTGATCTATTTAATTATCACAGTAACGTTGTTTGTGCCGAATGCGAGCCGTAAAACGTCGCCCAGTACTTTTCATCAGTGCTGTTATCAATTATGCTCTTTGAAGGCCGAACGTTGTGCACAATATTTATATTGGTAAAAATATTAAAATAGATGAAAGAAAAAGCCACCGAACATGACAAATATGAAAATATTGCAGGCTTTGTTTGATTTAGCCTGTTCATTGGCAGTGATGGAAATGCATATTACTGCCACCCCGCCCAGCCCGCCCTGGGTTGTGCGCAATACTTATTGTACTCAATACTTATACAAGTAAACTCTAAATTTCATATCCATCCCAAACAATGGTATGCATATAACGGTGAACTTGAAACCTTCAATTAGGTATTATCAAATTAATACCATTTCATGTTCAGCGACATATGGTTCCCTGATAATAGAATGGTATTGTTCTAAACGAGGAAATATGGGTGGAACTGAACAGAATAGAATTTTGACAAGGGATCTGAGAATACAATACTTTCAGTCCGTGGCTTGGTGGCGTGGACAGTAATATACATTTACATTACTGCTCATGAACAGCCTCAATGAAACCGAGCCTGAACATATAAAACATAAGAAGCTAATAGCCAAAGGGGCGAGTACTCAATGATCTTACCGAGACCAGAGCCCCTGGAGTCAAATTAGCAAGAACACGATGACAAAGAAAAAAATATAGAGCATCGAAGCAGACGCAGGTTAGTAATTTAATTTTACTTGTTAAAGCTGTTGATGAACCATCCCTGCCTTCTTAGTATGGCCTAGGTATTAAGCGACCGAGTCATGGAAACCCCATAAATTCATTGAAAGTGCCTGTCCGAACAAATGTTGAAGCTATTGCAACAGTTTCGTCTGGTGATAATACGTCGATTAAAGAAGCAGTTTCTAACATTAAGTCTTAATCTACATTTATTCAGTTTCAATAAAATACCTCTTGTAGAGTTGGAACTCAAGATGAGTAAATTTCCTTGAAATACAATAAATATAAATATAATAACTTGTTACAAGAGCGAAATCTATCAACTTTTAGTCGCCAGAGAATCCTTAGCGAGCTTCAAATATCTTTCCTTGAAATTTAAAATAGGCGGTATTCCCCACGCTAACAAGTTAAGTACATTCGGCTAGAGATTAACTTCTTAACACCAGTTAGTGTTAGATTTAAAAATACAACAAACTCAGAGTCATATTACAATATGCATGTTTACAATTATCCAAACAGGGTTGCTGATAGCAATTTGATGCCACTTCACTGTCGGTCATTGATTTATTACCATACATTTGTTTGGAATGCCTACGTACTATACTAAGAAATGTTAAACATTCGAGTTGTACAGCTTTGTTAACCATAATGTACAGTTGTTCGTCAAGGGTTTTGTTTCTGACAAAGTCCATTTGAACCAGAGTTATGGCCCTCGTGTATTTGAGTACAATACAATCGCCATGTAAAATTGAGTTGCACATTATGCATAAATTATATTATTTTACTAATAAAATATACTGAATTAAAAAAATGTTTTTCTGAGAACCTTAAATGAAAAAATGTAACAGACTTATAATAACTCATTTTCATAAAGTTAGTTATCTTTATTCCAATAATATTTTTTTTCAGACCAACTCGTTTCTTTAATAATATATAATCTGTGATGTCCCTTTTACTTTTTATGCATATATTTTTTATTTTTTGTTTTTCAGAGTACATAATACAATTTCGATTATATACAAAATAAAAGCCTTTAGTCTACTTTCTTGGTGATAAATGGGACAAATGGACTTGCATATTATTTCTTTAGAAATCATTTATGAATGGCATTCAGTGTAGACCCTGATTTGTCAATGAAGAGTGTTAGATGCTATGTGTATACAAATGTGACAAATACCGTGCTCAGCACTTAAATGTTTAACATTTGCCTTCAATAAAAATGGTATCATCTGAATGTCCAGATTAAAAAATCAACTATAGTTTTTATAATAATAAAATTACAGTTTTAATAATATAAAGATCCTCACACGTATTGCTTCTTCAGTGAACAATACAAAGGTGTGAATAATTATGGCTTTAATGATCTAACCAAACTGTTCTTCATTTTTCACTATTGTTCTGCGTTGTGCAGTGTCAAATACATTTTCTGCACTCTGCAGAACCGTTCTGCATTATAGACCCCATTGTCCTATTACTAATACATTATCTGCATTTTGCAGAACCGTTCTAAATTTAGACCCCTAAATTGGAGAGTGCACTCTGCTTTCTGTGCAATATTCTGCATTTTAGACCTTACCCTTTTTGTACGCGATAGAAGCGATACCGGTGCGTATGTAAATAATCGTTCGCCATCCGTCGGTAAATTATGTTTTTTTTTGTTTATTTTAAGTTTATTGACAATAATTAAAATGTTTTATACATTACCATGTTTACCATTAACAAAACGAGGTTCAACCAAACTAAAATAATATACATAGACACTAATGTTACAAAATATCTTTCAATTGCATCTTGTCGTTTTATTTAATTTCTTAAGTTAAGATAATTCCTTACTGTTTACCATACAGTTTAGATGGTGATATGGTGTGAAAATAAAATTGTCGTTTTTTAAAACAATTTTCAAAAAGACTGTTATTATATTGTCATGAGCAGATGAATATTTATAATAACAGGATACACTTGTTGACACTGGGTTTCTGTGTATTTGCGACTTGTCCAGGTATCGATTAATGACTTGTCTGGGACTAGATTTCAGACGGTCGCTGTAGGGTACGTATACACGCATCGCTGCGTTTCCGTTAATTACACAAGGTAACTTGGGGAAACACAGGCATTGAATAAACAAAGGCAGAATTTGTGGTGGTTGACATTAATTATTGAAGACAAAATGGCATTTATGGGGAAAAGGGCAGTGTTTGAAATTAAGGGCAGAGGGGCGCTCTTCAAAAAGGGCGGGGCGCTGCGCCCCGTTATTACGCTGTAGATACAACACTTAATTGTTTGAATTTCACAGCAAAGTTAAAATGGCTCAAATGAATATATACTTTATGTGAAATAAAATCGAGTGACTGGCTTTCTTACTAACACATATAACGATTAAAATAAATTTCAACTTTACAAAAATCTGCAAAAGTACTTATTTCTGACTCGGAAATATAAAGTTCGTGTAGATTCAAGAATGACTTCACCCGGTAAAGAATAGAATAATTTTTCAAACAACTAAAATATCACGTTACAAAGCATGATGTGATCGACTTATATTTTATGTAAAGGGAATACTTGCCTCCCCAAATTCTGGGAGTTAAAACATGTTCAATAAACTAAATATTCCACTTCACAATTGCTATGAACACTGCTGTAGATAACTGTTTTGAACTATTACGTCAAGTGCATGGGATTATTGTGTATTACAACAAATACGCCGATCGCCATAAACTTCAAACGTCACGTGCCGCTCTAATAAATCGATCAAAGAATTTTTCTGTATACAGCTTGAAAATCATTAATCTGTTGGGAGGTTGTAGGATATTGCCGATGAGAAAATATGTCTTAAGGGAGAAATGGACTGGGGGATGGGGAGACCAGAAATCACTGTTCGTGCGAACCGGAAGTCGGGGAATACTGAATAGTCAATTTTTTTTTGCGCCGATGTCCAGTTGGGATGTGAAATTTTAGAAATGCTGATAATAATGTCAATCTCGTGTGATGGTATTTGTGCAGTGTTTTAAAATTTAAACAGTTATTTTGAAAAAATAAAATTGGTTGGCCCTAGAGGGAACAAATTATTGTCACTTATGCCTTAAATCACAGGGGCTTTGAAGACGTACCCAGTTTTCTGTTTGAATGTACAGCTAAAATCAAATTAGTCTTGGAACCCATATTTATTGACAGTGCCCAGTTTTGGCACCCATGATTTGCCAATAATTTTCTCTGGTATCTTCATTGACTAGTCAAACTTCTGTACAAATTGTATGAAAAGCTTTTATTTTTGGAAAACTTTTAGTTTGACATTGATTTTATGCAGGATTTCAGATTTTGTAATGTTCAAAAGCATTTCTTGAGCTGATTTTTACCATTAATGTTCCTTGAAATTTTTTTCATGAGTTGTTGATACCAGTAGCTTTAAATTTGTGTTACCTAGGCTAAGTAGCTTATGTAATGGTTACAATAAACACTGCTTCCTGTTTCAGATTCTATTGGCCACACCCCAAAGTCTTGAAATGATGAAATTCTATTAAAAAAGTGGTGTCCTGTACAGTGGTGATAGTACTTTATTTTATAGGACATGTATTTGAATATTACGAACTATTGGTAAGGAATATGATTTTTGTGTACTTTCAGACTGAAGGCAAAGAAATTGCATCATGTCCCTAGCTGATGAATTATTGGCAGATTTTGAGGAGGCAGGAGATGATGTGGGTGACAATGAAGGTGAAGGCCAGATGTATGAACTTGCAGAGGTTGATGATGTTACTATGGAAACACAGGTTGCCAAGAAAGATTCAATACGAGATATAGCTAAACTGAGAGATAGTGAAGAGGTATATAAAAGACAGCATTTTCTATTTTTAACCAGATTAAGTTTTATGGCTGTTATCCCATGGGCAAACAGTGTAGATCCAGATCATTCAGCACATCATTGCTGTTTGTTGAAGGTCTACACCTATGAGATATGATAACCAGATAATCCTGTCAGAATGTATTGTATATGACCAGGTAGATCCTAATTTTCAGCGTTGACAGTTTCTATATATACCCCTTTAAATAAGGGTCATTTTATTCATTTTAGTGGAACTTGTTTTAAAAATATGTTAAGCTTAAATTATTTTGTTTTATCACATACCAAAATATTTTTACCTTAAATATTTCTATGGTCCTTTAATAATTTCCCTGAATATATTAACTGTTTACACTGCTACCTGTGTAAGTTTGATAACACTTATTATCCCCAGCTGATGAAATCAGGAGGAGGATATTGTTTTGGCATTGTCCGTCCGTTCGAATTTCATTTCCGCGCTATATCTCAGCAACCAATGGGTGGATTTCAACGAAACTTTGTGGGAACCATCATTACTAAGAGGAGATGCATATCGTTGTCTTGTTCCGGTCAGACCTTTAACACAGAGTTATGGCCCTTTAAAAACTTATGCATTATGCATATAGAGCAGTATTTGTTTCAGCGTATTTCTCTGCAACTACTGGATGGATTTCAATGAAACTTTCTGGGAACCATCAATACCAAAAGGAGATGTGCATATCATTGTCTTGTTCCGGTCAGACCATTAAACAAGAGTTATGGTCCTTTAATACCTTATGTTCTCTGCAACTACTGGATGGATTTCAATGAAACTTTCTGGGAACCATCAATACCCAGAGGAGATATGCATATTATTGTCTTGTTCAGGTCAGACAGTTTAACCCAGAGTTATGGCCCTTTGATAACTTATGCATTATGCATATAGAGCAGTATTTGTTTCTGCGCTATTTCTCTGCAACTGCTTGATGGATTTCAATGAAACTTTCTCGGTACCATCAATACCAAGAGGAGATGTGCACATCGTCGTCTTGTTCCGGTTAGACTGTTTAACACAGAGTTATGGCCCTTTGATAACTTATGCATTATGCATATAGAGCAGTATTCATTTCCGTGCTATTTCTATGCAAATACTGGATGGATTTCAATGAAACTTTCTGGGAACCATCAATACCAAAAGGAGATGCGCATATCATTGTCTTGTTCCGGTCAGACCATTTAACACAGAGTTATGGTCCTTTGATAACTATTGCATTATGCATATAGAGCAGTATTTGTTTCCGTGCTATTTCTTTGCAACTACTGGATGGATTTCAATGAAACTTTCTGGGAACCCTTTAATATCAACAGGAGATGCGCATATTGTCAACCTGTTCAAGTCAGACCCTTTAACACAGAGTTATGGAGCTTTAATAATTGCATTATGCATATAGAGCAGTTTTTGTTGCCGCGCTATTTCTCTGCAACTACTGGATGGATTTCAATGAAACTTTCTGGGAACCGTCAATACTAAGAGGAGATGCGCATATCATTGTCTTGTTCCAGTCAGACCCTTAAACACAGCGTTATGGCCCTTTGATAACTTATGCATTATGCATATACAGCAGTATTCGTTTCTGCACTATTTCTCTGCAACTACTGGATGGATTACAATGAATGTTTCTGGAAACCTTTTATACCAACAGGAGATGTGCATATTGTCGTCCTGTTCCAGTCAGATCCTTTAAACAGAGTTATTGCCCCTTGATAAGTTATGCATTATGCATGTAGAGCAGTATTCGTTTCCGTGCTATTTCTCTGCAACTACTGGATGGATTTCAATGAAACTTTATGGAAACCATCAATACCAAGAGAAGATGCCCAATATTGTTGTCTTGTTCTGGTCTGACTGTTTAACACAGAGTTATGGCCCTTTGATAAGTTATGCACTATGCATATAGAGTAGTATTCGTTTCCGTGCTATTTCTCTGTAAATTCTGCATGGATTTCAATTAAACACCGCACTATTTTACTACTGCATTCTTGATTTTAACAACTTGAAGACTTCAAGTCTCTTTCTTATATTCTGGTGAGCTGACCAACCCTTTTCACCATCTGAAGTTTTTTACAACCAGTACTCAACGGGGGATATAAATTCAACAAATTTGCTTGTTTTTATTTCATTGTCATTGGGTGAATTCATTTTTTTTTTTTTGCAGCTGGCTGATGTTATGAAAAAAGTAGAAATGTATTCAAAACAGAAAAGAAAAGAGGCAGGTAAGTGTAACAGATTCTTATGCCCTCACGAGGCGGACAAGTAGTCAAACCATCTGTGCTCAATAACTCCTTCATTCCTGCGCAGATTTTAGCTGAAGGTTATTCATGTTCACTCAATAACTCTGTGATTCCTGCGTGGATTTTAGCTGAAAGATATTCCTCAAATCTCAAGCATCTAATTTGCTGGAATGGCGACTGGTCACCATTTCAGCCAGTCGAATGCTTGAGATGTGAGACTGGTTTCCAATCTCAGTTTTATATTCCTGGGACTTAGTCTTCTGCCATTTACTGTTTGTAGTTTACAGTGCTGTTGTTATTTATATTTTTAAGTTGCTGGTCCAGTGGAATTTGACCCAGAATATCAGTTGATTGTAGAGGCCAACAACCTTACAGTGGAGATCGACAACGAAATTAGTAAGTAACATGCTTTGGCTTGTGAAGAGTGATTGTAGCCCTCTGCAGAAGATCATAAAGCTGAGAATGGAAACCAGTCTCAAATTTCAAGGATCTGATCTGGTCGCCATTCAAGCAATAGATCCTTGAGATTTGAGACTGGTTTCCAATCTCAGTTTTATAACCTTGGGTACTGGACTGAAACTCATTTGAACTGAATTTTTTCAGCTCGTGTGACTAACGACTTACTGAAGTGGTTTAATCTTTTAGGTAGGGTCATGGTTCTTATACCAGTTACTCTGATATATTTCTGTTGCTAAAAGGTTATCATTTTCCTTTACTGTTTGCACAACTAAAAAATTCTTTTATTTCATTTCCATTTATGAATTTGAAAAGATCCGTGTAATGAATATCTTAAACAATGTTAGATTTATAAAGTGCCAAGTTTGATATTTCAGATGTAATTCACAAGTTTACGAGAGATCATTACCTGAAGCGATTTCCAGAGTTGGAGTCCTTGATCAGTGATCCTCTACAGTATGTTTGCACAGTCAAGGTAGGTAATCACAACATACATGTATCTGAGTTAGAGTCCTTGAACAGTAAACATGTGATTCTGTCTATAGAATTTCCAGGAAATCATAAAATTGCAAATAAGTCTTATTTTCAAAAGGAAATACTGTATAGCGCTTAATATTGGCGGTGTCAAATTTTGGCGTATTTTGAAGTGTTTTATATTGGCAGGGTTATAAATTGCCGCAAATGAACCAGACCGCCAAAATAAAACCCTTGATGAAAAATCGCAGGTCTACAATTGGCGTTAACACAGACCGTCAAAATAAAAATTTTCATTTAATATTCAACACCACATTATTTTAATACCAGTGTGAAAACATGATCACAGCTACCTAATTATAGATTGCTTTGTTTGATTCACGATTTGTTACAAACTTAGAAAACTGCTACATAATATGTGCTAGTGTATCACATTTGTCTACCTTCCAGTCATTAAAATGGCGGTGTTATTAACTGACAGTGATTTATATTGGCGGTGTTTTATATTGGCGCAACTGTCCCTAGCCAAAATTAAACCTCCGCCAAAATAAGTACTTGTACAGTGTGTATGTTTTGTGTCGCCCTTTAATAGAAAAGGCAATACACAGGGACGACTTTGTCAGTCTGTCTGCCACAAAAACTTAACATTCGCTATAACTTTGCTATTTCTTAATATTTCCTGAGTGATACTTTCAAACTATATTGCTTAAGACAACATAGGGTCTTGATGATGTCAAAGTCTTTAGTTCAAGATCACATTTGACAGTGCTATGCCCCATTTTGTACTTGGATTGAAAACCACATGCATTGGCTCCGAGATCATAAAACTAAAACTGGAGATCAGTCTCGAGTCTCACACATCTTATTGGATGAAAAGGATACTTTTCTTGAGATTTGAGACTGGTCTTTAATCTCAGTTTTATGAGATTGTGCTCTCGCTTAAATACAATGTAATACTTAAGTTTTATATTAATTTACCTGACACATATACTGGTGTAATTTATTTTCAGGAATTGAGCAACAATATTTTAGAAAACAGCAAGAATAACACAGCATTACAAGATATTCTCACTCCTGCAACCATTATGGTCGTCAGTGTTACAGCTTCTACCACACAAGGGTGAGCTGGGCCAACAAGATCATGAAACTAAATCAGAGACCGGTCCCAAAACTGAAGCATCTGATAAGCTGAAATGGCGACCAGTCGCCATTTCAGCTAACCAGATGCTTGTGATTTCAGACTGGCCTTCAATCTCAGTTTTATGATCTTGGGCACAGATAGTTTTGGAAATGTTATCACTTTACTGAATTTTTTTTTGGAGAAAAGATAAAAGGCTAATTCATAGAGACTGCCAATGTTACCTATAGTTCAATATTAGTTATGGTAACAGCATGTAACTTAAATGGATGAAGAGGGTTTTAATATGTAATGAAGAAGTGTATTTGTAATTACAAATTTTGCAGGGTTTTAATTTGATTTGGATGTATTTTAATCTTCTTCTTGAACAAATACACAAATTATGTTTGTATCTCCTATTCTATAGTTTGTTATACATATGTGATAGTAGATAGTTTATATTTTTTAGGTCTCTGTTAACGGATGAAGAAATGAAAACAGTAGAAGAAGCCTGTGATATGGTAAGTGCTCAATACAATTAGGAAGAAAAACCGAGGGCGGACTGCAACACTAGTACATGTATTATCATAACCTTTAACTTAATGGAGGCGTGTTCTATCCAATGTTCCGACTAGTGTAGACCTAAATCCATGCAGTCTGATCAGGATCTAGATGCTTGTAGATTAATTATGATTTTTCTGACCAAGAAATGCACAGTTTTGATCCAGATCAGATTGCACAGATATACAGGCTGATTCATGGGAAATAAGCCATATCCAGTGGAGAAAAGGCTCAATTACTGAACCATAGCTTGAGTTTTACTCTAGACTTGTTTTGTTGCAACAGCGAATTTCTTCCTGAATTTTTCCAGAAATTTGTTAAGGAAAAGCTCAAAAAGCCATGTATATTAACTTTCTTTTCTTTTCTGTTAAAGGTATATTGATTTTAAAAAATAAGGAAACAAAACAATGTTTGTCCCCATTTTTCCTCGGCATCCATATGTTACTGTACTAACTTTTAACTTGTAAAAGAAAGCTATCTGCATATCTTTTCTTCAAATTTTATTTCGAAAAAGTTCTTATCTGTGTTTTCTAGTTTAAGGATTTACAACTGTGATACAGTTTTTATACCAGAGCACAGATGTGGTTTTGTTAGTTGCTGCTACTGGGAATTTTTAAAGTCCTATCTTTGCTCATGACTTGTTATCCAAACCCTAATATTTAGATAAATTTCTGTAATATACAAATGTAACATGTAACAAATGTTTTTGTAGGCATTAGAGTTGAGTGAGTACAAGAGGAGGATTCAGGAGTATGTAGAATCCAGGATGACATACATAGCACCTAACCTCTCCATCATTGTAGGGGCTTCGTGTGCCGCAAAAATCATGGGTAAGTTCCCATTACCATCATCACACATGTATAGGCTGCATCCATGTCAAGGCTGCACTCCTAAAATGAATTAGTGTATCTGTTAAATTTTCTTGAACTATTTGTCCTATAAAAGACAGATTCTCAACATTTAATGGTGTGAAGTTCTTACTTAACCCTTTCCTGTATAGATACACCTTTATTGCTAGGGTGAACAGTTTAGATCCAGATTAGCTGGCACATCCGTGCCATCTGATCAGGATCAAACTGTTCGCTTTTTGATTCATTAGGTTATTTCTGGCCAAAATGAGACCATTGCAGATCCTGATCAGACAGCATGGATGTGCCGGCTGATCTGGATCTGCACTGGTCGCACATGCGTAAAAATGTGTATGTATCAAGGAAAGGGTTATATCTAGTATTTCTATTTTACAAAAGTTCTTTTACAGAGCTATGAATAAATTTGTACATTTGTAAAAATAAACCAGACACTTCCAAGCATGTCCTGCATAACCAGTATAATTCATATGTTGCTTGTAACCTGCAGCTCCAATATGATGGACACCTCGGGTGTACAAGCAGCATACCTCAATAAAAATCAGAGCAGGATTTATGTGAAACCAACACAACAGAACACTTACATATTTATTGTGGTAGAGTGCAATTTACGTATTATAAAATAAAAACTACATCAGTATCAGGGAGTTGTTATTCTCATACAGGGACAGTTCAGCAGATGTACAAAACACGATAATCAAAGTAATGTGTATGTTGTAGGTGTAGCCGGAGGCTTGACTAACCTATCCAAGATGCCGGCATGTAATATTATGTTACTGGGCTCCCAGAGGAAGATCCTGGCTGGGTTCTCATCAACCGTTATGCAGCCACATCAAGGACATCTGTTTGAGTGTGAGCTTGTACAGAAATCTCCACCGGTATGACTACACTGATTCATTACATTGAAATCTTGGTATTAAGATAGTCTTTAACCCTTTCCTCCATAGACACACCTTTATTGCCTGTGCAAACAGTGTAGATCCATATCAGCTAGCATATCCATGCCGTATGATCGGGATCTGCACTGTTTGCTTTTTGATTCGTTAGGTTATTTCTGACCAAAATACCTGATCAGATGGCATGGATGTGCCAGCTATCTGGATCTACACTGGTGGCACATGCATAAAAATGCATATATATGGAGGAAAGGGTTAAGTGCTTGAAGAATGTGGTTGCATTGTTGTAATTAGGGACGGTCTTATTTGGGGAATAGTCCTAATGAGGAGTTTTACTCTGTTGCTGAGGTGTGAGTCATTTCTGTTGATAGCTACAGTTCTCACACTATTAATGCAGATCTTGTCTTACAATACAAGATAATACTTATAAATAATCATTAATAAAACAGATAATTATTTTTTGATCACTGACAAGAATCAATGTTCATTAACTGATCATATTCACAGCAAAATTTCATTTAGTAAATAATGCAAATAATTATCAGGATTATTCAGTAGCATTTACTTCCCTCACATGGTCAGTACCGATTCCATTCAATCCAGTCCAGTCCAGTAAATAATTTGTTGCATTGTAACCTTGACAGAATAATGTTTGTTGTTGTATAATTTAAAGGATTTAAGAAAGAAAGCTGCTCGGCTGGTAACTGCTAAGTGTGCCTTGGCAGCTCGTGTAGACAGCTGTCACGAGAGTGTTGATGGTAGGATTGGGGATCAGTTGAGAGCTGACATCGAAGCTAAGCTAGACAAGCTACAGGAGCCTCCCCCTGTCAAACAGCACAAGGCTTTACCTGCCCCAATAGACCAGGCCAGGAAGAAGAGAGGTGGAAGAAGGTTTGTCCACATTTCAGTGTTTCGTACCAAAAATAATTGCAAGCCTGGCTTACTAGAACCCTTTAACTGAATAGTGAAAGTTGTAGAGCTTGATCAGTGTGTGCCAATGTGCAGGCTGATCTGAGCAAAAAATGGTCATGTATGTGACAAGAATTGCTTAAGCAATTAAAATAAAGTTACCATATGCATCACAAAATTTTGAATATCTTTACACATACAGTTAAAGTTTTGAACTAGGTGTAACAAACTTTTTGAATCAGTGATTGTAAATTTCTTGATGGGAACTCAAAGTGTACAAGAGGAATGATCAAGGATTGCATTCAGGCTTCATTTACAGTTCAATGTTTTCATGGTCACCTTGTTACCAGTCTCTCTGTTTTGCTCTATTTAAAGTGTTAATTTGTAACAAAATGTCAGAACAGTTACCAATTTTCTAGCAGGCACTGGAGAATAGAATAACCTGTAAGTTCCCAATACACATTCTTTGATAATGTTTAACATTGTTTATCTTCAGAGCAAGAAAAATGAAGGAAAGACTTGGGCTCACTGAGTTGAGGAAACAGGGCAACAGGATGAACTTTGGAGAGGTAAGTTTTGGCTTGATGTAAAGATTAAATTGGTCATTCAAGGAATTGGTTGAGCTATTAAAAACTTTTGATTGTATAAGTTTTGGGCTTCATGGTTTGAAGATCCCAAATATGTTTCAACTTTCAATTAATGAAATAAATTATTTATTCAGTTCTTATATTTACTCTTCTAATGTTCTCTTTTCATACCAAAATATTGGGAAGAATTTCTGATTATTTATTACATGAATTTTGAATTATTGGAACCTCAACGTTGATGACAGCAGATTACGGCACAATTTTTCATAGCATGTGGCAAAATGTGCATGCTTTAATGACTATATGTGGGTTGTCATAATGTTATGAACAGTTCAGTAATTTTGAAACTATGTCCTTTTGGGAAGTGAATGTTATGAAACTTAAAAATCTTATATTGTAGATAGAAGAAGATGCATACCAGGAAGATCTGGGTTTTTCTGTGGGAACCATTGGCAAGTCTAAGACAGGTCGTATCAGGGGACCAGTAGTAGACTCGAAAACCAAAGCCAGAATCTCCAAATCTCTACAGGTAATCATAGTTTTGTGAAAGATGACATAAAGTGAAACCTCGCTTTTATGATAACCAATGGGACTGCACTTAAGTGGTCTACCCGTAGTAGGGTGATTTAATAAAGGGGTGGAAAATAGTGCAAAAAAGTTAAAAGGGTAATTGAAATAGTGGTCTTTTTAGTTGAATGGTCTTAATGAGCGGTTTTACAGATAAAACTTGTTCTGTATAAATGTAAAACACCTCAGATCTAAAATAAACTTATGCAGTTATGTTGATTTTTTATGTCATTGCCATTTCTGATCCAGAGAAAATGGATATTGAATAAAAATTTGGAATCAATGTACCTTTGACTTTAACAAAGATATTGTACAGCTGTGGGTTTAAGTTTTCCTATAGTCAGCATCTTTCATCAGAGGAAGCTTTCTGGCTATTGTAAAGTCAGTGACTATAAACACATGTCCACATGCCTTTATACAGAGTTTATGATGTTCATTACTGATCTGGAATTCTGGGTTTTAGATTTCCCAATATTATTTCAAGGCTTATAATAATTCATGCAGATTGTTATAATTGGAACAAAATTTTGTGATTGGTACAAAACTTAATATTTTTGAGAGTTGATCTTTGTTTTTGTGACATTCTGATTGTGTATGAAGCAGCCAGGGTTTCCTTTTGACTGGGGAAATGACCATTCGACTCTTGAAGTTTCCAAAAAGCCTCTTTTGACCCCTTTTGATTTTTTATTAAGAGTTGTTGTTTTTTTTTACACTAAATTAGGGGTATTTTGGCTATTAAGCATTCCTAATTGACAGGTTAGGTCCCCGATCAGCCCTGTTGTGCATGAATTATGTTCAAGAGTTCAAGGTGTCTTTATCAGTTATTTTAAGCTAGAAAAATCACCTTTACCTATTTACTCTTGAACTATCAGAACAAAATTCTGATTTTGAAAAACATGTCCATGATTTAGGAATTTCAGTTAATTCAAACATAAATATTCTTCTGACATCTGGGATTTCAACATTGCATTCTGGATTTCACTTTTTCATTGTATGTAACCATAAATTGTCTTGTATTTCAGCAAAAGATCGCCAAGGAGAAGCAGACATGGGGTGGCAGCACAACAGTCAAGAAACAGGTGTCTGGTACAGCCTCAAGTGTGGCCTTCACTCCATTACAGGTATAATTAAACACAGATGTTTGATCTTAACCCATTATTCCATAAAAATAACTTTTATTACATGAGTGAACAGTGTAGATCCAGATCAGCCGACACATCCATTAGAATCTACACTGTTCACTTTTAGATTCTAAAAATAGCAAAAACTGAAAATGCTAACAATATCGTGACAAATCATTTGCCCGAGAGGCTAAAACTGCTTTTTGTTATAGGCGCACAATTTCAAATAGGTTCAAGTAAGTTTGAGTAGCAACAAATGGCCTAGGGAGAGATAAGAGAAATAGTCTGCCAAATGGTCTTCTTCTAAACCAAGGGAGAAGTCTTTCACTATTTTTCATTTAGAAAGCTTAAACCCTATGATATTTTTGCAGAAAACTGGTTACAAAATTCTTCCCCCTTTTTCCAGCAAGCCAAGCAAATTCATGAATACTAATTTTGGAATCTTTATCTTTGTTCCATTTTGTAGCGTTTTTACAATCTCTGAGAAGGTTGAAAATGCACTGAAAAGGCACCTTGCTCATTTATAAGAATTAAAGTTTGTGACATGCCAGAAGAAATAAAGGCTTTTGTAATAAATTTAAATCCTGATCATATTGCCGACTTGCAGTGGGAAAAGGATCTAAACTACTTTAAAAATGCTTCTCTGACTTAATGCCATACAGTGTTGACTCTTAACAACCTGATATGCAGGTATATGCAGGTCTACACTGGTTACAAAGGCCATTGGCCCTGATGGCCCATGGTGCATGCTTTTTAGTTCTGCTATCACACCAGATAAGCCCAAGAACCTTTTTTAATTGACTATTACATACCAAAAATGGTGTAAAACAACAATTGAACAAAACTGAGAAACTGATGTGTATATTGTGTACTTCAGGGTTTGGAGATAGTGAATCCTCAAGCAGCAGAGAAGAAGGTGCAGGAAGCCAATGCCAAGTACTTCTCCAGTACAGCATCCTTTGTCAAGGTAGAGAAACAACTCTGGCACAAGTGACCCATGTCAACATCATCAGTGGCTTAATTGATTACTTGTGGAAAACAGTTAATGGTAGCAGAAAGGACTTGAGATCAGAGAGATCATTTTAAAAGTGATCATAGGGTGGATGCCTTCATTGATATATAGACTTATAAGTTTCATTGTGATAAGAACTGTATCCCACGAAACAAATTATTTAAGATACTGGTGTCCCAAAATATGGAGAAGTCTCCAGTTTCTATAAAAAATTTGGATGGTCCATGATGATACAGATCACATGATAGATTGTTATATGAAATTGATGTCACATAATTTGTGGGCTGAGTGCAAAACAGTTGTAACTGTATACGAATACGAATATGAAAGTTGTTGATATGATGTTGTCAATTGTTACATGATGCCACATGTGACATCAGAGTTTTTATATGACATCACAGATTGTCACATGACATCACAGTTTTTTAAATGACATCACAGTCTGTGACATAACATCACATTGTGTGTTAAAGTGACCACTGCTTGTCAAAACTCTGATATTATCAGAAAATAAAATTTACATTTGTATGTTAAGCACTTGGTTAATAATCTGGATAAAATTAATTAATTCTGCCAGACTGAAAAACTATTTTGGCCTGATCAAGGATTATTCATAGCTATTATCAGTCAGGTTTCCTAGCCAACCAAGCTTGAAATTGGCAGCCAGGAATCAACCTCCTGTTCTTTTAAATGATGTATTGTAGCGTAATTACAAAATACTGTATGATTAAGAGGTAAAGTACTGTATTGTTCATGATAAATAAATGATAAAAAATGAGTCTAATATTCTGTAGACACCAACCATCAAATATTCCCCTGTTGATTTCTGGTGACTGCAGGTACTGCAATCACGGCTTGTTTTCTTTTCAAGATGTATCAAAATATATTGTTATAACTGACAGGTATGAAATAAAAATAAGAGGTTAATATACTATGGTATCATTATATTTCATGTGGGTTGAATTTTCAAATATTTTGAGCTTAGAAAAGTGTTCAGAATTAAGCCCAGGCAAATAATTTAATCTCTTGTGTTAAGATTACAACAGCATGAATTTGTGCTTATGTGAAAATGTCTTGTTAGCCTCTGCTGAAAGAAAATGATACTACAGTAAACAAAATTTGCTAATTTAGAAACAGTTGGAGACAAGTCTCAAATCTCAAGCATCTGATTGGCGTCAATGGTGACCAAGCACCATTTCAGCCAATCAGATGCTTGAAATTTAAGACTGGTCTCCAGATTTAGTTTTATGGTCTTGGGCATTGTTCTTGGAAATAGGATTTGTATCATTACACAAGTGCTAGGATACAGTTACAGCTATCTGGGATCTGAGACTTGCTCTGTAGTACAGTGATTCTGCTGATTGTAGAACTAGCAGTGGTCCAGTTGTAGAACGCTTGCTTAGGGATTGAGGGGTCCTGGGTTCAAGCCTCAGTCTAATTTCCTTGAGAGCAATAAAGCCTTTATTGCTCCTCTCCACCCAGGTGTATAAATGGGTACCTGTGAGGAATATAAGCCAATGTTCTGTGGCTGCCTTTGGCGCCGACTGTTATTGCACAAAACTGGTCTTCTCTTACAAATTCACCCTGTGCTGGGAGATATATCACCTCAATATGAGGCTGGCCTCTGCATAAACCATCTTTACTCCATGAATATGGCCTATAATTTTATGTTTGACGGGTATAGATCCTTATCAGTGCAATCTTATCTGGGTCTACACTGTTCATTTCTTGGTCAGGAATAACCCAACGACTCTAAAGTCTTGCACATAGATGCAGTCTGATCAGTATCTCTACTGGCAGCACATGGAATATAAATAATTAAATATGGTTTGCATGCAGTCTTCTTAAATCATTCATACTAGCCACACAAACTGCAGAAGTTGGAACATGTTCACTATTTTAACAGGAGTTGTGCCAGGAACTGTTACTCATACATTGCATTTTATCAAATTATGGTCAAATTACAGCTCTTTTCAAATAAAATTGTTCTCAGCTCTCGTATATTGCATAGATCTCTTACTTTAACTACAACAGTTTTAAAACTTTGTTTACATCTTTAAAGCAAACTAAATGGTAAAAAATAAAAAATTTAAAGTGCAGTCAACCAGCTGACGAAAAAGATTTCATTAATTAAAAGACCACTTGGCAGACCTGCAGCTTCATGTATTTGTTATTTTGTGGGAGTCATTCAACAACTATTAATTAATTTATTTAATCTCCCAAATCCATATGACTAATTTTATTTTTTTGTTTCATATGAAAACAATCTCACATTTCAAGTGAAATTTATCTCTACCTGCCCCTTCCCACCCTCCCTAACCCATACATATTTGTAGCCAAATATCCTTTATTTCCACTAAATTCTACTTGGAAGTTCAGCAACATACATGTGGCTGGTTTGTATTTTAACAATAACAATAATTTCTTATTTGCAACATGTTGTTCGTCACATGTTTTTTTGCTGTGAAAAATGGCCAATCCTAATATAGCATGATCAGCTGTGACTTAACCAGAATAAACTGTTGATAGAGGACCATCTGTCAAAGAAAACCCAGTTTTATTTTTCAAAGAAAAACAAATACTAAAAAAGCTTGCTTGTTTATTACTGATGAAAATATATTCCAAGAGTTTAGTGACATTTTAACAAATGTCATTTAGCTGTGCAACATCTCTTAACCGTAATTTAGCATTCCACAATATGCAGTTCGTTGCCAGCTTAGGACAAATATTTTAAGTGATATGTAAATAAATCCAGACTTCTTACTCATGAGAAAAACCACTTGATCAGAATGAAGTATGGAAATGTAATGAACTTAAGATTGTTTTTATTTGAAATCCAAAAGGTGATAAAACATTGCTAGACAATTACCGTAATTACCTTATTATAAGTCGGTGAAGTGTCTATGCGGCAATGGTCAACTATTTATGGAAAATCAATACATTTATGACCTAAAGTATTTAAAGTCTCTTTTTCAATATTTGTACTACAATTTGTATTGTTAGTTGCAATGTCCATTGTAAAACATTTTAATCTTAGCATTAGTTATAATGGATTTTTAATTGCAAAATGATTGTTTTTTAGAGTATAAGTTAATTTCCTTCAGCAGTAACAATGGTAACAACAGTTTATTATTTTCTGTTTGCAGTTTGCTGTACTTTTTTCAGTCAAAATGCCTCATTCTGTCAAACAAATAAAAAACAATACACACACTTTGTTATTAAGAGAGAATAAGGAAAATTAGTGTAATATTTTCTTGGAAATGTTTTTGTGCATATACTAGTATATAATTATATAATTTATTGATGTATGTTTTACATGTCATATCTTGGTTAAACCATATCTCAGCTAAGGTTTATATTTTGAAATTTATTGGAAGTTTTTCCATGATTTCGAAATATAAATTTTAACTGCATTGTTATAAAAATATACATACATTCAACTTGGAAGGCTAATATAGCATTAGATATGTTAAATATGAGCCACTGCAAGAGAAATGGAACTTTTGGCTGGCATTTTTTTCTGGAAATATTATCCCACAGATGAGCCTATAAAGTCTAGCAGATGACATTGCACATTCACTGTGTCAACTAAAGTAAGGAACACCTTGAAATAAACATGATTTTATTGTTTAAAACCAGGAGCCAAGATCACAAAACTGAGTTTGGAGACCAGTCTCAAATCTCAAGCATCAGATTTGCTGAAATGGCAACATCACTATTTCAGTCAATCAGATACTTGAGATTATAGACTGGTCTCTTGAATTAGTTTGGCTCAAGAACTGAAAACCACAAAATTTCATGCCGATTAATAAAAAAAGCATTCACTTGTTGAAAATGTTAAAATAGGAGAATTATTCAAATGGTCTGTTTTCCGCTGACACAACTCAAAGCTGCTTTAACTTTCAGCTCAGAAACTATTTACACTACATTATTAATTCAGCATGATGCAAACACAAGGATTTACAGTTTAATATATCTTACAAATCGTTAACTGCATATAAAATATATTAATGCAACACCAACTTTTCCAGATATTATGAACATTTACTAATTATAATGGGAAAATATAACCTGCTTTTAAGTCAGTTTGAACAAATTATCTTGCTTCCAAAATCAACATTTAAAAAAACACACTTAAAGCTTAAAACTTAAAATGCTTAAGCACAGCGTTTATAACATTTCCAAACAGTGTAGACCCAGATGACCCTGTACTTTGCACAGTCTGATAAGGGTCTACACTGGTTGCTATTCTGTCAAAAAATCAGTTAATAGATTTCTGTGAAACACCCCTATAAGAAATGTGGTGTTCTTTGCAAAACTTTTCTTTGGCACCTAAAATAATTCAAATGATAAACAGCTTTTTTACACTCCATGAAAGTTTTGAAATATCTATGTTTTAATAAACAAACAGAACAAAAATTATTGTGCATTACTAAAGATAATTAATACATGTATTTGAAAGTGAACAGTGATTTAAGTTGAGATAATTTTGTCAAAATTTCTCCCATTAGAATACTTCATTTAATCAAACTTGTTTAAATGTATATTGACTGTGTTAGCATATCTCACAATCAAAATTATGAGTCATCACATATAATTAAAACAGTATCTTAAGGACATAGTCCTATGAATTGAAGAGATAAATTAGGAAGTGCCCGATTATACATTAGAGTGGTACATGTTTCTTCATATGAATCATTATTATTATAACTTCTACCACTTTATATTTGAGATGATAAACATTCAAGATCCATGTAGACCCAGCTCAAACTTAACAGCCTTAGAAACTTGATCTAAGTCTGTAACACACATAACTGTTAAGTCAGTATTACTACTATGCACCAATATGAAAATTATAAAAAAAGGTTTCAGTTTAGACTATCTCACTGAAGTCAGATCTAACAAAATGGGACAGTGTAGCATTTTTCAGGAGATGATTTGAATCAGATTGCAGTTAAGATATTAGTAGTTTTATATCATTCATGATAACCAGTTAAATAATGGATCATCAAAATCACCAAAATAATTAAGAAAATATTTTTAAAAAATGTATTTTGTCAGTTTTTAGGGTAGATTTTACAGATTTCAGTGTGGGTACATATTTTGACCATGAATAAATTTTAACCATGAAATTAGCATACTTTCATGCATATATAATTGTTTATTTATTTTCATAGAGGCCTGTGTCCCGTTTTAAAATCTACAAAATATGTTTGTTTGTTTTTTGCTAGAAAAATGCATATTTGCAACAGCTGCAACTTCCTCAACACATTTGACATTCTTAATTTTTTAATTTTGGTTTTTAAGTTTGTCCTCAATTCTTATCTCTTTAGGGAAAAACATTATGCATTAAAATAGCAAACTTCCTGAGAAGATAATGCCATTAGGAAATTGAATATTAATTTAGACATTTTGAGCCTTCATGAATATTCTTTGGAAGAATGTGTGTTGGGCTGAAGGTTATAATACTGAGCATGGAAACCAGTCTCAAATCTCTGTCAGATCTGTCGCCATTTCAGCCAATCAGATGCTTGAGATTTGAGACTGGATTCCATGCTCAGTTTTATATCATTGGGCAATGTTGCAATTAAACCTGATGCATCAGCAACAGTTAAATTACTCCAAGGTGCAAGAGATAAAATCATGTTTGTCAAACTTTAAAGTTATTCTACTTTCAGTAGATTGTTACCCGCCAATTAATATAAGGACCACTGATTAACCTTAGTTGTGTAACTTGAAACATATTTTACCATCATCACTGCTGGGAGTAACAAGAACGATAGCTCCTAATTCTCAACATTTGAAATAATGTCCCTTTCAAAGCCCTTAATCATAAAACTTGTTAAATATATTTCTAACAGGTTAAGTACTGGTTCACTCAAATCTTGTTGTAAGGGGCTTTTAGGTGTTGTGACAGATGCTATATTTACAACAGTGTGTGTTTTGTGGATTATAAATAGATCATGAATGGGAAATGATAACATTTGAGATTGTCAGGTGTTTCTCGCTTAATTAAAAAAAAACAACAAGCATTTTACTCCATATCCTTTCGTTATTTTAAATTTGAATGTTCTATTAACCATTCATTTTCAGTTTGTAAATATAAAACTCATTATTCATACACCTCATTATTCTTGTGGTGAGAATGATACGAATGTTTAATGTTAGTGGAAGTAATTCAGTCTGTTGGGAGACTACCGCCTACAAGGCTACATGTTTTTAAGTTACCCTTGATCTTTCAATAATGCCTATGTCTAAATTGAGACATTTTATGTGTTGATATTGGCAAAGAATGTTTGTACAACATGTTGTTACAGGACTTCGATTTATACAAAAGCAAAACCCGTGATTTTCATATGTTCTGGTCTCCGATTTTCATATGTTCTGGTCTCCAAAAGTAATTGACTCAGAACTCGGGTAGCTTACACCTTATGTCGCGCAGGCCAGCCAGGTTTGCCACCTAAAAGATCTCTGTCGTAATGCAAGCGAATATCCATAGTGCTCTCTAGCCCATTAATAATACTGGCCTCTATTTGTTCAAAGAATTGCCGCGGTGTGTAGCCGTCTCTCACAGATCTCGCGAGAGTCACGAGACGGGGCGAATACTGTTTCAGTTTCCTCAACAGTCCTTTAAAGACAATAGACCTCGCTACAATCTCCGACGACGTCGGCGTATGCTCGTATATTGCCGTCTGCGCAGGAGTATTGGCACCGTAACATACACCAAACTTCCTGTTATCGTACAAGTCTAGAGTCTTTGGGGACGTATTACTGCAAAATCCTACAGTTTGTAAAGCACGTAATTGTTTTATTCTAAGTTTAGAAAATTCATTTGTCAAACTTTTTACAACAGTATTCTCATTTGCATGGAAGCAAATACGGACAGTTTTATTTCCCAGTGAAGAACTAAGTTTATTTTCAAAGTGCTTGACTGTATTAATTTTAGATGCTAGCCGGCATTTTGTAGTATTTGTTAATGTCTTATCTATTTTACACGCACGCTGGATTCGTAAAAGTGATATTAAATCTACCAGAAACATGTCCGTCATTCTTTCATGTTCTGTTGAAATGGGACAAAATTGCGCTTTTATCAGATCATCTAAATGTTTAACACGTTCAAAACTTAGGTTTGCACTTAAAGTAGGTTCTATGGCATAAGAACAACCGTGATAATCCTCGTCAATATCGACAATAATGCTTTCACTGGGTGCAATCCACTCCGATTTGCTTAAAAACGATAAAGCTTTGTTCTCGTGGATTTCTTCTACAATAAGGACCCGCAGGATGTTGCACTTCTGTCGTGGTATAACGAATCCTCCCTCGGTCCTATTAGCGTTGTAGTCTCCATCAAGATTGATCAATGATCGGCAATCTACACTCGTCTCATTCTTTTGGCATAAACAAAAGGCTTTTTGGGTCTTCTGGCTCCTTTTACCGGGTGATTTTACTGCCACCCAGCCCAGACTGAGGGTGGACATGACGTACTGGGCGTCGTGGTTCGGCGAGTCCCAATCCGGCCACACCCAAATTACCCTGTTCACCAGACCCGCTATGCCGGCTGCCTGAAATTATAACTGAAACAATTTTATTCCTTTAATATCCAAATGACAAACAAATGTGTCAATTTAATTTGTTTGCACCTGAGGGAAATTATAGCATAGACGATGCCAGTTCCTCCCGAAGATGTACCTATTACATAGCACAGTGTACCGGAACCTTTAAGCTTACAGGTAGTAATGCGAAGAAGCCAGTACCCATGGTAAATGTCACACTTGACTTTGAATGATTTTTAACAACACAGACGACTGAAAAAAGCAAACGTTCCAGGTCAAGGGCATGCATACAGACTATAGGCTTGGTCTGTCAAATGTTAACTCCACAGTAATGCACATAATCTGGCAATTTATGGTATGGCTGTCGATCCGACTGCAATTATGTTTTATCCGAGGAATTTCTGATATTTGGGCATAGATGATCGTGGCCACTGCACACAAATAAATCCCAGTAAAATTAAATGTAACCATGTACCTGTATGAAGGCGTCGTTTGTCTGCATGAGGTACTTAAGGTGTTTGTCACCGGGCCACTTGAAAAACGGATATCCAGGTATGTAATATGGTTGCGCAAGATCGGCATGGGCATCGATATGTACCTGTAAAAAATTATTTCTAAGACTTGATTGCAGTAAATATACGGAGATGATTAAATCATATCCATTTACAGTGGAATTCCTCAAAATCTGACGATGGGATGTATGTCCTGAAAATAGGCTGGTTTAAAAAGGTTGTGCGTGTGCCCATAAAATTTGCATCAAAGGATTGAACGCGTAACTGTCCTTGAGACCGTCTGTATTGGTCTGAAGCGGAAAAAAATGACCGAGGTTAAAACGCATAACCGTCAGCAAGCGTATTCGACAAATGAAGGGCGCCAGCATCAAATTTTAATAGCTGCCTGCACAAAACCGAATGGAATAGAGAATTCTTCGTGCGGGCGACTTCCGACTAACGTGTTTTTGTTACGTGTTTTCGCCACAACACAGTACCAAAACGAAACACGACAAAGCAGCTAAATTTCGTTATTTCATGTATCCGTGTTTTCGACACTTCACCCGTCAACACGACATAGCAGAAAACTGCTCCGTTTTGTCTCAACTAGCATGTAGTGATAAGGAAGTAATGTCTTACCAAAGTGTTTCCAGATCTAGGTATCACACCCTTCTTGGCTGCAGCAAACCAGTGAGGAATCACTGAAATATTCAAGAACAATTCAACAACTTTCCGATTGATATATTACTCTTAATACAAATGTGCATGAATTGCCGGCCGTTAAAATTTTCTGGCAAAATCAACAACAAAAACCTTTCCTCCATATGTTATACGCATTTTTACGCATGTGCGGCCAGTGAAGATCCAGATCAGCCGGCACATCCAGGATCTACACTTGTCGCATTTTAGTAAGAAATAACCTAATGAGTTAAAATGCGAACAGTGCAGATCCTGATCAGACGGCACGGATGTGCCGGCTGATCTGGATCTACACTGTTCGCCCGCGCAATAAATGTGTGTCTATGGAGAAAGAAGCTGAACTATGTTTTTTATTAAGAGAATCATCGTTTGTAGTTTGACTAGGAAATTGAGAAATATCGGGCCTGTTTTTACGTTTCAAATGTGATCACCTGTACGTCTTATAAGTATTATTTTGGTTCAAATTTTCTTTTGCCCTTTAGCATATTATTTGTATCTTTCGAATCAGATGAAGGGAGCATGTGTTTGTTTTATTTATTGCCACCAGGGATCCAGCTAAAAAGATCACGTTGATTATGTTATTCTACTGTACATTTAAGTACATTCGTATATCCGTGAGAAAAACATTTCGTGCTACTTAATTACACATCGCATTTTTCAGGGCTCTCAATTCATGTAATTCGTGGATTTTGATTCTTAAAAATCGCATTTACACACCAGTCTAAATATATAAATATTTTGCGTAGGGTTTTTAAATTTGTGGATCTACTGGCCCAAGAAATACACGAATATTTGTTTTGTACCCACTATTAAAAAATGTATTCCCATCTATCGTCGTTTTTGAAGTTAGTGTGCAGACTTCCTTTGCCTTCAGAGGACGAAGTGTGACACGATTATTAAGCCGATTACACTTTATTAAACTACCGCGAATTTATGCCCGCGAATAATGGTAAGTTTGGACGCCCCCACCTACCCCCCTCCCCCCCCCCCCCCCCCCCCTCACCAGCGGAACTTATTGAACATATACCAGATAAAGTTCAAGGGTTGCACGTAAGGCTGTTATAACTCAAGTAAAATAAGTAAAATAGTTACGACAATTGTACATGCAACCCTCGAGGGGACCAAAATGGTTCGAGCGCGTCGCTCTAACGGCCCATTGTAAACTAAATCACCGAAACTAAATCGCGGAACTAAATCACCGGCTAAAATGGGAAGCAAATCACGCTGGAAATAATCTGTTTTTCGTGCCATCCCAACGGAAATCGGTCCGGCAATGATTTGATGGTACCCTTAATATCACCACATCACGACATCGGAGCAATTTTGTTCTTCCAACAATAGATTATCTGACAGGAAAATTAGAAAATCGTAGGAAATTCAATGTAATTAACGGATTGTTTGTTTTGTTTTGTACTTGTTGGATGCTTTGAATCGAGTTCATTTGTCTTTTTGTCATGTAATGAACTGCATGTGTAAAGGCGCTAATGGTGTCGCTTACATGTCAATGTTAATAATTTACTGTTAATGGAAGATATTTCAAAAATAAATATATAACGACAAACTCTTTATTTTCATCAAGAATTTTTTTCCGTGACTTTTGAAAGATCTATTCACGAGTTTGCACGATGGTATCATATTCAACATTATATAAGGTATCTGGGTTTACGTTAAGTTTTATTTACATGCCATACTCAACTGTCAAGCAATTTTGTGCCCGTTTTTACAAATTTAAAATTCTTTTGTATGCAAGTATGTTGGCATCGCTGCCAAAGATGAGCCAAGAAAGAAAACCACAAAATGAAGCCACTACTGATCTTTAAGCAAGAAGGAATAAACCAAATTAAGGATACAATCATCTGTTTGAAGTGAACCATTATAATAAGATCTACTGACACAGACAGTTTATGGGAAGAAATTACAGACAGCTAATTATGACCAGTTCATGTAAATAAAAATTATTAAACAGATGTAATAAATCGCAACTTCCTGTTCAATCTCTGGCTCTACGAGGATTTCGGAGATCAACCGAGAAGTTGCCATTGACGTCAAGAGTGACAATGACGCCAAGTATTTCGAAACGCACGCTAAATGTGTCTAGGACGCCAAATATTACAAGACGTTCGCTAACCGTGACAAGTGCGATAAATATACTCTTTTCCCAAAGAAAGTGTGCACTTTGTTTTCGGTAATTGTTTTTAATGACTAAATATTTGGTATATCAAATGTGAAAATTACGCTTAATTTTGTGAAACGTATGCTAAATGTGACATTGAAGCTAAATACTAGTATTACGAAACGGTTGCTAAATGTAACAATGACCCTAAACATTAAAAAGCGGACGCCAAATGTGACAAGGACGTAAATTTATATTACGAAACGGTCGCCAAATGTGACAAGGACGCTAAATATTACAAAACGGTCGCCAAGTGTGAAAAGGACGCTAAATATTACGAAACGGTCGCCAAATGTGACATGGACGCTAAATATTACAAAACGGTCGCCAAATGTGGCAAAAAAAATCATGAAGAAAGACCGTTATATATAAATGTGTAATATATAGGTCTTTGTTTCGAACTGCTATTAAATATCGCCACCCTTGTCAATAAACGTTCAAATAATTCTTTTTCAATGGTATTTATACCGTGTTTGCGCTGTGGTGACGATATATTTGCCTCAACACAGCATTGAAAACTGCAGGTGCATAACATGTATGTAAATAATGTGAAAATTTCTGACAAATGTCCAAATAATAGATCAAAACAATATTGTCTTTTACGAGATACATTAAAACCACGAACTTCCTTTTGTTTAGATTCGCGGACTTGTGTCGGGAATCGTGCTACGATATGATCCAGATTATTATTCTCGGTTAATGTTGTGGAATATAATTCCGAGATATTTTTAATGATTAATATGTTATGATTTATCGGCGACACAGGTGCTCCGACAGAATAAGCAGATGAAAGTGAGTTCAAATTGACTCAAAAAAACAATTCGCTCATCTATTATAGTAACCCGTTGGTAATCAGGATTCCGTTACTACAAAACTTTAAAGAGAGACTTTATTTCATTTAACCTATATTATTTTTAACTATTTACTTTTTTGAAATAGAGCCCAGAAACTATTGTATTTGCGGAGTTAGGGAACAACTTAACCAAAGTACAAATATATATAACTTGACTGCACACCTCATAGAAAATGTTTTATGGGCAAAATGTGTGTTGTTTTTTTTTAAAATTACATTTGTTTTTAAATAATGGCATGAAAATTTTATACATTAGGCTCGACATATTTCATAAATTATTTTAGCCGTATTTGTGAGAATGAAATGAATTTAACATTCTTTACATGCACGATGCACAAGTTTTACAGTGTACTGCATGCATTGATTGACAGTATGACTAGCAATTTTAGTAATTTGCAAACTTTTGCATTACATGTGTGGTGATTCTGTTAAATTGGGCTTGCAAGCACATTCATTTTTTGGACTGAGTTCTTTTTCTATTTTGCAATCATTCGAGAGGAAATCAAAAAACGGGAGGATGCTCGGATGCATAATATCCATCAATCAGGCATTTATTCTAGGCGGCCTTTATAATATGTTAATTCAAACCTACAATAGAATTATAATAACCCTACTGTGCTTCTCATGCCCAGTAATGGGATTTGTGCAAAAGCTTTTCGAAAAGTCCCAATTTCGGCTGGCGTGATACCTTTAAAAATAGACCGGATCGGCAAAATGACTACATAACAAATCACAAATCACAACACGTTGTTTAAATGGGATGATTCAATTCCAAATCCGTACAGAACGGACACACATTTGCAATACTGTTACACATGGTCTAAAATTTTATTTGCCAGGTATAAAGATTTGAGTTCTCTATACTTTCATGGTGGTATTCACGAGTAAAATAATTTTGTTGAAACCATCATTTACATAATTTTAATCTCCCGTATTGTGTCAGTCATGGTAGACCCCAGCTTTTAACTTTCAAACCAATGTTCCCTTTCCTTTCACCTCGGTGTTGTTGTTCCTGTTTCATAAACAGACACTAGCTGAATACATAACACTGAAACGATTTATGATTTTTAACAAAGAAATTATTTATAAAATTAACGAATGTTGCGTATGAACACGCTATTTTTAGGTTAAATTCATTAAATGCTTTCCGGAAAAAAATGTTGATGTTTGTTCTTAACGGTTTTAAAGTAGATTAATTTTCGTATGGCGGTATAACTATTTATCTCCGTGATTTAGCATTTTTATAACATAACTATTACTTCATACCGATGAGGAAACGTATTCGTATGTAATTTGCAGACACGTACTACATGTAATTTCGCCGACCGGCTTACGTAACGTATTCTTTATAAGATTAAAAAACATCCTAAATCGGTGAAGTACTGGCACTAATCACATAACCGGGCACAAGTTAAAAGTTAGGTTAGTATGATTCTGTGTTGTTGTTTTTTCTCCCCTAAAATATAACATCGGGTGAAGTTGAATGCAAGAAACGTATTTTGCGTCAGGCCCGATTTTGTTGGTTTTCTCGGATGATTGCGAAGTTAATAAGGAATCGAGTTTAAACAGCACACCGGTATCTGACTGCAAGCCGAAGGTAATGTCGCTCGTACTGGCTATGTTTTATTTGAAAGTTTCTACAGAGAAGAATTTTACAATTTTGTGTCTGAAATAAGCTGGATAGGAAGGAAAACTAAGACATTCAACAGCATTACCGTACATGTAACGTAAACGTTTGACACTGAGAATGCCGCCAGTCTGATCTTCAACATCAGGGCTGAAGGTTATAAAACTGAGATTGGAAGGAAAACTAAGACATTCAACAGCATTACCGTACATGTAACGTAAACGTTTGACACTGAGAATGCCGCCAGTCTGATCTTCAACATCAGGGCTGAAGGTTATAAAACTGAGATTGGAAACCAGTCTCAAATCTCAAGCATCTGATTGGCTGAAATGGCGACCAGTCATTTCAGCCAATCAGATGCTTGAGATTTGAGACTGGTTTCCATGGCCAGTTTTATAACCTAGTACAATGAAATGCATTTTCGCTTTCAGCAAGAATAGTTAGTCGTACATGAAGGGCTTCTGAATGCAGAACATAGATCATGAAACTAAGATTGGAGTCCACACTCGAGACTCTAACTTGTGATTGGTCAGTTTGTAGACTGAGTAGTTTTTAAATCAATCAGATGATTGAGATTGCCAAACGATTTTCTAATTAAATCTGTTTTTGAATTGGCACGTAATTTAAAGTAGCATGTCCCATATTGAACGTTTAGTGGAAACAATTGTTTGCAGAATTTCTTTGTTATTTATGAAAATAGCATTGACAGAACTATTTTACCTGAACAGGAAGTTGGTATTCACAAAGTAACTTTGATTTGGTCTTTAATTAAATTACCTGGTAGCCGTATTGTTTTGTTGCAATTTATATGTAAGTAGATGTATAAACGTTGTGTTTTCTGCCGAGATTGAGACATTGTTCTAGACTGTTTCCAACATTAGATCCCAAGGTTATAAAGAAACTGAGAATGGAAACCAGTCTCAAATCTAAGGCATCTGATTGACCAGTCGCCATTTGAGCCAATCAGATGCATGAGATTTGAGACTGGTTTCCAATCTCAGTTTTATAATCTTCAGCTCAGATTTGGAAAAATGTTTCCACTGTTAACCTACCACCAATTCAGCATTTCATTTTTTCTTTCTTTCGAACTTTAAAAGCTGTAATACATCTTTTTAAAAGGTGCCCGATGTGGAAAGTTTAAGATGTCATATAGACCTATAGGGTATTTTAAAGCTGTCCATTCACACCAGAGTAGAATACTTCAATATCTCAGAAATTGTCATTATTAATTGTTCTACTATGTAATGTCTATGACTGACTGAACAGGATGAAATTTCAACAAAATTTGGATTATCAGTTAGTAACGCTGTAACAACTTCGGTTTTAATTATATTCACTCCTAAGTTGACAGTTTAAACCATCACCTTTACTTTCTTTACACGTCTTCTACAGTTTAAGTTTTAATTTTGATATTCGAAAACACTTAATATTCTATTTTGAAATGTGTCAAGACACATTTAAACAAATGTTTGGCTTTCTTTTAGCTGACACAATATTCTAGCAACATTATTCTAGATCTCTCGAGACGGAAAGCGATTTAAGCCCTTTAGTGCACCAGGTAATGAATGCAATCCAAACTGTAAATAACCAACTGTAATCTAATCAGAAAACATGAATCATTTACCTGAAATAAAATACGACATGTTTTATACCCAATTACATATTAGATAAAGTTTAAAACGCATTAAAATTTTCCGTTATGTTAACTCACCGTCATGATGTTCTTCTACTATGTAAACGTCCACTGGGGTCCAGTCTTCTTGCGAAATCGGTTTAACACTTTTGGTCAAAGCATTGGGCATGACACCTACTGGCTTGGCTTTCTTGTCGTTTTGTTGTAGTTTTTGTTGCAGTGCCGCGCCAGCACTTTCCCTCTTCTCCCGATCACGTATCTGACTTTCCAGAGCTAGATCTACCCTGGACTCTTCATCTTTCACTTTGATAGGTTTAAGATTAAATCCTGTGCCTATTTGCTTGCTTTGTCGTAATCCCAAAATATACAAGGAAATAAGAAAGCTAAAAATTGCCGCAGAAAACAAATAATTTGTACAGTTTCGTTTGTACATAATCCTCATTGTATCTGCACTAAGGACAAAATGAAGTTTGTTTATACAATTATTCAAACCTACATCCAGGAACTAAATTTATACCGCGTCAAATCCGATACCGTCCGCCAAATTAAATCCGTACGACGATAAATTATCACAAAATGCATAGGAGGCAATATTGTACTGGAATTCTTTTGTTGATGAAATAAGTTTTACTTTTAAAGGACAGATCATGTTTGTTATCGCACACCAGATTACTCTGGGTTTATTCAGTGTCAAGCTCAAGTTTCTTTTTCTGCACATGTTAAGATAAATACTTGTAAATGCAACCAGCACTGTAAAATGTGTAGTCTATTCAGGCGTATGCATCGTCTAATACTTTACGTACTTTATTTATCACCGGTTTATTTGTAAATTTTTAACAAATGCGTTTATCTCAGAAAGTCGATATACTTACTGATTTTGTAAAACTTATCACACTTTATATTAAATAGTCGAACTCCTTAAATTATTTCACATGAAATTTCAGCGGAGGCACAGACCCAATTGCAAAAAAAACAACACATGCCAGCAAGTTGGTTTTTAATCGCCAAGTATCGCAATGACATGTCGCAAAAACAAACCCCAAAACAAATATCCACTAATTTTTTTATCAGGGTTACGATCTGGTCGGATAAATATAAGCAGACGTTTAAAATGATTAAGAAAATATGTTGGCAATAGCAACACACTCGACCAGAGAACAATAAAATTAATAATTTTCTCAATACGGGATCTAGATTATATATTGCCCATATATGCCCACAACTTGACAGTGACGTGAGTTACAATTATTGGTATTCTATAGCACGCTTTTGTTTCTTCTCTACAGGTCCGCCTCCTACGGCTCCTACTTTGTCATCCGTCTCGCTGAATGTTTGGTCATAGGCACGCGAAACCTCAGTATTTTGTCCCTATTCTCAGGATTTCTTAGAATGTCTAAGGATTTTCATCAACGTTGTTGAAATACATTCATGAATTGTATAACAGGTTTAGAAGTCAAACAATCTCCATGCGCATTTTGTATATCTTTTCACATTCGTATATTGATTACAGATAGTGTCTGCCACAGCGAAGAAAAAAGGTTGTCGTGACTGGGGTATATTATTTCTAAGCAAATTAAATGTGATAATTAAATCTTCCATCCATAAGAAATCCCTTCGTTCCATATAATGTTTCCGAATACAGGGATTGTATTTTGTATTAAAACTGATTTATGTATTTTGACTGACTTCAAACTGTAACCGGGTCTTAAGTTGTTAAAGTCGTTGACATCCAATCACATTCTCCGCACCAATACGGGTCGAGTCCTCTCGTAGTCGGAATCTTACCGACCAGTAAGCTGTCCAGTTGGACTGCGGAAAGTCGGGTATAACACACGGCAACCAGCTGCGCGTGCCATGGCCGGAAAGACACGGATCCTTCATCGGGAAAGCTGGAAGTCCACACCCAAATGTACCTTCGTAAGAGGTGGGTCAGAACTTCAAGAAAGCAGACATGTCATCACAATCATTATTATCATCGTCGTTCTCCTCTTCATCGTCATGAGGTGCCAAATATTGACTCTTATAACACAAACAATATTTTGCTTGAACTTTATTTTCAAATAAACAAATTTATTCAAATTCTGAGTACATTTCTGACTCGCCCTTTCGAAGAAAAGACGATACTGTAGTGATCGATAAAAATGTCCTTCGTCGGTCCGTCCGTCACGGAAACTTAAAGTTGGCTATTAACCGTTCTAAATTCTTTTTATCAAACTATCAAATTGTATTGCCTATGACATCACAGTTGTGATGATGCCAAATTCGTTAGGTAAAGGTCCCATTTGATGGAGTTATGCCCCTTTTTGTACTTGGATTTGTCACGAAAACTTAATGTTGGCTATAACTTTGCTTTTTCATAATTTTTCTTCAACAAACTTTAAAATTAAAGTTATTAATTATTGCTTATAACAACATAGTCGTGATGAAGCCAACTTCTTAAGACCAATATCACATCTGATGGCATTATGTCCCCTTTTTGCATTTTTTTAAAATTCGTACAAAGTACCTGATGGCGACACATGTGTTCAGCTGAACACCCTTCTATAGTGGTTACTTACTTTGTGAGTTCAATAGAATTAAAACAAAATGTATTTTTTTTTAATAACACTAAGTTCTAGGCAAAGATGACATAAAATATAGGTTAGAGTTCAAACACATATGTACGAGTTTCTATTATTTTGTAAACTGAATATACTGATAATAGAATTTCAAAACTGCATTTCAAACCAAAAGGAATATCTAGAATTATTACTCAAAGGCATCAATTAATATATCAATAAAGCTGCCGTTGTAGGCCTATGGTCAAAATGTTAAAATTATCATTTTGAGTTGAGTTTAAAATCCATCACAATATTTTGTGTGGGCCTGATTCAATTGAATTGATTTTAGTCAAGCCTCATAACAGTTAAGAGCTGGTGAACATATTTTACTCTCTTTTTCGGTTGAGGTGGAAAAATATCCTTTGATTACTATTTTATTCGTCAGAAATATTTTGTTTACATTAATTGCTGAGAATAAAATGAGACTAGATATATTTTTAGAAAAAGTAAGACGGCGTACAGTAGTTTACCAAATTACATGTGTAAAACAGGTTTTATATGTTGGTCAGTTTGTTTCGTTTCAATACTTCGGTCAGTTTGTTTCGTGTTATGAAAACGTTTGCTGAACGCTTGTACGTCCTTGTAAATGTGGACGAAGTTGTTTTTCGGAGTTTTTTGTTGACAGCCTTTTTGCGGCGCTTTGTGATCATTGTGTGCGAAAAATATTGTCAGAAAAAAGATTTCGTCCCTGGGTGGGCTTGAACCACCAACCTTTCGGTTAACAGCCGAACGCGCTAACCGATTGCGCCACAGAGACGAGTTGTATGATCGCTTGAAATTCTACTACCTAAAGTAAGGTATAGCCGTAATCGATATTGCTCAACCCGGAAATCACGTGAGTGATAAAATAGGGCCTAATATTTTGTGATAAACACGGGCTCAAAAACGATTTAAAACGCATAAAAATGTATGGATTATTAATTGCTTTGCTTTTATGTATCACTACAGAAATAGCACAGGTATGAAGTTAACATATTTCAATGCAAATCTTTAATATTTAGTCCAATTCTTATTGTAATTATATTTCGCGACTGTTCAAAACGGCTACAAGCTTTCCGCTTCGTTTGCGGCAGTCAAAGGTAGTAAAACGTAATAATTTTCATCTTTCTGATCAAAATAGTATTGTAATTTGCTGCCCCAAAATGGGATTCGAGTAACCCCGCTAAACCACCTCTGCATCCGCCCCTGTACAAGATGGGTAAAACAGGACTACACTCCTAGGCAGTATCCAGAGATAGATTAAATATATATTAGTTACCACATAAGCTTGGTCGGATTAATGGAGAGTAACATAAACGTTATAATAAACTATGGGTATCTGAAGATGGTAGTTAAAGTTACAGTGTAGTATCAGGCAATTTTTTTACTTAAAAATTTAGAAAAGCATCAACGGAACTTTATTCTTTACTTTGACTTTATGAAAGTGTTTGACAAAGTTCCCCATCACGGCTCCGGGAATAGTCGTACCACTACAATCTTGTACCGTTACAATCTCGTACCGAATTGGGAATAGTTGTACCACATATAAGATATATAGCTAAATGTTTAATATGGAGATTTTTTATGCTGATATGTGATACTTATTTGTAATATTGTAGTTCTTCAGATCCATGCTGTTAATTTTCTGTTTTATTTGTTATATGAACGTTATGAACTGAAAGCAACTTTATGATCACAAATAATCAGGTTGGGAATAACCTTAAATGTAATGGCGCCTTTAAATATAACGACCGTCGGTAAATACACGGGTGTTTTGATGTAAATTTTCATGAGATGCACGCTTTTCATGTTGGTACACTAATTTCTGCAAAATGGTAAGTTGGACAATTTGTTTACTACCTCTGACCTTTTCATATTACATTAAAAGTTGCTACTTTCACCGAGTGATAACTTGCAATTTCGCTTTCTTAAAAATACCTTTTTGTTCTTTTTCGAGAAAATGCACTTCTACAAATGTCTATTACATAAAATATTGTCTTTTTTCACATTTTTCTTGATGTTTACATCAACTGGATGCCATACTGGCTACCCGGATGTTGTAGAGGGCTTGTATAAATTATTTTTTACTCAGTTTCCTCAGCATCCTCGTCATCTATGGAGCGCCAAATAAGCATATTTGATAATAAGTTAGAGGAATTGAAAGAAAGAACCTATTACAACACTTGACTTTGTTAAATTTAAGTGGGATTTCAAATTGTAAACTTTACATATTAACTTCTTATATATGAGATTGGAAAACGGACGATTCGGTCCACTTATACAGCCTTGTTGGACATTATCACCTAGAACGCGAGGACTGCATGGCCAGAATTTAAAGCCAATACGATCAAGAGTAAAGATGATAGTCTATATTTTATCACAATTACAACAAATGCAAGACAAAATTTTGACGATTTGTCTTGATTAAACTCGCTAATTAACCAAATTAGACTTGATTTTCACACCTTTTTTTTACTGCAGTTAGACCGTAGAGCAGTGGTTTGCAAATAGGCTTTGGTCAATTTGAAAAGAAAAAAAACACAATGCATTTATTTATTGAAAGTTCTAAAAAAGAAGTCTGTGGCTTTTATTTTATTTATTAAAAAATAAAAGTCCGCACGTTTTTGAAAGAAATATAAAATCGAGCAGAAAACCCAGAAGTTGAAGTCAGAACTTTAACCATTTTGATTATTTTTGTGACATCGATTATTAGCTTTATGGTTGAATGGTGAGTTTTTTTTAATTTCAAATCAGAATAAACTGAGTAATACTGTAAATTTTGTAGACGCCTAATATCGGCCGTAATTAAACCCTACCCACCGGACTCTTGACTCGCCAATTTAATAGTAATGTGTGTGTGTACATTGTAAATAATGACCTTTATTAAATTAAATTGTAATTTCTTAATGAGCAAGTAGACTGAGGCTATTTTTGAGAGGAGATACATATTTCCTTTTGATTTTACAATAAACAGGAAAGCATAGAGTTTACATGTATTGTTAAAGGCATAGCAGGATAATTAAAGAGTTGCGGAACTACAGTAGTTAAGATCAACGAATATCACTTTTGGTATGCTTAAATGGGCTGGGGAGAACCTTGCTACTTAAAATAAAAAAGTTAAGTGTTGTATAATTTTATTCTGCGATTCATATAAGTTATTATCAAATTTGCGTAACTGACGATCCATAGATGACGAGGATGCTGAGGAAAATGAATAAAAACAGTAATTATACAAGCCCTCTACAACATCCGGGTACTCAGTATGGCATCCAGTTGATGTAAACATCAAGAAAAATGTGAAAAAAGACAATATTTTATGTAATAGACATTTGTAGAAGTGCATTTTCTCGAAAAAGAACAAAAAGGTATTTTTAAGAAAGCGAAATTGCAAGTTATCACTCGGTGAAAGTAGCAACTTTTAATGTAATATGAAAAGGTCAGAGGTAGTAAACAAATTGTCCAACTTACCATTTTGCAGAAATTAGTGTACCAACATGAAAAGCGTGCATCGCATGAAAATTTACATCAAAACACCCGTGTATTTACCGACGGTCGTTATATTTAAAGGCGCCATTACATTTAAGGTTATTCCCAACCTGATAATAATGGAAAATACTTGAAATAATATGTATATAATTATTTGATATTTTTCGATTAACTTTGAATATAATTTGCTGATATATTTGTGTTCCCGTTTATATCAGTTTGTCATTCAATTATCATTCAATTATCTTATAAATGAAACCATTGTTAATACCATCACTTATATTGAAACACCTAATTATCACCTCTGTTTAACCCAAAACCTAAGTCCCTATACAATTTATATATGGTACGACTATTCCCAAAATGGTACGAGTATTCCCGGTACGAGATTGTAGTGGTACGACTATTCCTGCACCCCCCATCACAGATTATTACACAAGTTAAAACAGTATGGAATTGGCGAAAACTGTAGGAATTGGATAAAATCATTTCTATTAAACTGCAAACAGAAGATGTCAGTAAATGGAGAGAGCTCTGATTGGAGGAATGTTACATCAGGAATTTCCCATGGATCTGTGCTAGGCCCAGTATTGTTTGTATTATACATCAATGATCTACCCACCTCTCTACAACGTAACAGCGAGCCATACCTATTTGCTGATGACAAAAAAATCTTCAAGGGAATCTATAAAGACAGTGACTGCGAAGATCTGCAGCAAGATATCTTTGAAATGTATAACTGGTCAGAAAAATGGATGCTTAAGTTTCACCCTGACAAATGTAAGACCTTGCGAATAGAATGTTCCAATACAGTTATAGCCTTAAACCAGGTCATAAACCAATGGACAATTCAAACTCAGAAAAAAATGTAGGTGTGACAATAGACAACAAGCTTACCTTTGAAAAACATATAACTGAAAAAGTGAATAAGGCAAATTCAATTTTAGGAGTGATACGAAGAACATTTGAATATCTAGACTTACAAACATTTAGACTTATATATGTCAGCCTCGTTAGACCTCGTCTGGAGTATGCCAACTATGTTTGGAATCCATTCATGGAAACGCATATTTATATGATCGAGAATGTCCAAAGAAGAGCGACAAAGTTAATACCAGGTTTGTCAGAGCTAACTTATGAAGAAAGACTGCGAAAACTAAAACTACCAAGTCTGTCGTATAGAAGATCTAGAGGTGATATGATTGAAGTACAAGATTGTCACCAACAAATATGATCCAGAGGTTTCTAATATTCTCCACATCCAAAACCAGTCACAAAGAACAACATGTGGGCATCAGTACAAACTAGTTAAATACAGGTGTAGATTGAACATTAGAAACAATTCATTTTGTCACAGAGTGATCAGTATGTGGGATGAATTACCCAAGAGTGTAGTGACAGCCAAAAACTTGTTAATAACTTTTGAAAAACGATTAGACAGACATTGGATAAACCAAGAACAGCTATTTAAATTTTAATTACCGAGAGCCAATCACCACCTGACCGGACAACATAAAATCTGATGAAGAAGAATTAGAGCTGGTACCACAGGCTGATAATAGCCTCCTCCCAGAACCGGACTTGTAAGCAGGGTTGGGCGGTAAATACCACCCCTGGTATTTACCAGTGGTATTTACCGGTATTAACCGTCCTGGAAAATACTCCCCAAAGTGGCAAATACTGGAAAATACTGGCAAATACTACTCAGATGAGTTTTCTTGCCTTAAAATACTGCAGAAATCTTAACTTAGTTGACTGTTATTATTGTATAATCATAATAATAATTAAATTGCTCAGATATTTTAATTAAATTTCATATCAGGTGATGACTTTAAGCACTTTGAGTAAAAATAAATCTTAAAGAACTCTCTTTTTTTTTTAATCAGAAAAAAAATACAGCAGGTGAGAAATTAATGCTGATCCACCTGTACACATGGACACTTAACAAGCAAGGACGTAAGGTCTAGACTATTAAAACAACATGTTTCATACATGGAGCTGTAATAGCCAGGGGCAACAAAGGCAACAGTAGAGTGTCATAAATAACCGATAGGATTCTTCTAGGTGCAAATAAATGGTTGTGTATTGGTATAACTGCAGAAAGCTGCCAAACTGGTGTTCTGTTACAGATATCTTATGGGAAAAGAAGAGATTGACTGGTAGACAGTGGCTTCTTTAGATCTAACCTTATTTGTTATTGTATTCATGTATATTTATTTAAGTTGTGTACATTACTTGTTTATAATTAAAATTAACCCTCTTAAATGCTAAATCCATTATTGTTAATAATTGAATGTTGAAGTTGTCCAAATGCTGACTATAAGGAATACATTGTATTGCATAAATTCCATGGGTGGTCAATTTAAATGACCACTTTTTCAGTACTTTAATATTTATTTATTATGGATAACTGATAAAAGTGTTAAACTTAATTATAAATATAATGGCAGTTGATGTGTAAACTTAAAATTATACATATGATTCTGATAATAGGTATATTTGTATAAATTCAAGACTGGTCAATTCAATCGACCAGTAATTGCCAGTATTTGCCGGTAAATACCGCCGGCATGGAAAATACTCATATTTGCCGGAATTTTCCAACCCTGCTTGTAAGAACTTGTAAGAAATGTTACTTTCGGTTTGAAAGCTCTTTCAAAATAATATTTTTTCAGAATCATAATGAATGTTTTTATATCTTAAATTATCCATGATGGCAGGGGATCAAATTAACCTACAGTCTCTGGATCAGGAATCCAGCACTGTACCCAGGGATTGGCTTGGGTTGTCAGAACTTTAACCATCTCTAGAGAGGTTATGCATGTTTACAGCTTTCTATAAGAAATGCATACTGTTATGATTGTAGAATTATGATTGCAGAATATGCAGTTGTCATACCATAAATTGCATAATGCAGAAATTCTAGTAAACCGATCAGAATCACACACAAGTGATGTACCAGTACATGTATCTAGATCAGGTTAATGCCTGGCTTACTGTATATCTTGTGATTGGCTGATGTATCTAATCAAGAGTACAGTCATGTAGTTTGTGGTATTCACAAAAACTAAAAGTTTGACAGTTGTTGGGCTATGTGTGGTTGTACAAGGAAATATATAGGCCTCCTTTTTATTTTTTGCTATTTTTGTTCGTAGGTCATTAACCAATACATATATTTGGTGCTTGTACCTAGTTTCAACAAAATAGTTAATTTTAATTTGATACACAAATGGTTACAAGGCACTTTGTTGGTTTTGGGGAAAAAGAACCCTATTACAGACTCATTCAATTACTGAAAATGATGTAGGGCAAAGTGTTTGTTAGATTTGTGAGAGCACCGTCAGATTCTGTTGCCTCCATTTTTCCAACATGATGCTACTGCTTTGTACTGTTTATAAGCTAAAATGGATCATTTGTCAGTTGACCATACCAAGCTGTAAATAGATTTCTATGAAATAACCATAATAATCTAAGTATTATTTACTGTATAGCTTATCTGATGGCATTGACAGCATAAAGTTCTTGATGTCTGATTTCAGGCCTACGTTAGCTGTGGGAGAGCCGGTGGATTTGTTACACAATGCTATGGTTAGTACGGTTAGCTTGCTGATATCCTGTGTTAATCCTTTACTCCATACAGTTATACGCCTTTTAACGTTTGTGCGACCTGGGCCCAAGATCACAAAACTAAGTTTTGAGATCAGTCTCAAATCTCAAGGATCTGATTGGCTGAAATGGCGACTTGTCGCCATTTCAGCCAATCAGATGCTTGAGATTTGAGACTGATCTCCAGATTTAGTTTTATGATCTCCAAACCAGTGCAGAATGATCCAGATCAGCTGGCACATCAGTGCCATCTGATCAGGACTTACACTGTTCAGATTTTAGTGATAAAAAATATCCTATCAAATCAATAAGAGAACAGTTCAAGATCGCTTCTTGTTTCCATAAAACTGGCTACATTTGTATACTTGCAATTAGTAAAATTATACTATCAAATGATTGGTTTACTAACAAGCTAGGAGTGTGTTAATAATTTTCAAAGAATTCAAACAGCTTCAGGATATTATTAAATTTTATCGTTAATTTACATCTAAAGATACCGATATTGCCATGTCATGATGTTGTGACCAATTAGCAGTTAAAGATTTGAAGATGATGCTATCATAAATGTTTATGGCCACTAAATGTCAGTTCCTCAGGCTGATCTTATCGTGGGAATATTATAATGTTGTTTGTAATGTTCCAATGAGTATATTTTGAGTCCTTCATTAACCTAACCCTTTAATAAAAAAACAACAAGTTTTATGGCAGGTGTGACCATTGTAGATCCAGACCAGCATGCATAATGTACATCCATGCCATCTGATCTTAATCTACATTCTACACTGGTTGCTTCTTGGTTATTAATCTAAGAGCAAAAAGTAAAAGGTGTAGATCCTGATCAGACAGCACAGATATGCTGGCTTTTCTGCATTTATACCGTTTGCCCATGGGATAAAAGGCATGTCACATGGAGTTAAAGGTTAACCATTTTAGTGTTAAGCTCATAGCAAAGAAGAAAACTTAATGATTTTTTCTGGCTACTATGAGTTTGCGATGGCTATAATACATGAGCATCAGATTACTAATTACCACATTTTTAGTGTACATTTGATTGGTCTCATAAAACTGTTGTTTATTTTTTCAGGTACAGGGGCTTACTGTTGTGGCTTGTACGGTGATGAATGTTGCTGGGGAAATGTTTACTCATTCTGGTGTAAGTACAATCAGTTCTTGTCGAGATTTGCACAGTGAGTCAGAGGTGTGAATAATGACCAGCTTTGGAAAATCAGTGGTTGTGGGCTACTGACTGATACTACAAATTTCGATTTCAGTTAGATTTTGGCATGCAACCAAAAACATCAAACACTATGTGCGGCGACTGATATTTTCGTTGAGATGTAGCTTGGGAAAGTATAATTGACAGAACCTTGTTATTGTTAATCACGCCTCCAGGTTGCTTTACTTTAAGCCACATCTTTTGTGATTGTTTCAACATCCACAAGGGGAATGAACAAACAGCGCCAAATTTTGATTGACAGCAAAACCAAAATTTGGAAGTAAAATACAGCGTCTTTTGATTGGAGTGGCAGTTCTAACAGTCGTCACAACAAAAAAACGTGGTCGGCGTCTTGTAAAGTGCTGCAGTGCAACAGGTGTTTATGTAGGTTGCTTGCTGTGTCAAAATCTAATTGAAATTGAAATTTGTAGTATTTTTTGATTACATGTAGAAGAGGGTTTTAATTACATGTATACCAAAACCAGGTCTTTTGTGACATGTGAAGATCCAGATTAGCTGGCACATCTGTGTTGTCTCATAAAGATGTAATTTGATTGCTTTATTTGGTTATTTCTGAGGAAGGCGCCAATGTAAATCCTGAACAGATGGCACAAATGTGGCGGCTGATTTGGACCTACACTGTTTGCACATTTGATAAAACTCGACATATATATGGATCAAAGGACTAATGTCCTCAGTTCTGGTGGGTTGGGTTTATATAACTTTATAAAGTTACCACCATGTTCATCAATGCGGCCATCTGCCAGTCCATCACAAATCTTGCTGGAGCATATCTCTGCAGCTCTTAATAGGATTTCAACCACATATGTTGGGTGTTATTATATTTTTGTAAAATCACATGTTGATTATTGCAGGGTTTTGGTTCATTTGGTTCTTGGTATTCGTACTCATCCTATCCTGCTCCATATGCATTTGTATCCGTCGGCGGCGCCGGCTTGCTGCCCAACCACATTATATGGTGATTGATTCCCAGGCCACTTATGGTACTGTGCCACAGAATAACTACCAGGCGCACCCAGGATATCAGTACAATCAAGTCGGTGCACCTTTTACAAGACCAACCATGCCAGCCACTGCTCCATCTTATCAGGTAACTTCAACTCACTTCTATGAAAAAAAAGAGAGTATAACTAACATCCAAATAAGGCATAATGTTGTTTCTTCACAAAGTTGACACCATGTTTAATTGGGAAATGATTACTTTGTAATTTGCATTTTACTTACAAATTGTTTCCACACTTCTTCTCCTTAACTGCAGGTTTTCAGTCAAACTGTATTTGTTGGAATATAAGCCACACAAGCAATCAGACAGACATTAAAACATACACTGTAGATTTTTATATCAACTGGTATGTAAAAGACGAGGAATGTTACATCATTGTAACTGTAATATGTGGGAAGAACACCACTTGATGCTGGAATAATGTCTGTGTTATTAATATCGTTGGGTGATAGTGAAAAAGTTCTAAGTGATATTATACGAAGAAGCAGTTAGAACCTTTTGGCTCTTACTCCCATGATATGGTCTATTGGTGTTCAACACTCTGTTGTTTTGAGATGATTTGTAATTATGTGACTTCAATGAAGAAGTTGAGGAAGAGATCAAATCGCAAATTAAGAAGTTACCCAAACAAGGGAAATAATTCAAATAGGTTTAGCATTTGTGTCTTCCTGCAGTTGTTCCACTTAGACGCAAGTATGAATAGCTTTCACATCGGGAAAGTCGAAATAGATAAAGGCCAAAAGGTCCTATTCACTTGGATAATTTTCCAGGGCAATCAAAATTTCTCCAAAATATAGCAAACCTTGTGTAAAAATTAACCAGCGAAAATTGCTGAGAATATGTTCATGTTAGCTAGATACATGTACTTAGTTTTTATGAACAGTTTGACCGAAATTCTTTTGGTATAAAATTTTCACTTGCAGTTACTTTTGGAAATATTCATTATCATGTGCACTTATCTGATGCGGCGTGATGCTAAATGTGTACAGTTATTGTGGTAAGTAAACATGTGCACTTGTTTGATGCTAAATGTTTTTTGACCATCTGTTGTTCTATATTTCAGGAGAAACCCCCAGATTATAGTGAAGTTGCTGGAGGGCGGTCATAGTCTCGATGTTCGGTGGAAGTTTTTATCAAACTTATTCCTCGACAATTAACAACATAAAATCAAAAACTGTTTGAGATCAATTTCTACCAATAATCATGGAGCAATAATGTTTTTAATTAAAAAGAAAAAAATCAACTTAATAATTTTTTAAATATCCAGAATAAAATAGTTTTTTACTATATGGATCTTACCTGGACATGTGAACCAGCAGCCTTGAACAATGTCAAACCTGCTGGTTTACATGCAGAATATTAGTTAAAAGTTAACACTTTCCTCCATATACTAGTAGATCGTTACCTGTAGAACATCAGTTAAAAGTTAACCCTTTGCTCCATATAGATCTTTATGGTGTGGGAGGCAGAGTCTGTGCCATTTGATCAGGTTCTGCACTGTTCGCTTTTTGATTTACAAGGTTATTTCTGGCCAAAAGGGAACACTGCAGATCCTGATCAGACAGCATGCTTGTGATAGCTGATCTTGATCTGTTTGCAGATGCAATGAAATGTGTATATATAGAGGAAAGGGTTAAATTTTAGTGCAAGGAGTAAGTCTTAGTACAGTTGCACTGAACCTTGTTTTGTTGTATACTACTTACAAGAAAGCTGCATAATTTCAGAATGATTTGAGAATGTGCTGTAAATAATGTATATTGTGGATGTGACTTTGTCTCCAAGATCTACACTGTTTGCTTTTAGATTAAGTTATTTCTCACCACAAACCAAACAGTGATCTAGATCTACACTGGTCTCACATGTGATCAAGTTGTATCTATTTAGTTAATTGTTAACATGTTTCAGGTAATGTTTTCTAGTCCTGTACTTTTTTTACATAAAATTTTAAAACATTATTCTTTTAGAATAGCTTTTAAAAGCAAGCACATACAAAAAATCAGGTTATTTGTTAAGTGTGTTAATCTATGTTCTTGTTATGATGATTTTTCCTTCTACATGAAGGCACAGAACTTTTATCCATGTAATAAAAGCTGTTATTTCCTGTGGTCCATAAATATTTAGAGAATTATTGTAATATAATTGCAGAGCACCAGATAAATTGTGATGCAAAGTGCCCATGATGTTTGGCTGTAAAGGGAATTTACCAAGTGAAAGGGTTCTGGGTTAACTTACAACTGTTCCTTTATAATAAATCTTGAGAACATTACAGTAATACTGTAGAATTCAAAGTTAAATACATATGTAGTCTTGTTCGGCTTTACTTTTATGTATATGGATAAAAAAGAGCACATTACCACTTTTTTGAAAATGACAGGGTACTAGTACCCCCACCATATAAAATTCAAAGGGTGCAGGGTAAAAGTACCCACCACATAGAAAATTCAAAGGGTATTTGCCAAAAAAATGAAGTGTTTTCAGCAAATACCTGTCTTATCTGGAGCTCTGAAATTTCTTTGTTTGGAATTCCAAGGAATAAGTTCCTGATTTTTTGGTATCAGTAGTTAACGATATTATTTCTTGAGGATAGTTTGTCTCACCACCGGACAATAACTTTGATAGTTCTTTTCAAAAGCTTCTTCCATGATTCTATGTTAACAGTTGCCTATTGAAAGTAGTATGTAAGTAGAAACAGTATGATTAACTGAACAGAGATTGAAAATGGATTACATGTAAAAGAAAAAGATGAACCAATTGTACACAGGCAAAGTTGTCATTATGTCATATTGTACAAAACTTTAAAACCAAATGATATCAACTGTAATTCTAATCGGGTTAATAGGTGTATGAAAATTTTTTATTTTCTATTTGTTATTATATTTATAATCTGCCATGTACTTGTTGAGTATGTTATGTAATGTTTTTGAAATATCTTTTGCTACAAAGAAGCTTTTCTAATAACACCAAGATGTTAGAAATGTGTATGTGTTTTGATGTGTGTCACCCTTTGAAGGAAAAGATAACAAGGAGATTGCTGTGTCTGTCAATCAGTCCATCCATCTGTCAAGTAAACTTAATGTTTGCTATAATTTTGCCATTTCTTAAGACATGTATTCCTAAAACTTTCAAATTATCTTGCTTATGACAAAAGGGTCATGATGTAGCCTTAATACGTATGTCAAGGTCACGTTTTGAAAGAGATGTGCGCCTTGTTGTACTTTGCCACTTCTTGATTTTTGCATCAAACTTTTATATTGTATTGCTTATGATAACAGGGCCATGATGTAGCCAACATCTGTATGTCAAAGTCATATTTGACAGAGTTTATGTTCTTTGATTTTGTTATTGAAATCAATAATGGCTATAAAATTGCCATTTCTAAATATTTCAATCTCACTATAGTCAGATCTAACATTTTGTGTTAGATCTAATGATAGCCTGCAGACACCATACTTAAGTAATAGCGGTTCCCCCCCCCCACCCCCCCCCCCCATAGTTCAAAATATTATTTTTACTTTCACTTTTGCAATTTGTAGGCATTTGTAGGTTCAAATTGTTGACTCTTAGAAATAAAAGCATGTTTTAGTTACTTGTCGTCAGATCCCGATAGCATAGCGGTTTTCAGGAAATGATTTTAATCAGATTGTGAATATGTCTTCCTAATTCTTTCAAATTATATAACTTATGATAGCATGGTTGTGGTCAATGCAAATTCTGTATGTAAACTTCTTATTATTAGGAGTTATGCACCTTTTTTTTCTTAAATCTTGTCGGAAGAATTTAACATTGATTATATATCACCCATTTTTAAGGGACTTTCTTATTATATTTCTTGTTACAACACTGAAATGATCGAGCCAAAATCAAGGCCAATGTCACATTGAAATAGTTTTACCCCTGTCATTTCCTATAGGTTCTTGTTTCTTCCTTTTTGTTATCCTGAAAATATCTCCGAGGGTGACACACATTTTAATCTGAGTAACATTTTAGTCAGTTTTTTATCATTCAAATGTGATTTAGCTTGTGTTATAAAACATTTTTATTGTTAAATTTTTATATTTATACAGAATGAATATTCAAGATTAGTGGCATAATTATAAATTTTATTGTAGAAGTAATAAAAAGTTACTGTGATTAATTGACATATTACTGGGCAGAGTTTAGAAGCTTAGAATATCTACAATCTTAATTAATTTTGCTCAGTGATATAATTGAAGAAAAATTAACGGAATTACCATGTATTAATTTTAACACAATTTTGATCAAGAAATGGTTGAAATTGTGCAATAGATATATCTTCAATTAAAAATCATTGGAGAAAGTTTGTTTTGTTGTTGTTAAATCTACTCCGTTGACTTATCATTATGGTCTGGCTGTATCTTTCATGTTTGTAAGAAACCCAAGGGGGGGGGGGTGAACCATTCCCAAGCTCAGCCACATGGCTGATAAGCAAAACCTTTGAAAATGTCCTTAAAAAAACACTAAATAGATTTAATCAAATTTGGCCTGAAGCATGCTGGCATTGACCTCGTCTTAAGTTATTTAAATAATGATCCTAGGGTAACTGTTCCCCAGTCATAGATATAATATAAAACTCTTCAAACTTGGGCTATTGACAATTTAAATTTAAAAGTATTCTAAGTAGAACATTTCTTAGGATTAGAAGGACCTAAAGTTGTGATGTACCTAAAAACATGGCGGCTTTATGTCTTCATACATGTATGTCTGTAGAGAAAATTTAACAAGAAAAAGTCGTCGCCACGCGCCAAAAACCAGGTTTTCATTTAATACTTATACTTTTGTAAAGAAAATATCTGATATAAAGAAACTGAACTTCTTTTTTTAGCAACAGTGACCTTGATCTTGATCACAGACTTCTGAGTAGAAATCCCGAGTTGCGTCTTGGTATCAGCTACCCAAAGAAAGTTTGGTGTCAATAGATCACAGCTAACCCAAGTAATAAGGAGAAACCTAAATTTCTATTTTTAGCAAAAATGACATAGACCTTTATCACAGACACCTGGGTATCAATCCTAAGTAGTGTCTTGATATAAGCTACCCACAAACCAAGTTTGGTGTCAATAGGCCAAAGAAAACTCAAGCTATTGAGCAGAAACTGAATTTCTATTTTTAGCTACAGTGACTTTGAGCTTTATCACAGGCGCCTGGGTAGCAATCTCAAGCTGCATCTTGATATTAGATACCAACACTAAGTTCGGCGTAAATATACCAAAGCAAACTCAAGTTATCGCGAGAAAACTGAATTTCTATTTTTAGCAAGAGTGACCTTGACCTTGATCACAGATACCTGTGGCAATCCCAAGCTGTCTTTTGATATTAGTTACTCATATACATTTGTATTCAGTTTGGCATCCAGAGGTAAAACTAACAAGAGGGCCATGATGGCCCTATATCGCTCACCTGACTACAAAAGTACTCTCAGCTTGTGGTTTCAGACAAGAAGATTTTTAAAGTTTTTCCTATACAAGTCTATGTAAAATGAAGTGACCCCTGGGGCGGGGCCAATTTTGACCCCAGGGAAATCATTTGAACAATCTTTGAAGAGTTCCAATAGAGGATGCTAAATGCCAAATATCTAAGCTCTAGGCCTTGTGGTTTCAGACAAGAAGATTTTTTAAAGTTTTTCCTATACAAGTCTATGCAAAATGAAGTGACCCCTGGGGCGGGGCCAATTTTGACCCCAGGGAAATAATTTGAACAATCTTTGTAGAGTTCCACTAGAGGATGCTAAATGCCAAATATCTAAGCTCTAGGCCTTGTGGTTTCAGACAAGAAGATTTTTAAAGTTTTTCCTATATAAGTCTATATAAAATGAAGTGACCCCTGGGGCGGGGCCAATTTTGACCCCAGGGAAATCATTTGAACAATCTTTGTAGAGTTCCACTAGAGGATGCTAAATGCCAAATATCTAAGCTCTAGGCCTTGTGGTTTCAGACAAGAAGATTTTTAAAGTTTTTCCTATATAAGTCTATGCAAAATGAAGTGACCCCTGGGGTGGGGCCAATTTTGACCCCAGGGAAATAATTTGAACAATCTTTGTAGAGTTCCACTAGAGGATGCTAAATGCCAAATATCTAAGCTCTAGGCCTTGTGGTTTCAGACAAGAAGATTTTTAAAGTTTTTCCTATACAAGTCTATATAAAATGAAGTGACCCCTGGGGCAGGGCCAATTTTGACCCCAGGGAAATCATTTGAACAATCTTTGTAGAGTTCCACTAGAGGATGCTAAATGCCAAATATCTAAGCTCTAGGCCTTGTGGTTTCAGACAAGAAGATTTTTAAAGTTTTTCCTATATAAGTCTATGCAAAATGAAGTGACCCCTGGGGCGGGCCAATTTTGACCCCAGGGAAATCATTTGAACAATCTTTGTAGAGTTCCACTAGAGGATGCTAAATGCCAAATATCTAAGCTCTAGGCCTTGTGGTTTCAGACAAGAAGATTTTTAAAGTTTTTCCTATATAAGTCTATATAAAATGAAGTGACCCCTGGGGCAGGGCCAATTTTGACCCCAGGGAAATCATTTGAACAATCTTTGTAGAGTTCCACTAGAGGATGCCCCTGGGGCGGGGCCAATTTACACCCCTGGGAAATAATTTGAACAACCAGAGTTCTGCATGGAATTGATTTCTTTGAACAACTTTGGAAGAGCTTCATGCAAGGAACATTCCTGCCAAGTTTCAGCAAGATTGGCCCAGGAGTTCAGGAGAAGAAGTCGTTTGAAGAAAAAGTTGACGACACACGGACGGACGACGGACATCAGGCGATCACAAAAGCTCGCCATGAGCATTTCGTGCCCAGGTGAGCTAAAAAGCAAACTCAAGTTATTGAGGGTAAGCTGAATTTCTATATTTAGCAAGTGACCTTGACATTTATTACAGACACCTGGGTAGCAATCGCAAGCTGCCTGTTGATATAAGCTACCCACAAACCAAGCTAAGCGTCAACAGGCAATTTGGCATCAACAGATAACATTCACAAAATACTTAACAAAAAATATAAGTCAAAAAGGGGCATAACTTTTGCAAAACACAATCAAAACCCCTATGAAACTTGACCTGATAATTGGTACTGTGATGTCAAACAATTATGTAAAGTTTTAAAGCTATACCTTGAATGGTAACTGAGAAAAGACAACTTTCACAAAAAACTTAACACAATTTCTAAGTGAAAAAGGGGCATAACTTTGTCAAAATAAGTCAGGGATTATGAAACTTGTCCTCATAATTGGTATTGAGATGTCAGATAACTATGTTAAGTTTCAAAGTTGTACCTTAAACGGTTACTGAGAAAAACACAACTTACACAAAAAACTTAAAATTTTTAAGTGAAAAAGGGGCATAACTTTGTCAAAATACAGTCAGGGATTATGAAACATGTCCTGATAATTGGTATTGATATGTCAGACAACTATATAAGTTTCAAAGTTGTACCTTGAACTGTTACTGAGAAAAACACAACTTTAACAAAAAACTTCACAAAATTTCTAAGTGAAAAAGGGGCATAACTTTGTCAAAATACAGCCAGGGATTATGAAACTTGTCCTGATAATTGGTATTGATATGTCAGACAACTATGTTAAGTTTCAAAGTTGTACCTTGAACGGTTACTGAGAAAAACACAACTTTAACAAAAAACTTCACAAAATGTTGACGCCTGCCCGCCCGCCCAACGACATACCCCAATCTAATAACCAGGATTTTTCTAAAGAAAACCTGGTTAAAAATGTTCCAAACTCTATTTGCAATGATGCTTCCATCCAACAGGTCATCTACTTGAAGCATGAAACAACGCTTGTTAAAATCATGTGGAAAATATTCTAACCAGGAGTATGGTTACATTATTTCCATCAAGCAGTACGCCACAACTTCAAAACTTTGCATTACCAAACCAGTACCTTCAGTACTTACAGATGTTCAAGATAATGGCAGCAGTGATAGGGTATTTAACTACCATTTTACCATTTCTGTGGTATTAAGAAAAACGAACACAAATTCATTGTACAGTAGTGTTTACTGTAAATAGCCAGGGCTAACAAAAACACCTCCCACAAACCAGTGATGTTATTTTTTCTTTATAGCACAGCATTTAATTTAATTGTAATGTCCCAATCATGACTATCGTGTTGCCATGGAGACTTGCCACACTCGGATCTTGTTGTCTGTGTAACCAGCAAAGAGAGTCTGTCCATCGGCGGACCAGGCCAGGCAGATGCACTGTGGTGGCTCGGCCTTGCTGCTTGTACCAATCACCTCCTGTCTTAGCTCGTCAACCACTACCTTTCCTTCCAAGTCCTGGAAAGTAAACAACACACATTAAATCTACACTGGTTGCCAAAGTTATTAAACTAAAATGAAAATTATAATGACAATGACAAAGGTAAATTGAATGAAAGGATAGCAAGTTGCATCATTTAAATAAAAACATTTCAAAAAGAATTTCTTGTAAAAGCAATATACAAGACAATTGTCTTCAAACATAATCCCTGTTGCTTGGTATTACATAAATAAACATAATTCGTTTGATAATACTGTTAAAATAGATAAAATCTTCAAGATTTCTTATCAATGGTTGCAATTCCTTCAATGTACAGCTACTACATGATTTCTCAAACACTGAAAAGGAAAACAAGAGGGCCATGATGGCCCTGAATCGCTCACCTGAGTATGAAACTCAAATTATTAACCAGAAACTGAATTTTTATTTTTAGCAACAGTGACCTTGACCTTGACCACAGACACGTGGGTAGCAATCCCAATTTGTCACTTGTTATAAGCTACCCATATGCCAAGTTTGGAGTCAATATGCCAAAGCAAACTCAAGTTATTAAGTGGAAACTGAATTTCTATTTTTAGCAACTGTGACCTTAACCTTGATCAGAGACACCTGGGTAGCAATCCCAAGCTGCCGTTTGATATAAGCTACTCATACACCAAGTGTGGTGTCAAAAAACCAAAGCCAACTCAAGTTATTAAGTGGAAACTGAATTTCTATTTTAGCAACAGTGACCTTTACCTTGCTCACAGACAGGTAGGTAGCTTTCCCAAGTTGCCTCTTAATTTAAGCTATCCATATACCAAGTTTGGAGTCAATAGGCCAAAGCAATCTCAAGTAATTAAGTAGAAACTGAATTTCTATTTTTAGTAACAGTGACCTTGACCTTAATCACAGACACCTGGGTAGCAACCCCAAGCTGCCTCTAGATATAAGCTATCCATATACCAAGTTTGGAGTCAATAGGCCAAAGCAATCTCAAGTAATTAAGTAGAAACTGCATTTCTATTTTTAGTAACAGTGACCTTGACCTTAATCACAGACACCTGGGTAGCAACCCCAAGCTGCCTTTTGATATAAGCTACCCATACATCAAGTTTGGAGTCAATATGCAAAAGCAAACTCAAGTTATTAAGCAGAAACTGAATTTCTATTTTTAGCAAGTGACCTTGACCTTGATCACAGACATCTGGGTAGCAACCCCAAGCTGCCTTTTGATATAAGCTACCCATACACCAAGTTTGGTGTCAATAGGCCTAAGCAAACTCAAGTAATTGAGCAAAGACTGAATTTCTATTTTTAGCAACAGTGACCTTGACCTTGATCACAAACACCTGGGTAGCAACCCCAAGCTGCCTTTTGATATAAGCTACCCATACACCAAGTTTGGAGTCAATAGGCCTAAGCAAACTCAAGTAATTGAGCAAAGACTGAATTTCTATTTTTAGCAATAGTGACCTTGACCTTGATCACAGACACCTGGGTAGCAACCCCAAGCTGCCTTTTGATATAAGCTACCCATATACCAAGTTTGGAGTCAATAGGCCTAAGCAAACGCAAGTAATTGAGCAAAGACTGAATTTCTATTTTTAGCAACAGTGACCTTGATCTTGATCACAGACACCTGGGTAGCATACCCACGCTGCCGTTTGATATAAGCTACCCATACACCAAGTTTGGAGTCAATAGGCCTACAAACTCAAGTAATTGAGCAAAGACTGAATTTCTATTTTTAGCAGCAGTGACCTTGACCTTGACCCTGTGGTCATGATTTGAACAACTTTTGTAGACATCAGTGCCAGGATGCTTCAGGACAAATTTGGTTAAAATCCATCAAGTTGTTTCAGAGGAGATGTTGTTTAAAGGAAATTGTTGACGGACGACGGATGCCGGACAAAGATGGGTGACAATAGCTCACCATGAGCCTATGGCTCAGGTGAGCTAAAAAATCTAAAACAATGTTGTATACCCATTAACTTGTTGAAATGGATTTTGTCTATGTGTTAAAAATTGATTACAAAGGATTTTTTTCCTTTGGCCACGAGTATTCATACCTTACTCAAAACAGACAATTACAATGCCGGACTACAGCCAATCAACCCTTTACATTCCTGATTTAGACATAAAATGTCGGGTTTTACTACATACCCAGATCTTGATGCTAGGTCCTGTGGCAGCACACAGCCAGTATCGGTTGGGGCTGAAGCACAGAGCGTTGATAATGCCACCACCGTCCAGGGTGTACAAGTGCTTGCCTTCATTCAAGTCCCACAACATTGCATTGCCATCCTGAAATACAATTAATAAACTTATTTAAGTCTTTCTGACAGGACAAAGTAGGCTATAGTATGACAGACATGTTCAAAGCAATGTACCCCACTTCTTCCAAGAGGGGCATTATATTTACATTATATTAGAAAATAAACTTAACTATTATACTATTGATACAAAGCACAAACAACCCAGTCTTAGAGAGCTGGGATTTTTGTTCACTTTTATTTCAGTGTGTTTAGACATGTTCTATGTAATTACCTTGCCACCGGAAGCACAGAGTGAGCCGTCAGGGGACACAGTAACACAGTTCAGGTAGCCAGAGTGACCATAGTGGTTTGTCTTCAGCTTGCAGTTTGTCAAGTTCCATACCTGCAAAAGTAAAATAGTCTGCATGATACAAAGATACCATAACTTGCTAACATTTTTGTCAAAGGCAAAGGTAAACATATTTTCAGCAACTATGATTACCTGCAAAATTGTAAATACCAACTTACTAACATCTGCATATCTGTTTTCACTATTCACTGGAGGCACAATGTAAAATTAGCTTTATGATCTTGGGCTCAGAGGTTGCTGCCTTCAACTTATAGTATGTTCTTCAGTTAAATTTTCCCTGCACTGAGTTTGAGTGCAATGATTTACCTGGATATCTTATTACTGGAAGTTTGCAATGAATTGGTAGTTTGCTTCCAGATATATTAATTGAATCAAAATGGCCTAACACTCCCTCCTGAAAATTTTTAATTTGGTACTGGAAAGTTTCCAACACCCAAAGGAATTTTTATTCAATTTGGGCTCCCAATGACAGAATTTTAATTGAATTTAATTTCTTGATCACCCCTCTTCTGGAATTTTTCACTAGAATAGTTGGATATATGGTTGAAATAACTTATGCATCGCCAACTTGGCAATCTTATGTTTTGTCTTTCGAAATTTAACCCCTGCTTACCTTGACCTTCTTGTCCCAGCTACTGGAGACAATGATGGGGTTGGCTGTGTTTGGGGAGAACCTCACACATGAGACCCAGTCAGTGTGACCTTCATCCTGAAAACAACCACAATAACACATAGCAAAACCTAAACCACTATCATTTGTCATGAAATATTTTTATTTAGAAAGAAACCATCCTCAGTTGTATATCAGTGAGAATGTACCCTTCTTTTTTCTAATATGCAAAAACAACAACAAAAACAGCATGAACGTTATCATTTCAAAATTTTGAAACATAATATGCCAAAATACAAGATTAATATAAGTAACATCAATAATACAGGTTCAATTCGATAATCTCAATTTTCGCATCTAAGTAAAACACATTAGCCAAAGAACTTGGATAACATGAAACAATAAGCAGTACCGTAAATTGGGATATTTTGGCCTTCGTTAATAATTGGCCTAATTGGCCACCCTAATGAAAAGGCCAAAATTAAACACACCAAAATATGTCACAGGTGACAATTAAGCCCAGGTAGTGCAAACACAACAATACCGATTATTTTTCGCACTTCGCCGATGTTGATCACTTTTTATCGCTTTCAAAACAACTTGATAAACCTCATTATTTTACATTTCAATTAGTGTATTTAAGTTTGTTGGATTATTGTTTGTTGCAATAAATGTTGTGAAAATGTGAGATTGGTTTTAGTGTTTTATATATCATACCATTATTTGCATTAGACTTATATAATTTTTATGCATTTTAAATTCATATTTCATGACTGTGAACTGGGTTATAGTATAGACTATAACCCAGCTGTGAATTTTTATTTTTGTATATAAAATAATGATATGACAAATTTTGCTGTTTTTTGTTGCTTTCTCCTATATGTAAAATGCTGACCAATCTGATAAATTAGCGTAGATGACATGACAAAATAACATATTTGTGTTAATTTTTGGCCACACAATGATAAATGACCAAAATTAAACCGGCCAAAATAAAACTCAGGCACTTTGGGGCAAAATGGCCAAAATTTGACGATGAAAAAATAAGTAATTCTAAGTACCTCTAGGAGGCTTGTCAAGTCTTAAAAAAGTTGATTTATGAACATAAGTTACCTGGATGGTGTATTTGCAAACACCGAGGGTGTTCCACAGCTTGATGGTCTTATCTCTGGAGCCTGAAACGATCTGTCTGTTGTCTGCTGAGAATGCTACACTCAACACATCTTTGGTGTGACCCTTGAACATTCTTGTTGTCTTTGAGCTAAAATAAAATATTCTCTTGTTAAGAGCTCAGCTAGAATAAGAATAACATTCGAAAACATTTCATTTTTGTTCCATATGTAAAACCAAAAGCCATCCAGATATTAAAGTTCATCCATGCTAGAAAGTGAATTGAGTAATGAATATTTCAATTTCATTATTTTTTGTCTCATTTTAACCCTTTCCTTCATATATACGCCTTTTTACGCATGTCCGACCAGTGTAGATCCAGATAAGTTGGCACATCTGTGCCGTCTGATCTAGATCTGCACTGGTTGCATTTTGGTCAGAGATAACATAACAAATCAAAAAGCAAACAGTTTAGATCTTGATCAGACAGCATGGATGTGCCAGCTGATCTGGATCTAAACTGTTAGCCCTAACAATAAAGGTGTGCCTTTGGAGAAAAGAGTTAAAGCTAGCAATGGGCAATATTCCCAATTAAAAAAAGCAATCTTTTCCCCATTTCTGGTAAAAATTAACAAATATTAGGGGTTTTTGTGTGGTTAAAATTAGACACTAAAAATCACAAAAATTAAACGCTTTCTGTGAAAGGACACACAAGTACTTACGCACTAAGATCCCACAATCTCAGAGTTTTGTCCCATGAACCAGAAAGTGCAAACTGGCCATCAGATGACATGACAACATCTGATACAAAGTGACTGTGTCCTTTCAACATCTTGTGGGGTACTCCGAAATTTGTCTCCTCTCGGGTAAGACGCCATTGAATCAATGTCTTATCTGAAAATATATTTTCCTAGCTTTGTAACACTGGCACAGCACTGCTTTAATGGGGTCCTACCAATATACGGAGTTATCTCAATATTCTGTCTTAAGTTACCTCCCTTTGCAACGCGCACCTGTTACTGGGCAGTTCCGGTCTGAGAATGAGAATTAAAACAAAATAGCGCAATAGTCATCCATGGTCCTTTTAAATACGTTTTAATAGGGTCTAGTTGGTTAGAGATCAGCAATATGCCTAATAACATTAGATTATTATCACTGAATTGGAAACTAGATAGTTTTAAAAGGGCACCACATAGTATTTCTCTTCAAACCATTATAGTAAGCTTGAGCGGTTTGTGTTCAACATCGTTATGTTCGACCCCGTAACTAATTCAGAGTTCACGCATTTCTTATGCTCAAAAAGGCAGGTTTGAGAAAGATAAAAGTTAGTAAACCTTAGAAAAGGTAGTTAATTAAAGTTATAATACTCGTATATGATTTAAGTTTAAGTTTGACGTCCGCCAATATAACGACCGTTCCTTTTTATGCATGTTCTTTCATGCCGATGATACATTTTTAAAGGAATTAAAAGATTATTATTTACTGAGCCTTTTCCTACAAATTTAATCCACGTCATTTGGTTCACAGATTTGTGCCCTCTTCGTATTTTTTTAATCTGCTGCTCTCTTTATTAAAAAAAAACAACAGTTCTTTCTTATATCATTTATAACATATTCAAACATGGTTTCATAATGTTTTCACGTTTTCCTCTTTATTTCTGAATTTTTAGCTTAGTTAGTTTTACAATCAATTTTATTTCATAAAATAAATATATTTTTGAGTAAATTCTTCCCGAGGGCTTTTTTCAATTGAGTTTGGAGCACTTTAAGTTGCAAAAATCAAATAAACATGTCTCGGGTCTAAAACAACATTGCGACAATTAATTAGCATATTTAATCCCTAGTCAATTTCTTAAAACAACACTTTGTACCCCAAACATCCAACTTTTTCAACCTCTTAAAGTGTCAACATCTAAACTTCAAAAGGCCTTTATCACACCTCCAGCTGGTAAGACCCCTGTCTTGCTAAATAGATTACGTAACATAGTCATAAAACACCAGGCCCTTTACTTAATTACCATTGTTTGCAAGACTTAACAGTGACTGGCCGAATACTTTAGTGCATGTTTGAAAAAAGCTATAATTTCCATGCCAGCCAATAAAACAAATTTCGTAACGTAAATAAGTAAAATTGTATTAAGTTGTTAACCGAAAATCATTTTTCAAAGATAATGGTTTAATTCCTGATATACCGGTTTCACTTTCTTTGTTTATTCGACAATGCATTTAAACTTCGGAAGCATTTTGAGACTTTTTATATACACTTCTGACGGTATTCTTATTACCGTTCCTAAACCGGAACTACCCAATCGGCAAGGGAAACCACTCTCAATGGGAGATAACTCTGTATATTGGTAGGCCCTCATTGACCTTTTCCGAGTTACTGTTAATAACTTCGCATTACATAATGCAAGAAAAATTACTGAAATATCTAGTTTTTTGGCGTGTTTTTTTTCAAAAGGGCTGACTTCAGGATATTTCCTTTTTGCAGACAGTCTAGTCTATATTAACAGCCATCTCCTAGATCTGACATTTTAGTAACAAAATCATGTTTACATATCAGAAAAGCTCACTTCTAATAATTCATTATTTCATGTAGTTTCATGTAGATTTAGAGGCCGGAACCTCATCAGATGCTTAGCTTATTGCTTCTTAGGCCCATTTGGTATACCAGCTTTTTACATGGTGGAGGATGACCCCAGGTGCCCCACTGGACAAGATTCAAACTGACATTCTGCAAGCTAGCTGACAAGATTCCTCACATGGAAGATCTTGACCCTGGTAGGTTTTAAACTCACAGCGGTGAAGGGCAAGTGATTCTTAGTCAGAAACCTTAACCACTCAGTCACAGATGCCCCATAAATACGTGGTAACAATAAAGAATCCTTCAAAAGTAAGGTACAAAAACCTCTTTATTTGAAGTAAGGAATAAGAGAAAATACACCACACAGTTAATCTTAATTACATTTGTGCACCTGATTGACCATAATCTGTCTCTTGTAATAAGCTAACTTGAATTTTTACATATAAAAGAACGAGCTCGCGGGCCTTTGCATCTCTGAACACATCTCACAGTTTTAAAGAATCACTCTAATGTCCGTCGGCATATCAGATTCAGATACTGTATCTGGCAAACACAACACTAAGTCACTTTTATTCCGGCCATCTTCCAAAGATTTCTTAGAAGTTCTAGGGCAAATGCAGGTATTACTGGATGTTACTTGGTGCCTAATTTCCTATATTCTGAGAATAATATTTGCAATTTTGCGAATTTTTTTTTTTACTGGAAACGAAGAACTGGAAAACATTGATAAATCCCATCCTGTACTGTCCCAAAACGTGCTATATAGACTCTAGCACCAGATACTGGGATTGTGCGAACAGGTCGGCATCAAATTTTCAACTTTCAATTGAAATCAAAATTGGCATTGGGAATGGGTCCAATAGTCAGACCCATGGTATGCACAGAAAAAGGCCTGGAGTGAAAATAAATGGAATTTAAATAGTACCATTTCCACCGCAGTTTTGATTTTTACTGGTGAAGACGTAATTTCACATGTAAAGGACAGTCATCAGTGAAGTCATTATGTTGAATGGCTCTGAGCTTGGGAGTCGAATTATCAAGACTGTACCCATGCAAAATAATACGGGGAAAGTCAAGCAAAGCGCCCGAAGGGGGCTTTGCCGCCTAAAGATAATGTGTATGCTACGTGTAATTAATGAGAAAGATCAATTTCAAAAATGAAAATATATACCCATCCAACAAAAATTTTGGTTCCCTTCCATGGCGCCATCTTTAAAAATGGCATTCATAAGTAATGATTACGAACACGACGTCACTTGGAAATTTTATTTAAAATGTACTTTCTGTAAGGGCGAGTGAACTTACTCATTCACTCGACCTGCAGGGAAAATGGGTCCAAAAAAAATTCTACACCTCTGCAGAGGTAATACAAAACTATCACTTTGTTAGAAGCCTTGCATTTACTTAATAGAAATGTAATGGACAAAAGTGCACTTGCAATTAAGGTGAAAATTCATGTGTTTAATTAAGAAACTTTCAATGTAGTTAAGATTAATTGTCTATAATCTGCAACTTTCATTTATCTGTAAGGCAATGGCTATATGGTTTACCATGTAGTTTGTTCCATAATAAAGTTGTTTGAAAATTTAATGATTATACTTAAGTGCAACATTTTTGGGAGATATGGCAGACATGTTAACTCCTCACTTATACAAAAGACATCTGCAATTAGTAATTGCCTAACACTTAACAGAGCTTCACTGGCCATTAATTCCTTATAAATAAAAATTCCAATCTAGCATTATTTTTGTGCATGGTAGGAGGCACATGGAGGAGGGAACGTATAGGAAATATGCTGCCTATACAATGACTAAAAATCTTATCTCTTATCTCACTATACAGTCACTACTTAAGAGAACATTTCAACATCAACCTATGGCAGTTTCTGGGTGAAATGAGAAGCATCGAATAGAACTATTGAACCATACTGTGCTGTCATCCAATTGCTAAATGTACCAAGGCCATCTGATTCAAATACTACTACATTCCACTAATACAAGACATTTACAATTTACTTGGCTAATGTCAGCCAAGGACTGCCCATGATCGGGCAGACATTAAGCATGTGCAACCAGTGTAGATTCAGATCAGCTGGCACATCTGTGCCGCTTGATTAGGATCTGCACTGGTCGCAGTTTGGTCAGAAATAACCTCACGAATCAAAAAGCAAACAGTTTAGAACCGGATGTAAACTGTTTGCCCATGCGATGTGTAAATATGGAGGAAAGGGTTAATAAATTACAATTTTTTTAATAAATTGGTAATAAGTAACACTTGACACAATCATCATTTATTTTAATTGTAATTCATTAATTTAAATTCAGAAATGTGCAAAATAATTGTCGAATAAATTCAATTTCTTTTCATTATGTGGCAGATTTGGGTCTTGAAAGTGTTTACATTGAAGTAGTGATGTTTTTGAAATGTAATTGTGACTAAAAAACATTTTGACTTCAGAACCAACATTTCATGATGATGCCCATATAAAGCACAGAAGAAAATCTTGATATATATGTAAATCATAAATCTGTCTGTCATGGCATCATGACTGTATTTGTGAATACATTGCAAAATGATTCAATTTCATTAAATAACTTCCTTCAAATAATTAAAATTAATGAATAATTGCTGTAAAAAGTAGAAATTATAATTGAAATTTAATTGAAAGAATTCAATAACAAACATGATTTACTTAAAAAAATTGAACCCAGGTCTGGGTAAGGGTGGAATAGCCCAGCCAATGCTTTACCCGTAAGAGCTACAATGATAATTCGACCTGCCGACAACACCAGTGTGATGGTTTGGGGGCGAATAAGTAGCCTTGAGCAAGGCTTAAAACTTGAAACCCCGGTTAACCATGACACTGTAGCAACATAGCTTCAGTGGCAACTATATTCAAATACCATTTAAAACCCAACCTTATTACTATTTAAATGCTGTTATTCAATTCCTATGTCTACAACCTAAGCAAATTTGTCAGTAGGCCTATTAAGCAGATCTTTGGCTTTCCCCGTTAAACAGGTCTAGGAAACGGCTGTTTTTACGGACTGTCTGTAAATTTATAGACTGTCTGCTTATTTATAGATAAATGTGTCTGTAAATTTATGGACAAGGGAGGTTACAAAAGTTGTCAAAAGTTTAAATCTTGGTTCTACACCACATTGGGATAAAATTGAATGAAAATCTACAAATAAATAAGTATTAAATATTGTAAATCAGCATAACTTTTATAAAAAGATCATTATTCTGTTCAGATGATTGTGTGAAATGTTGTTTGATCATTGATGACCATGTTGGAGAAGAGAAAGTAGTGTAAACAAACTTCTGTTCTTTTTGTTTATGCTCTGTGTCATGCTCTTTGCTATCGGAATTAACAAAAATGCTTTAGGTTTGTGAATTTCTAAAATGTGTTACCTTTTGTATCAACCCTTGTCCATAAATTTACGGACACATCTATCTATAAATAAACTGACAGTCTGTAAATTTACAGACAGTCCGTAAAAAACAGCCGTTTCCTAGACCTGTTAAATAGGTAGCACCTATAGTTCATATTATTTATAATTCCAAACTACAAAATTACCTGAACACAATCATTAATTCAAACGGGTTACACTAACCACAACTCTAACAATCTTATCTCTTAAAAATACAACTTTTTTATGCTTTAGTGCAAGAATCTATTTTATTGATGTTCGAGAAATGATAGAGGTACTGATCACCTTTTACCATAAATCTTACAGAAAAGTGATACCTGTCTTGCAAATAGAGTACAATACGTTTCTATCGCTAGTTCAGAGCGGATGGTCTTACTACCAAGTACTAAAATGTGTAAAAATATAACCTCTTGAAGCCGAGAGAATCATGTCTGGATATTGCGGAGTTGTGGCTATTTGCGTCACCCAACCACCATGGCCTGAAAGGGTGGCTCTCAATGTCATCTGTTCTGTAGCCATTTTGGCTTGTTGATTTAATGTTCGTGTAGATCAAACGGATTTTAAGAACCACTATATTCCGACAGCGGCCATAGGTTCCACTGCCGTGTGAAAAAGGCTGAAGAGTACTTCCGGTTGTGCGAGCTCGGATAGCTCCCGACACGGCATCCGTTTTAAGTTGTATAGTCTCCGATTATTGAAATAAATTACTTTCAAAAATAACAGTTAATATTTAAGATTTTCAATTTATTTCCTGATATGATCGTAGGCCATTACCGTTACTAGAATATCACCCTTTTTAATAAATGACAAATTTTGTACATAACAAAAAATCTGAATGCTCTACTCATGCCAGTTAAGAAAATATATAGTTCGCCCAGTTGTTTGTATACCATAATTTTTTGACGGACCAGAATTTTAAAAAGTCAAACTTCAAAAAGGCACTTTTAATATAAAGTAAATTTCTCATATATTATCTAAGCAAATGAAGATACTGCAAACCCAAACAACTTCTGTATACCAGATCAGCTATGTACACTTCAATTTTCAGACAAAAAAAGTGTTGAAGTTGATTTGTGTTAATATTTCTTCAGCTTTTCGGTGAAAATTTGATGTTATTGTTATCTCATGTTTTGAAGTATTCTTATTATAGAAATCATATAGAAATTGTTGAACATCGACAAAAATCTGCCAAAACAGAAGTTCAGTTACCCCACCCACCAAGATAATAATAAAAAATTCTTCATTATATTTATTTATTTCGGAAATAATAGCACTGTTCAATATTAAATGATAGTTACTCATAAATATTCAAAGTCTCACTGAGCATAAGACTCGCTGCTCCTAAAGGTAGCAGGACATTTCAACCCCAGGACATTTCGACACCAATTAAGACAGTTATGGGACATTTCAATCCCAAAATATTTCGGGCTTAAGCCTAACCATTTCCACCCTAATCTTCGAGACATTTCGACCCCAAGATATGACTGTCCCCAGATACTTAAACTTTATCCACTTTTTCAAAGAAGTGCCTCGTCAGGCTTTCGGACTTTTCAACCCCCAGACTTTTCGATCCCAGAGGGCCTTGAGGTTGAAAAGTCTTGATACCGCCTTATCTAATATGAATATTAAATATTTTATACTTACTTCTGTCATGACGATTAAACAGTACAATTTTGTATCCATTCCAAACGATGGTATGCATGGAAAACAGAGCATGTGTTTATAAGAAAAAAGGTGAAATATGCATATCAGGGATCGCCACATTCAGAAAAAACAGCCTCCCCACACAGTCAAGAAGAAGAGAGAGGGAGAGAGCATGGTTAATAAAATGATCAGTTTTAAAAAATAGACACCACTAAAATAAACAAAAATGAGAACCAAGGGGTTACCGCCTTGGAACGGTCAGTGGCAAATCAAATTGCCGCCGGGGGTTTAAACCAGGTTCTAGGGTGCACCAACCTCACACTTGCCCCAACAGGTTTTCATAACACAAAACAAGAACAAGTTGTCTTGGTGAAACAACTCCAACCCACTTATCGGCTCAACAATGTTGCATGCAAAAGCACACAAACATATTAAACATAAGAAACTAATAGCATTGCAAAGCCAAAGGGCGGGTACTCAATGATCTTACCGAGACCAGAGCTCCTGGAGTAAAATCAGCAAACCCGATGACAGGGATAAAAGAAACAAATCGAGCTTCTAGGTTCTTTTAAGAAAAGATTTCCCCATAAACCTTCATAAACTCTTAAACCCTTGCCACCGTCGTGCAACCAAAGAGGTAAGCATAATGATCGACTGTAGAAGGGTTAATCACCAGGCATGCAGAGCGATGTAAAATATCATGTTGGTAACCTTTGTTTTTAAATTTACAGATAGTTTTTACGAATAACCGGGAGAAATTACCATTCCCTTTTATCTTCTTGAGTTTATAAATTAAATCTCCATAATAAAACTGGGTGTGAAATACCTTATTGCAAAAGTGATTTTAAACTGCACCTGTATTTATGAATTAAATCTGGGTATCGGCGATAAAACTTGCAAAAGATTTTCCTTAATTTGTGATACCGATAACCTTGTTGTAAAAGTTTTTCTGTAATGCAAAGATTACGTTCATTGAAATCATTAACATCGTTGCAAGCTCTTGAAAAGCGAACAAGCTGTGAGATATAAACCCCATAAGATGTTGCACGGGGAACATCGCCGTCTAAAAACGGAAAATTTACTATACTAAAATTAAAATCATCTCTTTTATCATTAATTTTAGTAGTGACGTAACCATTTTCAATGGACAGAATTAGATCGAGAAAGTTTGCTTGCTTTTCTGAAGTGTTCGCTTTATTAAGTTGTAGTTCTTTAGGATAAATCTTATTAACCAGTAATGGAAAATGGTTATTATCTATATTTAATAAATCACCAAGGTACCTCGAGGTGTTGTTAAAAGCTGTAAATATATCATCTTGATGTTCAGTAGAAAGAGATAACATAAAGTCTCTTTCATAACAGTATAAAAACAGATCAGCAACAAGGGGTGCACAATAAGTACCCATTGGGATGCCTATTACTTGTTTATAAATAGAAGTACCAAATCTAACGTAAATAGTATCCAGTAAGAAAGTTAGCGACTCTATTAGGTCTTGACAAGTCCATAAAGTATAATTATCGTAGGAACCATCTGTAAAAAATGCCCTTTGTTCATTACAAGCGATGAAGGTTTTATTTTCTCTAGCAAACGTTTTTTCAATGAGACTGTTTAGCTTGTCTCTTATTAAATTATGATGGAGCGAAGTGTATAAAGTTGAGAAATCATAAGTGGACAAACAGAGCGCCCGAAAATTATTTGATTTAAGCTTTTTCAAAACGTCATTTGAATTTTTAATCGACCAAAATAAATTTTTGCCACAAGTTTCAAAAACCTTATCACAATACCTAATTACATGTTCTTTTATAGCTGTAAGACAAGATGTTAAGAGCACGGATAATTTAGTAGTAGTGCAAGAACTAGAGTTAGAAAATCTTGCTTTGTACGGTGTTTTATGCATTTTAGGCAACCAATACATAGTAGGTACTTTGTCTTGTTTCGGCTCAATACTGATTCTAAATTTTGTAATTTGTAGATTGTGTGCAGTCACTCTCAGATGACGAAGTCAGTATATAAGCATTAGTGCTGTTCAGTTCTTCAGTTTGAATATTAATATAGTGTATCCGTCACACTATAATTACATTATTAGAAGCCTCATCAGCAGGTGTTAATACAAATCTGTTATGAAAGTCTTGAATTCCTTTTTTCAAATGACGAAAGTTAAAACGAGGCCGATGTGGTAATAAAGCAATGTTTCTTTCATAAAATGATATACGAGTGTCAATTATTTTGAATATTTGTTTTTTCCAGTTAGAAAGCGCATTAGGCTGAGCATGTTCTCTTTTGCACCATTTATTGCAAAATAAGTTTAAAGACTCAGCAATTTCTGCACGGCATGCATTAAAATCAATTTTGGATGATATTCTATATATGGAACCTTTAGAAATTATATTACGAATTCCAGAGTCTTTGGTTATATTAAGTTCACCGGTAACAATATGACCGGCAGGCTTATAGCAATATTTAGAAGTTAAACACTCTCAAGATCAATTTCAAATAAGACACCACAAACAATTAACGAGCACCTTTGCGGCCTCCACCTCGAAACAGGGTTTAAATCAGGTTCTAAGGTGCACCAATCTTACACGTGCCCCAACAGGTTTAACATGATGCAAACAAAGAGGAGCAAAACGAACAACTGTAGATGGGTTAGTCACCATGCATAAATAGTCACCTTATTGAGACCAGGAGCTTTGTTTTTGGTATTGGCTTCTCCTGATATTGATATTTGACTGTTTTATTGCAATCTCACTAAAGTCCGACCTAACAAATTGATAGATCTGATGACGGCCCGCTGACACCGTACATAAGCTATAGAGGTTTTCCCCGATTACTATTTTTAGAAATTGTCAACGCAGGAAGCATAATTTATAATGCTTGCAATTAGCCCAACTATTTGTGCGCAACAAGGGCTTTACTATATATAGGATGGTCGCCTTTCGCGCACAACCCAGTTACTATTCAAATCAATGCGGAAAATTTTCCTTCTATGTCTTTGTGCCAGCGATCAGAATTTGAGTCGCAACTTTGGCGGCTCCATAAAGCATCTTAAACATAAATAGTGACCTTATTGAGACCAGGAGCTTTGTTTTTGGTATTGGCTTCTCCTGATATTGATATTTGACTGTTTTATTGCAATCTCACTAAAGTCCGACCTAACAAATTGATAGATCTGATGACGGCCCGCTGACACCGTACATAAGCTATAGAGGTTTTCCCCGATTACTTTTTAGAAATTGTCAACGCAGGAAGCATAATTTATAATGCTTGCAATTAGCCCAACTATTTGTGCGCAACAAGGGCTTTTCTATATATAGGATGGTCGCCTTTCGCGCACAACCCAGTTACTATTCAAATCAATGCGGAAAATTTTCCTTCTATGTCTTTGTGCCAGCGATCAGAATTTGAGTCGCAACTTTGGCGGCTCCATAAAGCATCTTAAACCATATGTATCTTTAAAAAAATTACATACCTGAAAAGCCACATTCAAGTAGAATCAATATATGTAATCCTTTTTCCATTACTGGTTAATAAGATTTACCCTAAAGAACTACAACTTAATAAAGCAAACACTTCAGAAAAGCAAGCAAACTTTCTCGATCTAAATCTGTCAATTGAAAATGGTTACGTCACTACTAAAATATATGATAAAAGAGATGATTTTAAATTTAATATAGTAAATTTTCCGTTTTCCGTGCAACATCTTACGGGGTTTATATTTCACAGCTTGTTCGCTTTTCAAGAGCTTGCAACGATGTTAATAATTTCAATGAACTTAATCTTTGCATTACAGAAAACTTTTACAACAAGGTTATCGGTATCACAAATTAAGGAAAACGTTTTGGAAGTTTTATCTTCGATACCCAGATCTAATTCATAAATACAGGTGAAGTTTAAAATCACTCTTGCGACAAGGTATTTCACAGCCAGTTTTATTATGGAAAGATGAAATATGCATATCAAGAATCTTAATTTATAATTTATAAACTTAAGAAGATGAAGGGAAATGTTAATTTCTCCCGGTTATTCGTAAAACCATCTGTAAATTTTAAAAAGAATGGTTACCAACATGATATTTTACAGCGCTCTGCATGCCTGGTGATTAACCCTTCTACAGTTGATCATTATGCTTACCTCTTTGGTTGCACGACGGTGGCAAGGGTTTAAGAGTTTATGAAGGTTTATGGGGAAATCTTTTCTTAAAAGAACCTAGAAGCTCGATTTGTTTCTTTTATCCCTGTCATCATGTTCTTGTTGATTTTACTCCAGGAGCTCTGGTATTTCACACCCAGTTTTATTATGGAGATTTAATTTAAAAACTCAAGAAGATAAAAGGGAATGGTAATTTCTCCCGGTTATTCGTAAAAACTATCTGTAAATTTAAAAACAAAGGTTACCAACATGATATTTTACATCGCTCTGCATGCCTGGTGATTAACCCTTCTACAGTCGATCATTATGCTTACCTCTTTGGTTGCACGACGGTGGCAAGGGTTTAAGAGTTTATGAAGGTTTATGGGGAAATCTTTTCTTAAAAGAACCTAGAAGCTCGATTTGTTTCTTTTATCCCTGTCATCGGGTTTGCTGATTTTACTCCAGGAGCTCTGGTCTCGGTAAGATCATTGAGTACCCGCCCTTTGGCTTTGCAATGCTATTAGTTTCTTATGTTTAATATGTTTGTGTGCTTTTGCATGCAACATTGTTGAGCCGATAAGTGGGTTGGAGTTGTTTCACCAAGACAACTTGTTCTTGTTTTGTGTTATGAGAACCTGTTGGGGCAAGTGTAAGGTTGGTGCATCCTAGAACCTGGTTTAAACCCCCAGTGGCAATTTGATTTGCCACTGACCGTTCCAAGGAAGTAACCCCTCGGGTTCTCATTTTTGTTAATTGTTAGTGGTACGTGTTTCTTTTGAAACTGATCATTTTATTAACCATGCTCTCTCCATCTCTTCTTCTTGACTGTGTGGGGAGGCTGTTTTTTCTGAATGTGGCGATTCCTGATATGCATATTTCACCTTTTTATAAATAACGGTTTCGTTTTTTATGCAAAACTCATTTAAACCTCCACCCATGTCAACAAATTTCGATTAAAAAACAACAAACTTTGACAACCAACGAACATGACAAATAAGAAAATAAGAGTACGCTATCAGTCTTTCTCCGCATACAGCCTCCCGCATTGTAAAAATATGTTTGAATAAAAAGAAACGTTTTCACTGGTTATCTGGTGTTCGTATCAACATGTTAATGGCATATACCGTGGTAGGTTTGACAAGTTAATTTGTGGAATATTCGTCCTTTTATTGATACTTTTATCATTATTTTTGTTTTATAACAACATTTGATTAGAAATGAATGAAATACTACATAAACACATATATCTTCAGCAATATATGTCTAACGCATGCTGTCAACACTTTTCATGGTTTAAAATACTATGGTTACTTTCACTTTTGCTATTTTGTAGGCGACAATCTGATTTGTTCAAAAAGTTATTGATAAAATCACATTTTAGTTACTCGTCGTCAGATCCTGATAGCGTAGCGGTTTTCAGTTGATAGTTTTTTTCAGGAGATAGTTTTAATCAGATTGGTTTTATTGGATCATTTTTAACAAAAGCATGAGATAAATTAAAATATATAGCTACTTTAAATATTTGATGACTTACTATTTGTGTAATTTATGCATTGTAGAATGTTAAAGTTCCCTTTAATTTTTTTAATTTATCATAATGTTTTACATGTCTTATGTTTTTCGGATTACTCATTAGTGAAATCATCATAGGACTTTAATATCGTGCAGAGGATACAGTGAAGCAGTCTATATTATTACGTATCTGTAGCCAAACAAGCGTGTCTATAGCCCAAATACAACCGGCAGGTAGCGCTGTTCATTTTTTACCGGGTGAGGAAGGAAATCTGATGAATTTTCTACGCTTAATAGATGCGAAATTAATACTCAATTTTATTAATCCCAACCTTATCTGTCTGTATAAGACATCATTAAAGCTCTCCCATTCATTTCGATGTTTAAAAAGCCAATGTAATGCTAAAGGCTGCAAGTTTAAGCAAATTCATGACGTCACTTGTCGAACCGTCGGCCATTTTGTTGCGAACATGTTAATTTAAAAACTTGAGCTTAGTAACAACCTTTTTCTATGATACATACTTAGTGCTGTCAGATATTGAGTTAATTTTTCTTTCAGAATTGAAAGTAACACATTAAAATGAATGAAGAAAGGACCGCGGCCAAAGAACTAGATCAGTGGATTGAACAACTGAACGAGTGCAAACAACTTTCAGAAAACCAAGTCAAAACACTGTGCGAAAAGGTACAAAAACTTCATAATCATACAGAGGACATTTGTTATAAAAATACTGTTACATTTGCTTCAAATTTGTAGTAATTGCATGTCAAACCACTTGTACAATTTCCTATCCTGGAGGTTATCAGATCTAGGAAACGGCTGTTTTTATCAGGTTGGGGAAAGGTATCAAAAGTAGCTATAATTGCTACTTTCGGCTATTATAGCTACAAGTAGCAATATCAGAATGAATGAAAAGTACCAACATGTGAAATTTCTCGATTTTGGTTAAAAACCGCAACTTGTCCGAACTTGTGCAACTTGCTACATACTAGTGCTTCACCTCGTTAACAACAACACTGACATCTCATGTTGAAAACAATGCGGTAATTATATAGAGAAATCGTAAAAAAACCACCAAAACACTTTTTACCATGTAATATGTAATTAAAATGCCTTAATCTGACCACAAACTTCGCACAATTCATCGACTTATCGGTTCGCACGATCTCGGACTTTGATCGCATTATTAAACAAAATTGTAAACGAAATTTTATTGTTTCTTCATTAATTATGTAGACTGTGGTACAGTGTGTCCTCAAAATTATTGTTGTATAAGTGAATACTGTTGATGACCATATTTAATAACTTTTATATTTTGGTTGACACATTTGTTGTCTGCAGAGTGAAACTAGTTTCGGGGACTATAGTCTTTATTCATTTGTAATTTATTTTAAGGATTTGGGGAAATGTTGATTGTTGTTGTTACAACACTACATATTGTTTTGTTGCCGTATGTAACCCTCACATTTCTGGCTAAAACGTTATTGTTATCGGAGAAAATTATTTTATCGGAATGTTGTTCATTTTTATTTCTTTCAACATGTTTATTGCAGTCATAAAGTCACTTACGCAGAGTGTTATAACTTCTGGTAGTCTCAATAATTCGACTGCAAGCACAGACCCATTATCACAGTGACTTTTACAGATGTCTGTTCTTTACGTCTCAAGCAGTTACAATCAAAACTGGTGGAAATCGACCCTGTTATTTATCGATAAACGTGACGTCGTGAGTCAGGTAAACTTGAAGCACGGAAATCGAAATTTCTTGACATGGATGAAGATTTAAAAGAGTTTTGCATAAAAAACGAAACCGTTATTTATAAAGAAGTACATATATTGATTCTACTTGAATGTGGCTTTTCAGGTATGTAAATTTTTTAAAGGTACATATGGTTTAAGATGCTTTATGGAGCCGCCAACGGTGCGATCAAATTCCGATTGGCGGCATATAGAAATAGAAGGAAAATTTTCCGCATTGATTTGAATGCTAACTGGGTTGTATGCGAAGGGCAAATATCGCATATATAGAAAAGTCCTTGTCGCGTACAAATAGTTGTGCTAAACTTCTGGAAGCTTGCTATCTGTTGTTCAGTGGTGTAACAGTCTTACTACCCTAATATAATAATATATCAAAGTTTGTGCAAATGGCAAAGACGCTACATGATTGAGTTTTCAGGCCTTGTATACTGAATACACAGCTCCAGTGATACATAACATTTTATGGTTCAATTTTTCAGAAATGACACAGTTTGCAGCTGCTGCAGCGCTGCTAGAAAAGTCTCTTTCTTTTCATAAAATATTACAAACGAAATCCATGAGACATTTTGTATCTATATACCTGTCTTCCAGCTGAATATGGTCATTGTAAATATTGTCTGCAATATATTTTTATAAAATACCTATTTATATTATGTGAACAGCTGTTTCAATGTGTACACATCACATCAAATGATTATCATGCTATTTCCTGCATAACAAGTACAAGAAAATCAGAAAAAAAAAATAAATTATATTTATTAAAAGAAACATTTGATTTCACACAGAGCATAAATATAGGTGACAAGTTTTTATTAAACACCCCATATACTAATTGACCTAATTACAAAGAAAATACATTTTCGTTTACAAACAATAGTTATTATAACACTAAAGTTAACCGGTGTCAAGGTACAAACAACTGTGAGTGGCTGGAGAGGAAATTTTTGCCAAAATACCTGAAATTTTCGCTAAGATATTACATATCACTGGTAAAACTATATGCATGCATGTTTTTTATATAATTACCGCATTGTTTTCAACAATGCATGTCAATGTTATTGTCTTCAAAGTGAAGCACTAGTACATAGTAAGTTGCACAAGTTCGGATATGTTGCGGTTTTGAACCAAAATCGAGAAATTTCACATGTTGGTACTTTTCATTCATTCTGTTATTGCTACTTGTAGCTATAATAGCCGAAAGTAGCAATTATAGCTACTTTTGATACCTTTCCCCAACCTGTTTATGGACGGTTGTGGGTAAAACCCTGACCAGACCCAGACCCAGACCAGACTTCGGAAACTAGCGATTGGGTACGGAAATCTTCGTTCGTTTCCGACAATACGGTACAAAACAAATACGTCTTGTGCAGTCAATGCGAATGTCCGTCGGTCAGCCGGACATGTCCGGTAATTTTGCTTGTTGACCGACGAAAACTTCTGTTATTGTCGGACACAATGTCCGGTACAAAATTAAATCTAGCGCCGTTTCATTTTTGGAAAATTACCTTTCAGTTTCATGTCCAGTGCTATTTTTAACTGAAATATCATAATTTTTCTGCACGTTTTTATCCGTGTGTCACTAAATGTAAACCCCATAACGTGACGTTTCTTTAAATATTCGAAAAAGCTTTCGGGTCAAAGGTCGCAATAATTCCCATAATTCAAATCGCCGTAGTAAACAATCATGGCGGACAACGTTAGAGGAACTGATAAAAATATTTAATCTTTTTGTTATGCCGACGATTTCATTGAAGAATTACGGAAGCAGATAGATTAAGGTTTCGACTTAAGATGCACACGTGATACGATGTAAAAGCGAAGTCATTGAATTATGGCGCAAGGCGATTACGATCTCGGACTTTTGTAGAGGCAAATGAATGAAAAAATAAGCACGTATCAAATTATTAATCTCTGCTTTGGTGGTAGTGATAAAACTTTTACCATCATTGAAGGGTTATGAATTAATTTGATTATGTGTTAATTGCAACACTATCATGAAAGTAAATCTGTAGATGACATTGGCAAATGTGAAAAGAGGTGTGTTTTATGGCTGTAAAAAGTGGTAGGTAAGAAAATGTTATATGACATATTTTTTCAAGCATGGGCATCAGCAAATGTACAATATCACTACATTTAACAACCTTTCGGCATTACACAAGGTACTTGGTTACAGTTGTTATTATTTAGAAATCTAAAATATATGAAATAGTATGTTAAAATATCTATTTCATTAAACTATAAAGCTAGATATAGTAAATACATATATTGATAATAAAACTGCAATTAAAATAAATATTTTTTGTCGATGTCACAAAATACACTCGACAAAATTGCGACTGACAAAAATTTGTTGCGACTGGTAAAATTTTGGTGTTTACCAGTCGCAATGTCCTGTGAAGGGAAAAAAGTTTTCGCGTAGACTGCTTGTGTGCTTATTAGCGGTTCGTACTTTTTGAAGGTTTAAATCATTTTTATTCTTATTCTTTTCAATTAAGAAATATGAAATAATAAATTTCAGAAATAACAAAGATTTCTTTACAATCTCCATAATCATACTGTGCCAGACAAAAGTCAGAGAAAAAACATTGGTTTATCTTCTGTTTTTCGCAATTTTCGCCAAATACGTTCATCACTAGTTGTGAAAAAATGATTTTGAAATATTTATTACATCAGACAATATGTTTCATACCATTTTAAAATAACAAGTCGGCATAAATTGTCATATTACGCTTTTTTAAATTGCTGAGCGGTACGGGTACGGATTTATACCAAATAACACATAAGATCTTTTGTCGCATAGCTAGCTTAGATAAGTAAAAACACAATCGAAACATCAATAAACTTGTTTTCTATTATTTGCATTTATGAATAAAAGAATTTCATAGAATTTAATTGCGTACCCAATCGATTATAATATTAATACAATCCCAAAAGTGAATGTCCTTATCATGCCTTTTATGTAATTCTGCTTTCACATCCTTTAAGGCAAATCTCAATTAGAATTTGAAAAAATCAAATGCGCCTATATCTTATAGAATGCTTAATCCTGAACAAATTTCAATAATTTCAATAACTGCATTTCCTAGTCACCGTTATTATTTTAGACGATTGTCGGAAACGAGCGAAGATTTCCGTACCTAATCGTTAGTTTCCGGGGTCTGGTCTGGGTCTGGGTCTGGTCAGGGTTTTACCCACAACCTTATGGACTGTCTGTAAATTTACAGAATATCAGTTTATTTATCGATTAATGCGTCTGTAAATATATGGACAAGGGTTGATACTAAAGTTAACATATTTTAGAAATTCACAAATCTAAAGCATTTTTGTTAATTCTGATAGAAAAGAGCATTGCATAGGACATAAACAGAATGGTTGAACTTTGTTCACACTGTTATTTCCTCTCCAACATAGTCATCAATGACCTAACAACATTTCACATAATAATTTGAACGTAATAATGATCTCTTTAAAAAAGTTATGTTCATTTACAATAAAAAATACTAATTTATTTGTAGATTTTCATTCATTTTTATTCCAGTGTGGTGTATAACCAAGATTCTATTTTCTGACACCTTTTGGAACCACCCTTGTCCATAAATTTACAGATGTATTTATCCATAAATAAACTGACAGTCTGTAAATTTACAGACAAATTTACAGACAGTCCATAAAAACTGCAGTTTCCTAGACCTGGTCATTAGCTTTGGATCTGGGGGTGTCAGACTATTCTCCCCCTTGACAGTTCCTCCCCAGACGTTTCCTCCCAGACTGTTCTCCCCCTATTTTGGGGGAGAGCCGTCTGCATATATAAAAAGTATAATAACGATTATTTAAGGTGCTTTATACTTCCAGATAGAACAGTTGTACTAATGATGAGCTGTGAAAATTAAATTATCTTTTTTTTTCAACAATTTCCAAACAAACTGTTATTATATTGTTACAAACAGATGAATATTGATAACAACAGGAGACAATTGTTGAAAAAAAAGAAACAATTCATTAAACTTCAAAACAATGTTTATATTAAATACTCATGTTTATATTAAATATTCATACTTTATTGAATTATGATGGGACTGGAGATTTTCACTATGAGTATGTATGCACAACAATTTTATTTATAATATATAAATATTTTTTTGAAAAAGAGTTTTAATTAAAGCTCCAACATTTAGACATGTAACTGGTAACGTTCCGATTCTGTTGTTTTTTTTTTGTTGTACAAAAATGGCTGATTCATTGGGAAAACAAAAGGTGATATCTCTTCCTTGGCCTTCCTTCAATAGGGAGCAGGGGGAGACATGCGTTTTTCACAAAAAGCATCTAGTTACAATTGAAATGAAGTCTCCCTGGTTTGGACTGACGAGGGTCGCTGGTCACATCATGAAGGATTGCTTATTTTTTGTGTGGTTTGAATGACAAATTGATTTTGCCCTTTGCTCCAGAGGTACTACTCTTATCACATCTGCAATTAGTGTAGATCCAGATCAGAAGGCATGTCCATCTGTAAATCTGTTTATTTCTGACAAAGAAGTGAACAGTGTAGATTCAGATCAGATGGCAAGGATGTGTCGGCTAGACTAGTCGCACATGCAATTAATCCAATATATATGGAGTAAATGTTTGTATTTGTGTGTATTCAATATTGAAGTTTCATTTCATGATAGTCGAGTTTTGTATTGCTTTTATTTCCTCTTACAGGCAAAAGAAATATTGTCCAAAGAATCCAATGTACAAGAAGTGAAATGCCCCGTCACAGTGAGTGGAGATGTACATGGACAGTTCCATGATCTAATGGAGTTATTCAAAATAGGAGGCAATTCACCAGACACAAACTATCTGTTCATGGGAGACTATGTAGATAGAGGTTATTACTCCGTAGAAACTGTAACTCTTCTAGTTGCTCTAAAAGTAAGTCTTCAATCACATCTATGCCTAAAATCATAAAACTAAATCTGGAGACCAGTCCCAAATCTCAAGCATCTGATTACCTGAAATGGCGAGCCAATCAGATGCTCGAGATTTAAGATTGGTCTCCAATTTTTAGTTCAATGATCTTGGGCAATTATCACTATACATGCGCATGAGATTAAAACATATGTACACAATGAATCAGTATCATGTTAAATGATACAGTGACCCAGATTGCATTGTTTACTAGCTGTATATTTTAAAAGGTGACAGTTTCTTTTGTTGACAATTGGTTAGTCATTGTTGTAGGTATTTCACAATTTTTGTATTTTTAGTCAGCTGGCTATCTTATCAGAATGTTAAATTAAACATTTGTTTATAGATGAATCAAAGATTAGATAGTCAACTCAATTAAACTAACAGTTAATTTGTATAATATGTTGGTTGAATAAATTAAGTAAAAATTATGTCAATTTTATGCTTGAGACCTTTCTTGATGTAAAGTATTTTACAAACTTAACATGTTTAACAAAAACATAAATGAAACTAGAAGTTTAACCTACTAAGAGGACAGTGTACCTCAAAGAAAAAAAGAGTAAATTAAATATGGAACATTAATAAAATTACCTGACCCAGCTGGCCAGATTTTCTTTTGCGATGAAACATGTGCTTCACTCATTGAATCCATCAAATCTGATTACTGAATAACTAAATTAGATCTAAATGGAAATGAATGTAACCATTTACTCCATAGATACACCTTTCATCATAAGGGAACAATTGTAGATCCAGATAGCTGACATATCCATGCCCTATGATCAAGATCTGCAATGTTTGCTTGAAGATTCATCAAGTTATTTCTGACCAAGGAGCAAACAGTGTAGATCAGAGAGCATGCAATGACGGATGTGTTGGCTGAATCTATTCTGGTAGCCAATGTGATTAAAGGCAGCTCAGTGGAGTAGATTTAAAACTTAAGTCTTGTAGTTAGCATATGTTCTTGTTAGATTTAAATATTTCGGATAATTATGTTCCCTACATCAACAAGAATTTAGACATCTAAGTAGCACATTATTGTTAGCTGATGATGTGTGCTTGATCAATTGATTTTTATGCATATCATTAATTATGCCCCCCTTCGAAGAAGCGGGGGTATATTGCTTTGCACATGTCGGTCGGTCGGTCGGTCGGTATGTCGGTCGGTATGTCGGTCCGTAGACCACATCTTGTCCGATCAATAACTAGACAACGCTTTGTGATACAGTCCTTATATTTGGTGTGGAGGTTGGTCATGACCAGTAGAAGACCCCTATTGATTTTGGGGTCAGTAGGTCAAAGGTCAAGGTCACAGTGGCCTTGACCACAAAAACCTTGTCCGATCAATAACTAGACAACGCTTTGTGATACAGTCCTCATATTTGGTGTGGAGGTTGGTCATGACCAGTAGAAGACCCCTATTGATTTTGGGGTCAGTAGGTCAAAGGTCAAGGTCACAGTGGCCTTGACCACAAAAACCTTGTCCGATCAATAACTAGACAACGCTTTGTGATACAGTCCTCATATTTGGTGTGGAGGTTGGTCATGACCAGTAGAAGACCCCTATTGATTTTGGGGTCAGTAGGTCAAAGGTCAAGGTCACAGTGGCCTTGACCACAAAAACCTTGTCCGATCAATAACTAGACAATCCTTTGTGATACAGTCCTCATATTTGGTGTGGAGGTTGGTCATGACCAGTAGAAGACCCCTATTGATTTTGGGGTCAGTAGGTCAAAGGTCAAGGTCACAGTGGCCTTGACCACAAAAACCTTGTCCGATCAATAACTAGACAACGCTTTGTGATACAGTCCTCATATTTGGTGTGGAGGTTGGTCATGACCAGTAGAAGACCCCTATTGATTTTGGGGTCAGTAGGTCAAAGGTCAAGGTCACAGTGGCCTTGACCACAAAAACCTTGTCCGATCAATAACTAGACAACCCTTTGTGATACAGTCCTCATATTTGGTATGGAGGTTGGTCATGACCAGTAGAAGACCCCTATTGATTTTGGGGTCAGTAGGTCAAAGGTCAAGGTCACAGTGGCCTTGACCGCAAAAACCTTGTCCGATAAATAACTAGACAACGCTTTGTGATACAGTCCTCATATTTGGTGTGGAGGTTGGTCATGACCAGTAGAAGACCCCTATTGATTTTGGGGTCAGTAGGTCAAAGGTCAAGGTCACAGTGGCCTTGACCACAAAAACCTTGTCCGATCAATAACTAGACAACGCTTTGTGATACAGTCCTCATATTTGGTGTGGAGGTTGGTCATGACCAGTAGAAGACCCCTATTGATTTTGGGGTCAGTAGGTCAAAGGTCAAGGTCACAGTGGCCTTGACCACAAAAACCTTGTCCGATCAATAACTAGACAACGCTTTGTGATACAGTCCTCATATTTGGTGTGGAGGTTGGTCATGACCAGTAGAAGACCCCTATTGATTTTGGGGTCAGTAGGTCAAAGGTCAAGGTCACAGTGGCCTTGACCACAAAAACCTTGTCCGATTAATAACTAGACAACGCTTTGTGATACAGTCCTCATATTTGGTGTGGAGGTTGGTCATGACCAGTAGAAGACCCCTATTGATTTTGGGGTCAGTAGGTCAAAGGTCAAGGTCACAGTGGCCTTGACCACAAAAACCTTGTCCGATCAATAACTAGACAACGCTTTGTGATACAGTCCTCATATTTGGTGTGGAGGTTGGTCATGACCAATAGAAGAACCCTATTGATTTTAGGATCAGTAGGTCAAAGGTCAAGGTCACAGTGGCCTTTGCATACAAAAACGTTGTCCGATCAATAACTAGACAACGCTTTGTGATACAGACCTCATATTAAACGATTGTTGGATGTGTCTCTTCAAAAGTTATATAAATGGTTCCGGTCCGCTGCCTAATTAGGTAATGACAGCTAAAAATAGATTTTTGACTGTCAATCTTTGAACGACATCTCCTCCTATATTACTGGGTCAATTTTGATGAAACTTCACACAAATGATCATTTGATGAGTCTCTTCAAAAGTTATATAAATGGTTCCGGTCCGCTGCCTAATTAGGTCGCGTCAGCTAAAAATAGATTTTTGACTTTGTCAGTCTTTAAACAACATCTCCACCCAAACCGCTAACCCAATTTCAACCAAACTTGACACAATTGATCATTGGATGAGTCTCTTCAAAAGTTATATAAATGGTTCCGGTCCGCTGCCTAATTAGGTCACAACAGCTAAAAATAGATTTTTGACTTTGTTGATATATAGGAGTTCCACCGTCTTGTAAATTGCTTTCATGACTGGTACCCTTCATTGCTAAAGCTTACAAAAGTCTCTAAATTTCCAAAAATTTAAATTCAATGCTAATAGATATCACTTGCACGTCAGGGGGGGCATTTGTGTTTGACAAACACCTCTTGTTAATTTCATAGATGAACTGCTTCAAGTTTGGACTGAATCAGTAATTTTTTGTGTTTTTCAGGTTAGATTCAAGGATAGAATAACAATTTTACGCGGTAACCATGAAAGTAGGCAGATTACACAAGTCTACGGGTTTTATGATGAATGTTTAAGGAAATACGGCAATGCTAACGTTTGGAAATATTTCACAGATCTGTTTGATTATTTACCACTCACAGCTCTAGTAGATGGACAAGTAAGTAACTTTGACATTGAAATTTTTAATTTAAGTTTAAGGTTTATACCAATTACGAGGTTGATATTTGAGAACTGATGAACTTAACAACTGATGAAGGAACTCGGACATAATACTGGCTGCCAAAATGAATTGATGCATCTCAACAAGTGTCATTTTCAAGAGCAATGGCTTTACATAGAAGGTTAAGATCATACATAGAATTTGTTCAGTTGAGTTGCAATGCTTTCCAACCTCCCCAGGGAATTCAGCTCTATATTAATAAAATGAACTCATGAATTAAACAGTGTCATATCAAAGACCCATTACATGAATCTTGACCAACAGAAAAAATTACTGTGACTGTCTATTCTCTGTGCGTATTTGATTTTTTAACCCTCTGTGGTTTGTGTTCTACTTAATAAAAAAATTCTAATTGAAATGAAGTCCCAGTTTGGACAAATAATTGGGAACATCGGTCACTATGTTGAATTGTTTCTTAAGACTTGATGCTAGAGGATGAAATTACAATTAATGCCCGTTTTGTGTTTCAGATTTTCTGTTTACATGGAGGTTTATCTCCGTCAATAGACACATTAGATCATATCCGAGCCTTAGACAGAATACAAGAGGTTCCACATGAGGTAAGGGTTTCTATTATGACTAAATAACTTTGTTAAAGTAAGAAGTTTTTTAAAGTAGTGATAAAATATATAATATGCATTTTCTTTCTTCCTGTTTGTAGAGTTCTTCAGTGATAGGTAGAATTATTTCAAGGAGGAATATATGTAACACTAAGTTGACCTGTGCTTTCTTTCCAATCTGTGCAACAGTTCTTGCAAAGAAACTGATAACTTATAGTTGAATTATATCACAGAGTGTGTTAAAAATGGTACAGGCTCATGTCATCTTTTGAGAAAAAATATTAACTTTTTTCAAGCAACTGGTTTATGCGAAAGTAAGATCTTTTTGTCAAGTTGTCTCCAATATATTTTAGAGAAATCTTGCAATTAATTGTGCAAAACAGAAAGAGGCAAAAAATCTAGACACAATTTCATTATTTATTGTTAAGAATCTCCATGTGCTTTTGGTATAGATCCAAATCAGCTTGCACATCCATGCCATCTAAAATTCTACACTAGTCACTTTTAAATTAATTATTTTAAACTAAGAAATGAACAGTGTAGATCCTGATAAGACTGAACAGATGTGCAAGCTGATCTGGATCTACACTGGTAGCACTTGGAAAATAAGCTATATCACATGGAATAAAGACTAATGCATGAAAACATTCCAAGGACAAAGTTGCCCAGTTTGTCTTGCTTTCAGTGGAATATGACAATTTGTCTTATATTTCAGGGTCCAATGTGTGATCTTCTGTGGTCAGATCCAGATGATCGAGGTGGGTGGGGTATATCACCTCGTGGCGCAGGCTACACATTTGGCCAGGATATATCTGAAACATTCAACCACAGCAATGGTTTAACTCTGGTGTCACGTGCCCATCAGCTAGTCATGGAGGTTTATATTTCTTCTCATCATGATAAATTGAAACTTGAGATGTTTTGAACATAAGTGAAAAAGGCTTTAATCAAACCCCTTTGTCATTATTTTCATTATTTGATGTACAGGTTATTGAATTCATTAAACATAAAGCATTAAAACATTTGTAAGGTAGTTGTTACAACCTGTGTGGAACATCTTCTTATGAAAATTGAAACTCACTTTCCTCCTCCCCCCTTCCCCTAAAAAATTGCTGTTGTAAAACAAACATGCCTCCTAATATTAATGCATTCACAGAGGCAGACATGATATGATTGTCCATTGTTGGAATGGGCTTAACTTTATAATGCAACTGGACAGTAATTCTATCACAGATCAGATGCAAATGTTCAACAAGAGGTGTTTGTCAAACACAAATGCCCCCCCTGACGTGCAAGTGATATCTATTAGCATTGAATTTAAATTTTTGGAAATTTAGAGACTTTTGTAAGCTTTAGCAATGAAGGGTACCAGTCATGAAAGCAATTTACAAGACGGTGGAACTCCTATATATCAATAACCAGGTCATCCAATGAGAGGATTACATTTACCTCGACAAACATAAGCGCGTGTAGATTAACCTAGTCTAACACAAAGGATTTTATTGTAATTTAAATGAAATATTCGCTATTGGCGGAGATATAGTAGCTCTAGTGTTATGTCAATTCCGGTAATGTGCAGGCTTTAGTGACCATCCATACGAAACCAAAGCATTTAATAAACACAAGTGAGTGATAATCAGTGCCTATTTATGACACGGCATATATTGAAATAGTTTAAAATTAATGTTATGGATCATTAATATATATCTTTACTTGAAATTGTCATGGGGAAAAATAATCACAACTTTACACTGAGAAGTATTTTATTTTATTATACAAATAAACATAAAAACGTTGTCTAGTTATTGATCGAACAAGGTTTTTTGTTGTCAAGGCCACCGTGACCTTGACCTTTGACCTACTGACCCCAAAACCAATAGGGGTCTTCTACTGGTCACGACCAACTTCCACACCAAATATGAGGTCTGTATCACAAAGCGTTGTCTAGTTATTGATCGGACAACGTTTTTGTATGCAAAGGCCACTGTGACCTTGACCTTTGACCTACTGATCCTAAAATCAATAGGGTTCTTCTACTGGTCATGACCAACCTCCACACCAAATATGAGGACTGTATCACAAAGCGTTGTCTAGTTACTGATCGGACAACGTTTTTGTATGCAAAGGCCACTGTGACCTTGACCTTTGACCTACTGATCCTAAAATCAATAGGGTTCTTCTACTGGTCATGACCAACCTCCACACCAAATATGAGGACTGTATCACAAAGCGTTGTCTAGTTATTGATCGGACAAGGTTTTTGTGGTCAAGGCCACTGTGACCTTGACCTTTGACCTACTGACCCCAAAATCAATAGGGGTCTTCTACTGGTCATGACCAACCTCCACACCAAATATGAGGACTGTATCACAAAGCGTTGTCTAGTTATTGATCGGACAAGGTTTTTGTGGTCAAGGCCACTGTGACCTTGACCTTTGACCTACTGACCCCAAAATCAATAGGGGTCTTCTACTGGTCATGACCAACCTCCACACCAAATATGAGGACTGTACCACAAAGCGTTGTCTAGTTATTGATTGGACAAGGTTTTTGTGGTCAAGGCCACTGTGACCTTGACCTTTGACCTACTGACCCCAAAATCAATAGGGGTCTTCTACTGGTCATGACCAACCTCCACACCAAATATGAGGACTGTATCACAAAGCGTTGTCTAGTTATTGATCGGACAAGGTTTTTGTGGTCAAGGCCACTGTGACCTTGACCTTTGACCTACTGACCCCAAAATCAATAGGGGTCTTCTACTGGTCATGACCAACCTCCACACCAAATATGAGGACTGTATCACAAAGCGTTGTCTAGTTATTGATCGGACAAGGTTTTTGTGGTCAAGGCCACTGTGACCTTGACCTTTGACCTACTGACCCCAAAATCAATAGGGGTCTTCTACTGGTCATGACCAACCTCCACACCAAATATAAGGACTGTATCACAAAGCGTTGTCTAGTTATTGATCGGACAAGATGTGGTCTACGGACCGACATACCGACCGACATACCGACCGACCGACCGACCGACCGACATGTGCAAAGCAATATACCCCCGCTTCTTCGAAGGGGGGCATAATGAGACCCCATGGTAAACTAATAACATGTATGTAGGGTATTAATGTCATGGAAGAAAAAATTTACACTGTGAAAAGGTTGCAAAAATGCAAAACTGCCATGTTTCAGAGCAAAATGGAGGACTTAAAAAAACAACCCAGCTGGGTTTCTGTATTACCTAAAATAAATACTAAATACTGTACATACTCTTTCTGGATGAAGTTTAATCAAGTCTGTACTCTTTAGCCTTCTGTTACTGTATTTTGACCTAGTTTTGTGTTTTTAATGTTTGCTATATTTTATTGATAAAAGTGATTATTATCTTGAATTAATATTACATTGTTGCTGTAATGTGAGCTCATGCACCATATTTCTATTTATAGGGCTACAACTGGTGTCATGATAGGAACGTGGTGACTATATTTAGCGCGCCAAACTATTGTTACAGATGCGGTAATCAAGCAGCCATTATGGAACTAGATGACGCTCTTAAATATTCATTGTAAGTTAATAACATAGGCTTTATTAGTACTGTCATTCAGTTCAGTAAGCAGGGAGATAAAACAAGTGTGTGCAAGTATTTGATCCCTCGGTCTCAAGAACAAATAGGGCTTTGTTTTTAAAGGTAGAGGCGCCTCATTCACTAAATTAATTTTTCTAACACTTCACAGTGATGTGGAGAAGTTGTCTGAAGCACAACCTGGTTTTGGATAACTTGGGGATAATAGCTTTACCTGTGCATGTTTTTGGCATGGCAGTAGTGGCCCCTAGTCTGAGAGCTCTTGGAGGTAACAATCTTAATTTAAACTAAGACCCTTGAAAAGAAAACATTCTGATCTTCTTTCTCATATTGTCAGTTAAGTAATTGCACTGTCTGGAGCACAAAAACACGATCCCACAGAATTTCTAAGATTAAACTTTGTTTGTTTACAGCTTACAGTTCGATCCAGCTCCACGTCGAGGAGAGCCACATGTGACCAGGAGAACTCCAGACTACTTCCTCTAGACTCATAAATACATGTGGTATACAGTAACTCACAAAGTGAATATGGTCGTTGAACAACTCATTTGTTAACTTATATACTTGTATATACATTTTGTACTGGGAAGAATGGGGTACTGTTTGCATTCATCGAATGCCGGACGGAATCGGGCTGGTTTCATACTGGACTTACAATAATGGAATAAATGACATGACTTGATAGCAAATGTTTTATAGTTTTATATGACAGTGTTACTTATATGAATTAACTTGATTTATATCGCAAAATTCCAAATTCTTGACTGTATAGATTACAGATGAATACATAAACAAGTCGGGGAAAATAACTAAGAATTTATGACTGCTGTTGGTAATTTAGTTCACCAAATGTAGTAATGCATGATAAAATGCTGTTAATATTGCAGTATTTTTTTCTTCTGATAAAATAGTAGTGTGTTTGTCCATAAGAAGGATATCTGAAAATGTCATTGGGTGTAATCAATCACAAAACATCAAGTTATTTGATGCTAATTGTAATTAACATAATTTTAATTAAATGGGATACTTAAAACAATTGTGATTATCCATTACATAAGTGACAGCCTTCTCGTTGACGGAAAAATAATAAATAATGAAATGCTAGATAAAGTATGCTTTTGGACAGTTTCTTACAAAAAAATGCATGGGACGTTACAGAAGTGAATAATGACTACAAAATTTTATCAGGAGAAAAATAGACTATGTGACTGACTGACTGACTACTAATGAATGTCATAGAAAAAATCGAAAGTTCTAAAGAAGCCATTAAACAAGTGTAGCAGATAAATCTTGCAATGGATATATAAGTAAACATTTCAAGATTTATCTTTCTTGTCAATGTTAGTCTTTGACTGATGGTTTTTACTAAGTTAAACAATAAAGCTTGCAAATAATTAATTGAATTCCAGGTATAATATGTATATAACTCAAAGCTTTGTAAATACAATAAAGATCATTTCTCAGAATGTTCATTAACAGATGATTGTGACATGTTTATTGGCTGATTATGCAGGCACTAAGAATAAGATTGTGCTGTTGTGAACACTTTCCCCATGATCTGTGATAATTGTTCCACAATTCTTAACAAAAACACAAAAAATAAATCTAAACTCACAGTTACTGAACATTTTATTAATAAAGGGTAGATGACATTTAATCAGATAGGGATTCACATTGTTCCAGAAGCTAAATAGTTATGCTGGTATAATTGATATGAATTCAAATGCTAGAATGAATTCTTTACCAGCTTGCAATGTTTACTATGGGCTGTTTTAACTATGGTTTGTTATTAAAAGGAAGTGTGGGTATATTTTGTCTGAGATGGCTGAAAAGTACTATTCATTTAAAGTAATAGGAGAGACCTTTCAATAGGGGCGCAAAAAAGTACTGTATTTTTGGCTCGCTCTTGCATGGTCATGATCTTATAGAACATAGTAGGATCAACGGTTATAATGTATGTGGCATTTGCATAATAAACAAAGGAATTGTTTCTGTTAAGAGTGAAAATAGGAGCATAGTGTAACAACATTTTGATGAAATAAATTTCTAAATTTTGTAAATTACTTACATGTATAGATGAGTTTGAATGACTTGTATTAATTGTGAACACCAGAGAAAAATGTTTCTGTCATTCTTAATACTTCATTGAGACGGATCCTCAGTAGTGATGTTTGTGAATATGGCAAGGAATGAAATGAGATCCTGGAATCATTTGATAAGAATCCATTCTATGATTCAGTGATTCAGGGCACATCACAGATCATGTTCGAACAAGATAATAAAACTTAGAATGGAGACCAGCCTCAGATAGCGAAAATCAGATTGGCTGAAATAAAGACCCAATCAGATTGAGATTTGAGACTGGTCTCCAATCTCAGTTTTATAATCTTTGGCCCATATTATATAACCTCTTCTCATTTGTATTGTGCATAACTGTTGAAATTTTTACTTGGATGTTAAACATGATTCAAGAGACAATTTCATTTTGTTTTCTGTTGTTTTTATTTAGTTACAAGTTTTTGTGTGCTTACACTGTATATTGTGGAGCACACCATAGTTATAATTTTCAGAAATTTACTCCTTTAAATAAGTTTAGCTTTTATTTCATAAGTGCTATGTAGCAATTCATTGAAAAAACGCGAGTCATGCTATTGGAAAATGTAAGTTAAAATGAGGTCACTGGAGATGTGAACAATATCTCTAAAGACACATTTTAGCGTGGCCGACAACCTATTAGCAATATTCTTAGAGCATTGAAATCTGCATAATAACTAGCTTTGTGGGTGAGTTTTGTTTATATAAAAATAGAAGGTATATACTCAGTTTGAGTGCACTGAACAAGGGCTTGAGTACTTAATATTCATAACACATTTTCAGATCATCCTTACAACACTAGATGTCCATAAAATCCATTATTACTCTAATAAAAGACATATTAAGACTGATTTGGCATTAAAATGAAATTAAGTGTAATTTCTCGATTTTCATAAAACATTTTTAAAATGATTTATCATTGCATCTGTCATATTTAACATGATTAACATAAATATGAATAAATGCTTTTAGTAATATTTAAAGTTTAGAGACCATTCTACAAGTGATGGGGGTTTGTTAAAATTGAACAGGATGAGAATGTTAAAAGAAAACTGAAGTTTTTATTTCTCCAGATTGCCTGGTTGAACACAAACACAATAATTATCTATTGATAATTATTAGACTCGGGAAGTGTGAAGAAATTGTTGTCTATCTGGAAAATGTATGCAGTATTCATGTTAAGTGATTCTATAAACACTATATTCATCTCTGCAATGGTTTACTGTGCCCAAGGTTACAAAACTGAGCTTGGAAACCAGTTTCAAATTTCAAGCATCTGATTGGCTGAAATGCGACCAGTCGTGATTTCAGCCAATCAGATGCCTGAGATTGAGACTGGTTTTTAATCTCAGTTTTATAACCTTCAGTGTATTCTTCTTTGCTGCTAATGTATTTTGCATGCTTAGCAGAGACTTTGGACATACTTTTGTTTTCTTTTCGCTGATATGGCATTATTTTACTTGATTGATTACTTTCAAAAACATTTTATCAACACTGTAGAGAATAAAATTGTGATAGAAGAAATGTCTTTGATTCTTATCGCATCACTGTTCTAACAACTGGAGTATGATATTTATTTAATATACTTAAACGCAAAAGAAACTGTGCACTTTTCATTTTTAGCTCACCTGAGCACGAAGTGCTCATGGTGAGCTTTTGTGATCGCCTGATGTCCGTCGTCCGTGCGTGCGTCCGTGCGTCGTCAACTTTTTCTTCAAACGACTTCTTCTCCTGAACTCCTGGGCCAATCTTGCTGAAACTTGGCAGGAATGTTACTTGCATGAAGCTTTACCAAAATTGTTCAAATGGTTCCGGTCAATTGCCTATCTAGGTCACAGAGGATAAAAATAGATTTTGAACATAAAATTTTTAAAAATCTTCTTCTCTGAAACCGCAAGGCCTAGAACTTTGATATTTGTTGTGTAGCATCACCTAGTGGTCCTCTACCAAGATTATTCAAATTATAGCCCTGGGGTCAAAATTGGCCCCGCCCCAGGGGTCACTTCATTTTACATTGACTTATACAGGAAAAACTTAAAAAATCTTCTTCTCTGAAACCACAAGGCCTAGAGCTTAGATATTTGGCATTAAGCATCCTCTAGTGGATCTCTACAAAGTTTGTTCAAATTATTTCCATGGGGTCAAAATTGGCCCCGCCCCAGGGGTCACTTCATTTTGCATAGACTTATATAAGAAAAACTTTAAAAATCTTCTTGTCTGAAACCACAAGGCCTAGAGTTTAGATATTTGGCATTTAGCACCCTCTAGTGGAACTCTACAAAGTTTGTTCAAATTATTTCCCTGGGGTCAAAATTTGCCCCGCCCCAGGGGTCACTTCATTTTGCATAGACTTCTATATTAAGAAAAACTTTAAAAGTCTTCTTGTCTGAAACCACAAGGCCTAGAGCTAAGATATTTGGCATTTAGCACCCTCTAGCGGAACTCTACAAAGATTGTTCAAATTATTTCCCTGGGGTCAAAATTGGCCCCGCCCCAGGGGTCACTTCATTTTGCATAGACTTATATAGGAAAAACTTTAAAAATCTTCTTCTCTGAAACCACAAGGCCTAGAGCTGAGATATTTGGCATTTAGCATCCTCTAGTGGTACTCTACAAAGTTTGTTCAAATTATTTCCCTGGGGTCAAAATTGGCCCTGCCCCAGGGGTCACTTCATTTTGCATAGACTTATATAAGAAAAACTTTAAAAATCTTCTTCTCTGAAACCACAAGGCCTAGAGCTTAGATATTTGGCATTTAGCACCCTCTAGTGGAACTCTACAAAGATTGTTCAAATTATTTCCCAGGGGTCAAAATTGGCCCTGCCCCAGGGGTCACTTCATTTGACATAGACTTATATAGGAAAAACTTTAAAAATCTTCTTCTCTGAAACCACAAGGCCTAGAGCTGAGATATTTGGCATTTAGCATCCTCTATTGGAACTCTACAAAGTTTGTTCAAATTATTTCCCTGGGGTCAAAATTTGCCCCGCCCCAGGGGTCACTTCTTTTTACATAGACTTATATAGGAAAAACTTTAAAAATCTTCTTGTCTGAAACCACAAGGCCTAGAGCTTAGATATTTGGCATTTAGCATCCTCTAGTAGAACTCTACAAAGATTGTTCAAATTATTTCCCAGGGGTCAAAATTGGCCCTGCCCCAGGGGTCACTTCATTTTATATAGACTTGTATAGGAAAAACTTTAAAAATCTTCTTGTCTGAAACCACAAGCTGAGAGTACTTTTGTACTCAGGTGAGCGATATAGGGCCATCATGGCCCTCTTGTTGGATAACTTTGATTCTACCAAGTTGTACAGTTGCAAAATTTAGCACATAACACTATCGGACGTCACGGTGTATCCACACACCAAGATATTGGTCAAATAATGGGTAGAATTTACGTAATAGCCTGATTTGTAATTTCGCACAATTTCCACGTGCATCATGTATACATAGGCACAGGGGGTAAAACTTGCTGTCTTTACATTAATTTGCACATGTATAGTGCGAATATCACTTAAGAATTAAACATTTTCAAGCAGCTAATATGCCAAGACTTTCGGAACGTCAGCGTATTGACGCTTTGATGCTTGGCGTGCTCTCTCGCCAGACCTAAACCCCATAGAGCATATTTGGGATGCTCTTGGTCGTAGGGTAAGGTCAAGGCATGTCGTCAACAACTTACACGACCTTCGAAACGCCTTGCTGTTGGAATGGAACCGTCTTCCAGCAAACGTCTTAGAGCATTACGTAAACTCAATGAGACAGCGTGTTGTGCAGGTGGTTGGACAGAATGGCGACCACACGCGATATTAATGCATTTTGTATCAATTTTGATCGAAATTCAGTAAATCAACACAAGATAATCATCTCTCGGTTATTTGTGTAATTTTGGTTTTGACACCTACTGTACGTCTACGTGTCGTACACTTACGTACAATAAAACTCGAATACAAAATTACATTTATTAAAAAGACAAATGAATATCCTTTAAAATGATACCAAACATGACAACATTCCATTCGTAAATTTTTAGAAAATCTAAAAATGAAAAGTGCACAGTTTCTTTTGCGTTAAAGTATATTTGACAACTGGTAGTTTAAATGTAACAACCTGTAAAATTGTTTTGGTATATTCGTCAGCAAATACCGACCATATGGACATTGGACATCAATGCCATCTGATCAGGATCTACACTGTTCTTTTTATCCCCTGCCACATAGCGGCTAGGGGATATAGAAATGGTCTTCGTCCGTCCGTCCTTCCGTGCGCGCACAATTCGTTTCCGGTCCATAACTTTTCAACCCCTTGAAGGAATTCCACGAAACTTTACTCAAATGTTCTCCCCATCAAGACGACGTGCAGAACCCATGTACCTACCTGGCTGGCTCAAGGTCAAGGTCACCAGTGGTGTTTGAAGATTTGAATCATGTATTTCGTGTCCAGTTCATATCTTCTGAACCCCCAGAAGGAATTTCATGAAACTTGAGTCAAATGTTCTCCCCATGAAGACGACGTGCAGAACCCACGTTCCCGCCTGGCCAGATCAAGGTCAAGGTCACCAGTGGTGTTTGAAGATTTGAACCATGTAAATATGTCCGGTTCATATCTTCTGAACCCCTAGAATGAATTTCATGAAATTTGCTCCGCCCGTGAAGACTATTGGCAGAATCTGGCCAGCTCAAGGTCAAGGTCACCAGTGATGTTTGAAGATTTGAACTATGTATTTTGTGTCTGGTTCATATCTTCTGAACCCCCAGAAGGAATTTCATGAAACTTCAGTCAAATGTTCTCCCCATGAAGACGACGTGCAGAACCCACGTTCCCACCTGGCCAGATCAAGGTCAAGGTCACCAGTGGTGTTTGAAGATTTGAACCATGTTCCAACCTGGATGGCTCAAGGTAATTTAAAATTTGAACTATGTATTTTGTGTCTGGTTCACATCTTCTGAATCCCTACAATGAATTTTATCAAACTTTAGTCAAATGTTCATTCCACCAAGATGATGTGCAGAACCCATGTTCCAACCTGGCCGGCTGAAGGTCAAGGTCACTAGTTGTCTTTGAAGGTTCATATTTAACCATGTCATATTTGCTCCATAACTTCCATACTGCTGGAGATATATTTGTTAATTTGCAATTAAGCATCCATAACCTTTCCAACATTCCTGCATGCGGCGGGGGATATTGCTGTCGTTCCGACTGCCTTGTTTGATTTCTTGGGTTATTTCCGATCAAAATACGAACGGTGCAAATCCTTATTAGATGTACCGTTGATTCGGATCTATACAGGTCGCATTTGTGATAAAATGAGTATATATGGAGTAACGGGTTAAGTTTCTTCTTGGTGGAAAAATGATACCGAACATACAAGAACGATTCTATGTACATAAAGTCGGGTTTCACAGCTTGCTGCTAGCATTTGTCTCGTCAATCTATAAACATGACCAGCACGGAATTGAAAAATGCTCCGTTCCCTCCATCATTTTTCGGTGACGCAGACAGTGTTTACGCCTATGATAATATTGACCATAATATTTTATAGTCATTAAAATTATAATATTATGATAATTACCATGGGCTGTACAAATTATGTGTAATCACATACTCAGAGAGAAGGCTTTCTTAACACTAGCAAGCTCTTACAATTTAATAGTTAAAAAAATCATAATCGTAAAAAAATGAAGAATTTTTAGAGGTTACACACGGTCGGGTATATACGGGCCACATTAGTGTGGAAGATGTAAAGCTTGAGGGAAATATACTGGGGTCCAACCAAACAAAAATTATATGGTCATACAGACCATATTTCATTGTTCATTTAACACTTAGCGCCAACGGTAATGAATGTGAGGACATGACGGTGTGGGCGAACTTTTCTGACCGAAACAACCCATCTTTATCAAAAAGGGACAAGTGTAAATTAAGCACCGTTTCAATTCTCTTTTGCGTTCATGGGCTTGGGCCAATGAAACGTGTGTGCACCAAACACGGTGCATGCTGCCGCACAAAATTTAAAAGGGTGCGTTTGACTTAAAACCGGGGAAAATTTAACAAACTAAATCGATAAAAAGACAGACTTTTGAGTTATGTATCAAAATTACTGTCGTGATTTACTAGAAAGATTTTACATAACTGATAGTATTTGTAATTCTTAAACAGTTTTTAACCCTTGTTCTCAATCGACAAAAAAGCAAAATGACATGCAGACTGTGCCCAAGGTTATAAAACTGAGCATGGAAACCAGTCTCAAATCTGATTGGCTCAAATGGCGACTGGTCGCCATTTCAGTCAATCAGATGCTTGAGATTTGAGACTGGTTTCCAATCTCAGTTTCATAACCATCAGCCCTGGTCTTTTGGCTTAACGGAAGCCGCTGGCATAAACAAAAAACTAGTCTATAACAAGATCCAGTGGATTAATAGTTAAACTAATTACATTTTTTTTCTTTTAGTGGTGTTTTATGTGTTTTGATGGCTCTGTTGACCAAAGTAAGAATAACATTTGCCCCAACAATAAAAAACTATTGTGCCTTTGCTCCAATTGTTCCTTACAACATCAAATCAAACAAGTTCATTATAGAATTCATCTTAAAATACTTTTTACATTTCCGCCTTTGTACCGTGCTGGTGGAAATCCATACACGACTGGCATTTCCGGAAGTACGCTTTGTTAATCTTTAGCCCTAGTTAGTTTGTCAACACAAAAGCATTTATCGAGTTCGATTCGTGTTCAGTGTAATATGCAAAGACGATAATTAATGTGGCTAGCTTACTAAAGCAGGAATGTCCTGATTCAACAGACGGATATAATTTTTTTAATTTAGTTTGTGTTTGGCCGTGTTTTTGGAATTAAATATTTATAGTAATAAAATATGTAACGGTAAAATGAAATTCGAACTAGAGCCTTTCAAAAGGCTTATATGAGTTTTTTTAGTTTGTTTTTAACTGTAGAAATGCACTGAAATACAATATATCTGGCAAAGAAATGGAATTTCTATTCGCGTTGCGCTCACTGTTTGTGTTATTCTCGTGGCCGGCGAGCGCTCTAGGACTTGGCACTAGTACTGCGAGCCCCGAAACACAGGTAGGACTGTACACATTCTCCGTTGTTTTTCCTTTAAACGCGATGTCTGTCATTTCTTTCCCGTCGCTAACTCCCGCCGCGTAGCGGTTGGGGGATATAGGAATGGTCTTCGTCAGACCGTCCTTCCGTCCGTGTGTGCGTGCAGATTTCGTGTCCGGTCCATAACTTCTCAACCCCTCGAAGGAATTTCATGAAACTAGTAAAATGTTCAACCCATGAAGACGATGTGCGGAACCCATGTTCCAACCTGGGCGGCTAAGGTCAAGGTCAACAGTGGTGTTTAAAGATTTGAATAATGTATTTCGTGTCCGATCCATATCTTCTGAAACCCTAGAAGGAATTTCTTGAAACTAATCAAATGTTCAGTCCATCAAGACGATGCGCAGAAGCCATGTTTCAACCTAGCCGGCTCAAGGTCAAGGTCACCATTGGTGTTTAAAGGTTTTAACCAGATATTTCGTGTCCGACCCATAACTTCTAAACCCTTAGAAAGAATTTCATGAAACTTCAAATGTATACCTCATAGAGACAATGTACATAACCGATGTTTTAACCATGCTGGCTCAAGGTCAAGGTCACAAGTGATGGTCAAAAATTTGATTCATGTATTGCTTGTTTATAACTTATTAATTCCTAGAAGGAACTATATGAAACTTTTATGTTTCAACTGTGCTGGTTCAAGGCAAAGGTCACAAGTTCGGGCCAAATGTTTGAGCCAAGAATTTCCTGTCCGCTCCATAACATTTAAACCTCTTGAAGGAATATCATGAAGCATTGGTCAAACGTTCACCTGATTGAGACAATGTGCAAAGCATATGTTTCCACTGCTCTGGCTCAAGGTCAAAGTCACAAGTGAAGGTCAAAGGTTTTGGTAACATTGAGTGACAAGCCAAACAAGAAATATACATAGACCATTTCCTGACATGGATCATACTGTCACATTAAATAATAGCGATTTCATACAAAAATTGAACAAATTTTTACTTTATTTTTTTTTAAAGCATCCATAGCCTTTTCAATATTCCCAGGTGTGGCGGGGGATATTGCTGTCCTTCAGACTGCCCTGTTTCCTTGATTTGTAACAGAAAATGGACATTTTTTTCACTATTGATTTTTTTCTGACGGTTTTGAAAATGATGTCAAAATAAAATACATATACAGTTAAAGGAAAGCGTAAGTTATTTTACAATTCATTTTTACATAAAATAAATTTCAATTGACGCTGCTCGTGCAGTGACGGCATGAACTCTGACAAGCACATAGTACAACCGACCGATGAAAAGTTGTTGCAATCGGAGCGACAGCTGCACGGCTTGCTATTATCGACATTGACGGCAGGCTATGCGTATTGCATAAAATCTGAACTTTAAAACTGACATTGACCTTGAACTTTCATCTTCTAAATGAGGTGATCTTTTAAATTTGTTCCAAGTTTTACCAATATCTTTGTTGAGATCAGAAGCTCCGTGACGCGAGCACACGATGAAACCTCACATAGAATCTTCACCAGTAACTGTGTGTTGAGGTCCTTTGAGCCAAGTTATTTTAAAAATCTTCACAGGTTGTGGGGATTTGGGGCGGATATGAAATTTAAGACGCTTGACCTTGACCTGATGTGGCATTGACCTTTAGACCTGTATGACCGGGTGTTAATTTCAGCACATCATTTTTTATAAGATAAACATGTGCCAAATTATTTACAATCCTTCAATGGGGTTATTGAATATGAGAAGGACATGAAAACTTGATAACCCTCTAAAGTGACCTACCTTGACCTCGCACTTAAATGATCTAATGTTGTAAGCAGATCCTCTTTATGGGAATAACCATTGTACCAAGTTATTTCAAAATCCTGTTATAAGTTAAAGATACATTGCATATAGAAAGGACACACACTTTGACTGCTCTGAGTTCTAACCATAGTGTGACCTTGACCTATTAGTTATGTGAACGGATTTCGGGTTCAGCACATTAGCCTTTTTTAGCAAAATAACTTCAAAATCCTCAAAATGTTGAATTGTACCGATCTGACCCATAAGTATTAACTGACCTAGAGCTTTCATAACCTTGCGCTATGGCTCAATGCGACTTAATATGATGGACATTTGCGCCGAATTATATTATAATCTTCAATGGAGCCGATAGGAAACATAATTAACCAGAAATGACACTGACCTTGAAACTGCATGACACTACATTGGCTTCTTCAAATCGTTTCAATGAAGGGAAAATGTGTGTCAAGTTATTAAAATCGTTTTAGGTTTTGCTGAGATATGGAGCGACACAAAACGTGACGCACAGACGGACGCAGACTATTGATGTATCCCCCGTTCCACGGGGGTAATATCACACTCGGTTAGTTTGGTAAAGTAAGAAAAGCTACAGTTCTCACATACGATATCTCAGACTCGTCTTTAAATCAAACTGAACATTGTTTATTTTTATGCACCCCAAAGAAATTCGGGGGAGCATGTAGTCGCCGGGTTGTCCGTCCGTCCGTACGTCCCACATTCGTGTCCTGCCAATAACGTTTTTTTTTTTAAGCAACATTTTGGTCGCTACCTTGAATATCTATGTCACAGCATGACCTTGTGTCAAAATTATGTCCGGCCCATAACTTTGTTATTTGAAGTTGGATTTTAAAATTATTTCACAGTAATGACCACCACATGGAGACGTTGTGTCGCACGCAACATTTTTGTCGAGTCAAGGTCACAGCACGACCTTGAAGCAACATCGTGTCCGGCCCATTAACTTTTTCACAGAAATGATCACCATAATGAGACGACGTGTCGCGCGCAACATTTTGGCCGCTACCTTGAAGGTCAAGGTGACAGCATGACCTTGTAGCAAAATCGTGTCCGGTCCATAACTTTTTGTATTTGAAGTCGAAATTTTAAATTATTTCACAGAATGATCACTCTACTGAGACGACGTGTCGCGCTCAACATTTGGGTCGCTACCTTGAAGGTCAAGGTCACGGCATGACCTTGAAGCAGCATCGTGTCAGGCCCATAACTTTGTTATTTGAAGTTGGATTTTTTAATTTGTTCTCATAAATGATCACCATAATGTGACGACATATCGCGTGCGACAGGTTGGTCGCAACCTTGAAGGTCAAGGTCACAGCATGACCTTGAAGCAACATCATGTCCAGTCCATAAGTTTGTTATTTATAGTTGAATTTTAAAATTGTCTGATTGTAAAGCACTACACCATTTTCAAATTTCACCACAATAGTTAAACAACTAACCGTTTTTGTGTCAAAGTACCTATACTAGTATTTGGGGAGCATCAACCGTCTTCGACGGTCTCTTGTTTTGATCTCGCGCTGGTAAGTTTTTTTCAACTGTAATGTATGGTGAGACATTGTGTACATCATACTGTTATGTCGTCTGCTTTATCAGTGTGGAAATGTTACCACTGAACCATGCACACCATTTTGACTCTGAAACACATTTATTGTTTAAATATCTCAGGTAAATGAACGTGGGAAAAAGCTTTTCTCTTATAATCAATATAGACGTGCGAAATCCTAACAATTGATGTATTTCAAGTAAATATTTCTCTGTGCACATAGGCATGGTTTTCTTCGATCGCCTTCTTTGTAATCGCCACAAACTGGTATATACAATAATTCCATCAAATGCTCTGATATAATCGAAAAGATTGACCGTACCGGTTCTCATTAAGTCTTTACCATGCATGATCAAAACAATGATAATGAATGTAAAGGCGACTCTAAAACGCTTTTACGATCGCAGAACAGTATTCTGTAGGAGCTTCAAATGTAACATGGGCTGCTAGGCTGCTAACTTCTGGCTGCTAGGCTGCTTGCTTTAGGCTGTAAGGCTGCTAACTTCACGAACCTCAACAAGTGATGTGTTTTACAGCGGACACTGTGTCCTTGTTTACAACCATACACTATTCCACCGTTCGAAATATAAAAAAAACCATCACGCTACAAAAACCACTCTTGCTAAGTATCATAAAGAGTATGAGTCAAAAAGTAATTAAGTTGTTTATATCTTTTTTTTTCCAGAATCAAAACAGTGAAAGTGGCGGACTTCCGAAGCCTATGATTATTGGACTTTCCGTTGGTTTCTGCTGTATCGTCGTTATTGTCGTTTGCTGCTGTTGTGTGTTTAAGTTCTGCGGATGTAAAGATTCCGAGAAAAACAAAATTACGTCATGTAAAAGAAAAGTTGCATGGAAATAAGGACAAAATCAGACGATCTACTCATGAAGTCTTATAACACTTTGAAGTCAACAAACAGACAAACAAATACATGTGATTGAATCAGACGGAAGCAATAACAACATCATCATCAACAACAACAACAACAACAATTGTTCATAATCTCAGGGAAAATTTTCAAATATATGTTTTTTTGTAGTTCTAACTTAATATTCATCTTAAGAAAAAAACACGGACTAATTGCATGTAATTAAAAGTACCTGACCAGTGCGACGGCGTAAGGAAATGTATTATTGACCTTTATAGTTTCGTGTAATGATGTACACAGCAAAATATGATGGTGACCACTGGTCAGTTAAGGCACCAATATATGTTCAAAATGTTTCAAAATATTTGTAAAATGCTTGATGAAGAAAACACAGGGCTCACGCGTCATTTGGCACTTTAAAAATCTTCACTACATGACTTAAAGCCGAAAAATATTCGTGTGACAAATTTTAGTTACAAACTTTGTTCCTTTTCGTAGATTCAGTGCATAATTTTAATTCTTTTTTTCTCTGACGACCCCTTCTAGGATAAGGTTCTTGATAATTATAGGTAATTTTTATAAATAAATATACTTTAAGGCCAGATATACCGGATTAATTATTAACATCTTGCTGAGATGTAAATTATGTAGATAATTAATCAGATTATTGATAAAATCAGCACCGAAATCCATGTATCAGATCGATTCCGCTTATCGAACACATCTGATTTTCTGTGACCGAAGCGATTTAGGACTTCCAAACAGTGAACACTTCTACAAACTACTCTGAAGCACGCGCTCTCACTGAGTTGAAGCAGGTTGTCCTTGAGAAAAGGTTAGAAAGCATTTTAACTATCAAGCAAGCGCTTGATTAAGTGAATATATTTTTAAAGACACGCATCTGTATGAATTAAAACATTGTTACCACAGTTAAAACAATGTGCCTGTTGAAATTATTTAAAGTGCATACATGCATATATGAACTTGTGAACGACACATATCTTTTCAGTTTTAAGGTTAAATGATTTACTTTCTGTATGTGCTTGAATGTATACTTATGTATAACTTGTTATATAGAATAAAACACACAATTTCCAGCACTGTTATCCTGCTTGGTAGAAATGGTTCCGCATCCAGCATTCGAATTAATTTTTGCCTTTTTGACTGAAATGCGCGTTAAATATGATGATTAAGAAAATTTTATTATCTTTAAGTTGCCAATGAAACAGTTCGGCCATAATTATGCTTACTTTAGTCAAACAGGTTGAAGGATCATACCTTGGTACCCCCCCCCCCCTCCCCCACATCCGCGCCCAGGTGCACCCCCCTTTTCACCGGGCAAAACTTATTTTATCATAATTTTATATGATAAAAAGGAACTGCATGACATTTGTTTCTGTCAAGAATAGTTTTTGCCCAGGGAAATTGAGGGGTGCACCTGGGCGAGGGGTACAAAAAAAAACAACAATAATGACAGGTAAATAAATAGCCATTCGGTGCGCTACTGATTTTTATGGAACTTTGTCAAACATTGGAAAATCAACGGGGGAAGAGAGAGGATGTATCTGCTTTTGTTTTAGAAACTGATGTATGGCGGAGTTGGTATCCTTCGTTCTGCAAACAGATAAGTGAAGACCGGAAACCAGATTTGGTTTTCCCCTTTCTGCAAAAATAGCTGGAGGAACGTTGAAAAAGTTCATACTTACCTTTGCCATTATTCATACGTTTTGCACAGAAAAAAAACATTTCCTTTATAAAATTACATAATACATGTATTGCAATTCGGTAAAATTACTTCCTAAATAAATAGACCATTTTCATTAATATTTTCATAATCTTTCTTGAAGGGAGCCATTTTTCTGTGTCATAAATTTAGGATCAGATATGATGCTTTGTTTGCATTACATAATTCACGTATACGTGTATGCGTGTTAGGCTTGTTGTCTAAGAAATAGCGAATCGAAACGACCGCTTGGCAGTTAAATTGCCAGAATATTTTGCGCATGCGCATCTTTGAAATTCCGGGTGAAAGAAATAACGGGGGACTAAGAGGAAAGTGGAAATATTTCAGAAATCAGGAAAATGGTAAGTTTTATTATATCAATCACCCCATATCATTTATATAAGGTGTATTTCAAGAAGTTCAGGCGTGACGAATGGCCGATAGAGTTCTTTGTGGAGAAATTTGCTCGAAATTCCAAACACTTAAGAAACATGACGGTCTCTTTTAAGAAGTTGTAAAACATAGTTTGTGTTTTTTATACACATAATTAGAATAACAGAATTACTTTATGATTGCATAGTTGATTTCTTGGAATTATACAGTAGAAAAATGAGTAATAGAAGAACTTCTGTTTTGCAGACGGACTTTAAAGTAACAGACAAGCAATTTACAGGTAAGACGGATGTTTATTACATTTATTTGATAAAATCTGATTATTTTGTCCATCGCTTCCCTGTTATTGTTCCGATTTCGTTAAGAACTCCACGAATATCCTTAAACAAGTGTTGAGAATAATTTGAATTAGCCGCTAAACTTCATTTTATGCTTGCACATTGAATATCATTATGCAGTTGGCTCAGGTTCAATGAATAATTTGAAGATCTCCAGATCCTTCTCCTAAATGATTCACTTCTAAGACTCTTGAATTTGAAATCAATTAGGAACGAGCTGCACCTATGCGTTCAAGATTTATGTGTTCGTGTACTGAGTGTAGATATAAACATGTAACAGATGCGATAGTGATATGTAAGCTTATTTGAAACACTCAAAACATTTTGTTTTCGACCAAAATAGACCTAAAATCGGCTATTACAGATAAAGTCATTAAGTCAAAGAGTAAACAATATTTGTTTTAGTTTAAAGCTGCATATTTACACTTCGGGGTGGAATACTTCAATGTCTAAGATGTACCTAAAATTCATTTAACAACTATACAAAGCGTTAAAATGACAGAACAGGCGCGATTTCGCGGAAATATTGACAAATCCGTACATTTTAGGACCTGTGCCCAAGATCATAAAACTAATTCTGGAGATCAGTCTCAAATCTCAAGCATCTGATTGGCTGAAATGGCGACCAGTCGCCATTTCAGCCAATCGGATCCTTGAGATTTGAGACTGGTCTCAAATCTTAGTTTTATGATCTTGGGACCTGTTGTGAGTGGATTTTACCTCGTTAGTAACGCTATAACAACGTTGGCTTTCAATATAATCACGCGTACGTTTACTGCAAGAATATTACATCACATTTATTTTGTTAGCATGGCTTCTACGGTTTATATGATAAATTTTGATATTTGAAACACTTAATAATTTTGTTCTTGAATAATTTTGTTTTTGATACGAGACTCTGAACCTTTAACGTCTATTTATTCGAAACAAACTTTTTTATCAGAAAACAAAATGATTAATATAAGACGATTTTGTAACGTTCACTTGAGTATTTGGGAATAAATCGATCATACATTCTAAAATACTACATTAAAATAAGTACATTATACAGACATTTAGGAGTTGTTGACATATACACGTGTTGCTGATTAGTGTACATCATTTCCATTAATTAGTAAGTTGTATGGAATACGTGATTGTAAGCATGTGTGCGTTTTGATTTATTTGTTTTGTGCAACATCTTTTGTATCTGCTACTGATAAATTCTCTGCTCCCAATGGACATTTGTTCTTATCTTATCTCCGGTCAGAGAATTTTCACAACTATCATACCTATACAGATGTGATTTGTGGAAAGCCTGTAGGCAAAAGTCCAAAATTCTACACTATTTTGAGAGAAACTGGCTTTTAAATTAAACCCATTTGGTACCTCTTGTAAAACCTATGGGCTGTTCCAAAGCCATGGCATCCCATATACGGCGGACACCTCTGGTGTTTGAAATATCTATGATTTCAACACTATATCTAATAAACTCGCTTCAAATTAGATATCATTCAAGATTTCATCTAAAAGCTAGACGTTTTTACAACAGAACGTATGTTCATAAGCTGTACAAACCTGCAATACCAAAATTACCTGGAAACTTACAGACACGTGCGTTACCATAGCAACTCCCGAAATAATACGTTTATTTTTTGTTGGTAATTGCTTCTGATTGAGACAGCTGTTTACTATCTAAAGACTGTTAACCGGTCTACATATATCAAGAAGATTTAGCATCGCTATTGAAAATGATGCACCTAGTTACTAAGTAGTTATAATACTGCAAATTCACTTATATTGGCGAGCATAACATTTCGTTGTTTTGGGGTTAAAGGCATTTTTCGAACATTCTTATATTCGTGTTTTCTCTATTTTTCGGCGTTAGCTGTCTAAGCTCACTTTTGACCTAGTTTTTCGACCAATGAAATATTGTAAATAAAATTTATTATGCAGCGGGAAAATCAAATAGATTATTTTGATTGGTTATTAGTGGGTCTTGTTAATGATTACCGTAACGATTTTTATATTGTGTGTAAGTATTTACCTGGCGCTTATATGTTCGGGCATTTTCGTTTTAAAAAGCGTTAATTGTATTGGAGAAAAAGATATTTACGGTATAAATAACCAGTTAAGTCAATTGATGGCTTAAATACGATTTTATATTGAATATTCATAGGTGTCAGGTAAACACTCGAGTACAATACACAGTGTAAAACGACAGAGAAGTGCAGATATTTCTGGTTCTTACTGGTTCCTTTCTAGTTCCTGTGATACTGATTGTTAATTTCAAGTCCAGAAATTCAAAATGCCTTGGTGTAGTGGTTATCACACTCGCCTCTCAAGCGGAGGCCCCGGGTTCAATACTCGGGAGGGACACTTTCTTTTAAAGTTAATTTATGTAAAAGTTGGTAGATTTCGCTCTTGTAACAAGTTGTTATTATTTTCATTTATTGTATTTTAATGACATTTATTCATCATTAGTGCTAACTCTACAAGAGGTATTTTATTGAAACTGAATGTACAGGTAATGTTAGACATTCTTCTTTAATCGACGTATTATCACCAGACGAAATTTTTGCACGGTCTTTATTTCTTTCTTTCTTATATATAAAAATATTTTCCACCAACGCCGTTTATCTTTTTTAAAGATATTTCTTGTTTACTATACAACTCTTTGTATCATGGGGACTTTAAATTGGATTGATTGGCCCGCAAATACTACTGAACTAAAATGAAAGTATTAGTAGTAAATGAAATATACATTCAGTACGGAATGTGATTTTTAAATAGTTATTATCACTTTAATTATCAATTTTCTAGTCTTGTAACTTAATATAATTGAAGATTCCCATCTCTTCATAATTATATTGTACACTTACTTTTCACTCCATGCGAAACTATTGTATAACCTTCTATATTTGTAAACAGTTACAATGACATATATAATCATAATTGTTACTATTATTATAACTATTGTAGATGCTAAGCAAACATTTCACCTGTACGTGAAGAAAGGAACGGAGGAGGTGGCCACCAAAGATCTCGACCAGCTCTTTAAAGCCATGGCTCTTCACATAGATGATGATAAACTCAAAGACTGGGCTGATGAAATGGACGAAGATGGTCTGTACCAGATTGCAAATTTATAACTGTTCTCAAGATCATCAAACTAAATTTGGAGACCAGTCTCAAATCTCAAACATCCGGCATGCAGCAGGCTGGTTGAACTGTTTAAGAAATTTACCAGTGTGATGCTACACACAGTTTACTTAGGATGATAATTTTGCATGGTATGGTAGATAAAGCATTAACAAAATCGCTCATCGGCTCCGTCAATAGTACGATAGAGGTGATTTTATATCGTGACATTCTGTATCTAATTTACTAACGATCAACAGATATGGCATGTGTGTGAAGTTAGCTGCCAGTTGGCAGTTGCCAGTTGCAGATTCAATTGGCAACTGGCAACTTGCAGCTAACTTCACTCTTTAGCTGCCAATTCAAACAAAGTTTTAGACTGGCAACTGGCATCTGGGTGCCAATTCGATTTAAGTCGATGTACTCAGTTGAATTGGCAACTGGCAACTGAGATCTGGGTGCCAATTCGACATTATTTAATGTATTGACTATTTAAGTTGAATTGGCAACTGGCATCTGGGTGCCAATTCAAAATATATCGATGATTAGGAATATTTTTGAGTTGGCAACTGGCAACTGGCACCTGGGTGCCAATTCGACTAGGCACCCAGGTGCCAGTTGCCAGTTGCCAATTCGAAAAATCTTAATCAGCGATATAATTCGAATTGGCACCCAGATGCCAATTGCCGGTGTCCAATTCAACTTAAATAGTCAATACATTAAATAAAGTCGAATTGGCACCCAGGTGTCAGTTGCCAATTCAAAAAAGTCCTAATCATCGAGATATTTTGAATTGGCACCCAGATGCCAGTTGCCAGTTGCCAACTCGACATATTTCGTTAATATATTAAGAAAGTGGAATAGGCACCCAGGTGCCAGTTGCCAGTTGCCAATCCAACTGAGTACATCGACTTAAATCGAATTGACACCCAGATGCCAGTTGCCAGTTTAAAAATTTGTTTGAATTGGCAGCTAAAGTGTGAAGTTAGCTGCCAGTTGCCAGTTGCCAATTGAATCGGCAACTGTCAACTGGCAGCTAACTTCACACACATAGATATGGCAGGACCTTGTAGAAAGGTCCACGACAAACTCATATTCTGTCACCGCTCTCCAACACTGGTTACTAATGTCAAAAGTCACAGCAATGTCCAATGGAGCGAACCTTTATTTTCCGTCCATCTGTAATATATTTATTTTTATGATTTCAATGAAATCAGTGAAGTAAAATGAAATCAGTGGAATATTCTACCGAAAATCTGAAATTGTTATTTTCGTTATGTCTAAACTACTTTTCTTTCTTTACATTGTTACAACCTCCCATCAACAGAAACGGCGTTTATTGGAAATAATTATAGAAGAAGAGCGGTGAAGTATTTAAGTTGTTTTACACTTGTGGATCTATCAGTTTCGTAATTAATGGGAGGGTGAGAGGCATTCATTGCGAGTGGCGAAAACTGGCTAAAATGAATTTTACAAAATACTATTTCCAGCAAGATTGAAGTGAATTAATGTATTTCTCTTCGAATATGTTAACGTGCGCACGCTGAGTTCAGTCGAAATAATGCTCAAAAGCACGTGATAAAACGAACGAAAACCCGTTTGCATCAGAAGTCTTAAATTCATGGACAGTATACATAAAAAACTCATACCTGTGCCAGGTATAAGCTACTCTAAAATATGCTTATGCGATATATCAAAATGACCTTCTAGTATTTAAGGAATTCTGATTATTCGAGAAAGACTCCCTTCCTGTCTACTTTCGGTTTCAATGGCATAACATTTTTGCTCATAAAAGTTAGACAGATGACCGTTACTTATTGTAGGTAAGTGTTTACGCGATATCTTTATCGTTTTCTTGACGTTTCAAACAGCAGAGTTCTGATGCAGACGGTATTTCATTTTGAAAAAAAGATACAGCAAAATGTGTGTAATTGAAACCTTCAGTCGGCATGATGGGAGTCTTTCTCGAATTTCTTTCAGTTAGCTTAATACATTTCAGTAATATCTCAACTATCATAGTTAGGTATATTGATCGGCCTTGCGATATCTTACTTTTGCTAATATGATTTTCAGTGTCGATGAATGCAAATATTTTACCTCTAAAATTAAATTGTTTTTTTTTAATCTTTTGTGCTATTCAAATATATGCAAAATTAGAAAATTGTTTTTAATCATATGCTCTACTATTTTATTTTGAAAATAAGTAATTTTTCTAAGAAAAACTCATTCTAATTTTGTGCTGTTACCCACCAAAGGAGCATATTTGCATCAACTGGAAAGCCGTTATTTTGAAACAGCATGTTTGCGTCCCTATAAAAGCCGTTATTTTGAAACGAGCATGTTTGCGTCCCCTTAAAAGCCGTTATTTTGAAACGAGCATGACTGCGTCCCTTTAAAAGCCATTTTTTTGAAACGAGCATGTTTGCGTCCCTTTAAAACACGTTATTTTGAAACGAGAATGTCTGCGTCACCTTAAAAGCCGTTGTTTCGAAAGGAACATGTTAGCATCCCCTTAAAAACCGTTGTTTCGAAAGCAACATGTTTGCGTCCCCTTAAAAGTCGTTGTTTCGAAAGGAACATGTTTGCGTCCCCTTAAAAGCCGTTATTTCGAAAGGAACATGTTTGCGTCCCCTTAAAAGCCGTTATTTCAAAAAGGAACATGTTTGCGTCCCCTAAAAAGTCGTTATTTCGAAAGGAACATGTTTGCTTCCCATTAAAAGCTGTAATTTCGAAATGAACATGTTTGCATCCCTTTAAAAGTCATTACTTGACCAAATATCTTCTATATTGATATTCGATCCTGTTTCCAGCCCTTGGTATGATCAACTGGGAAAGTTTCAAGATTTTGTTTGAAAGAAAACTCAAGGAAGATGAGGAGGAGAAGGAACTGAAGGAAGCTTTCCGTGTATTAGATAGTCAAAAGAAAGGAACCATTCCCGTATCCGATCTTAGATGGATCTTAAAAAGTTTAGGTAAGTGTATAGAATGCCTTTTGTATCTTACTGGATTTTCATGTAAACAACGTATATACTTTATTTACTAGAACCTAAATTTAATTGAACATCATTAGACAGTAATTGGTTATAATTCTACTGATTATCATTTGTATTCATTGTTGAATTTGTGTTAATCTATAAAACTAAAAGCATTTTTATTGTTGGTGAATTTATCAGATTGTCATCAACTGGTATTCCAGAAATCCGTGCTATTACAAATTCTTTTTAAAATTTGGCAGAAATCCATAACATTTAGGAATATAAATCAAAATTTGAAACAATAATTTACTGCGTTCACCCAGAAATGAAAAAGAGTTTGGGTGTGTAAAGTAGGACGCAATAAAACATCGATTCATGCAATTATTAAATTTGTGATGGTTAGTTAAACCTTATAAAAGAATTACTCAAACCTTTAGCAAAAGTAAAACAATACACATAGTTTTCAAAATGGCTAAAAGGCTAAAAATATTTTCTTTTTATCGTCTGGCATCTGACGTCTCGTATGACAACAATGCATATGGTTCTTATAGCATAACAGGATCAAAATAAAAGATAATAACAATGACAAAATATTACAGTGACAGTGCGCAGGATGTACTGACTGCTGACTATTTCAAACAAGTTTTAACTTTCCAAAAGGCTAGTCGGTCATTAGCATATATTTCAACAAAAAGTTTAAACTTAAAGCCACTTTGAAATTCTTCGGAACAGGGGGTATTGTCTTTATTATCCGTTCCGTCTGGACTTTGATCTTTGTTTTCATACATACGGTAAAGGTGGTAACATTTTGCTGCTGTGTTAAATCTATGTATTGGTATGGCATAAATGATTACTTAGATTTCAGTATGCTGGTATCCAAACGTATAATCTTTCAATTCTTCAGGCGATGATATAACAGAAGAAGAAATAGACGACATGATCGCTGAAACTGACACAGACGGAAGCGGAACTGTAGATTATGAAGGTATACTTTGTAATCCGTATGTCAGGTATAATGTTACCATAAAAAAAACAGACAACACTCAGTCATTTCCAAAAAAAATCCAATTTTAAAGCTGGTAGCTGGTGTGTGTTTGATGCCCTGCTTTGCTAGCTCAGTAATGGGAGCGTCAAAATTCCGACAGTGGACTCAAGATCATAAAGTGAGATCGGAAACAAACCAGTCTGGAAGCTCGAAGCATGTCAATGCGGTGACTGGGCTCCAGTCCAACTTATCAGCCAGCACAGATTTGACACGTTCTCGACTCAGTTTTATGATCTTGGGATAAGTGAACGTGTACTAGGCGTGATAGCAGTCCATCACAATATCGTTTACTCCCCGTGAGGAAAATTGTCTGTTACATGCGTGCAGCTCTGTCAATGTAATATAACAGCTGTCCACAGTTGCAATAATTTAAAACATGCGCGAAATAAGCAAACTCACAAAAACAAAACACGCAGGCAAGGAAACAAAAATACTGTTGACCAATACAAAAGCCTTTTTAGCGTCTTTACTGCTTTATCTTTGGCGGATGCTAGGTTTGATGGTGAACAGTTTGTTTATAACTGGCTAAAGATAAATCCTTATTATTGACAGAAGGAGCCGTAAAACAGTTAACATAAAGCGTTAGTAATGTTAATATTGAAACGTTAATATAATGTTGGTTTATGATCAGTTGGGTTAATCTTAATGTTAGTTTATAATCATACGCAGCATGGATAGATCTCATATAACCGTTATAGATTATGTTAATGTTATTACTCTTCATATATTTTCAGTAGATTTAATATTTATAACAGAAGAAAGTAGATATATACTAATTATGTTGTCATATTTCATAGCAGGGGGCGCATCGGGCAACGTATTACCGATTTCAAGGAATTCTTGAGCACTATTACTATCATTAATTATATAACTTTAAATTGATGATTCTATCTTATTAAAAAACAACAGAAATACATTGTAACTCAAATTTTATCGACGAAAAAGATAATATACAAAATACCATACACAAAAACAGATGATCATTTAACTGGTTTTATTCAATCTTGGAAGACTTGCATGTCATTGCATAAATATTTTGTTAAAATTCGAAAATTATTAGCAGCAAAAACAAGTTATTTGATTTTGATTCATGGTACGCCAGGGTACCTCGGTGCTGTCGTCGTACGGGTTCGATTCCCCGAGTAGGCTTATATTTAGTTACAATTTACATCAGCACTGTTTGATCAGTGTGGTGGCCGTAGAAAGTCGCCCCGTACAAATCAGTCAGTATTGTAATCAGTAAGTAATCGGTTTACGGTGTTGCCTAATAACGAACAGTCTATTTTGGGGTTACGGCTGCCAGCTCGGTAGAGTGCTCGACGTTATGCGGCTAGGTGCTGTCGCGGTATGGGTTCGATTCCCCGCGTAGGCTCATAATTATTTCCTACTAGTATTTTCTAAGAATCACACACGACGTCTGTTACTGAGGTCTTTTTATGACGTTTTCTGATCCTAATTCCAACTTTTAAGTTATAATATCCATTTAGTTAGTAGGTCATGGATAGCCATGTAAGCTAAAAGTACAAATTTCACACGGAGCTATCTAATAGCTCTGAAAATTCAATCAATGTACTGCTTTCAGGTCCGCAGCATGCTCAATGTGAACGCATTAGGCTAATTGTATTCTTAATGCGGTAAACCATGTCTGTGGTGTTAACACGACATGATTAGATCACACTAAAGGATTACTGTAATTGATTGTCATCAACTGCGTTCACCATTACTAATTTGTTTCGCATTTGCACTCACCTGGTACACAATAAAATCCGCTTATATTTGATGGAAGGTGAAATTTTGTTGAACTTTACTGAAGAACACACACGTACTTTTTTCGTCTTATTATTGTTTTGAGTATTCATTATAGATAACAGAGAAAATAATAACTGTAGAGATTGTAAAAGCAACAACAAATGCAAAATTTAGGAATGTCACACGACATATTATTAGAAGGTGCACCGGGGCTTTAGAAACAGGTGCCAGAACGTTACAAGCATTTGAAATCGTTTTACTCCATTTTGAAAGTTATCAGCTTATTGCATACCACATACTACCTGTATGATTTTCAAATGTAAAAAAAACAGTTACCTTTGAAAAATGTTTTTACTCATACAAGCTTTTACCTCTACACATGCCATCTGTACATATTGTCAAGGCATTTATTCCACGGGGATGTTCTGCGATACATGCTGTTATAAAAAACTAGTAAAGAGTCCCATTCTTTGAGAGGATATAAACGGATTACCTGGTGACTGATATTAAAATACATTTGAGATATAAGAAATTTAAGTAGCCGTTGCTCAGACGACAGTGCATGTTGAAAAGAGTACTCTCTTCTCGGTAAACTAACGATAACAGATTAGATAAACCCGCATATTCTTCCTATTTGTAACTTTGCATAGCATTCAAAAGCTGAAATATGTTTTTCTTGCAGAATTCAAAAGTTTGATGTCATCTGAATGAGCTTGCGCAATGGACACCCAGGTTATTTATAGCAACAAATTTAAAACGCCATTTCTACGATCAACTCTTGTGAAAGCCCCGATTAAGTGACATTTAGGCAGTGTTAAGATTTGCTGATTTCCAAAGGATATGATGGGATCGTGATATTACATTACAGTAGAAAATTCCAACCTCATATCATAATTTTGCTTTCATTTTATGTCATTGTTCTATGGTCGTTCTACAGGGAGTATTGTACTTGTATGTTTTTTACTGACATGCGCACTTACAGCTAACTTTTAACTTCCGGCTAGCTTGTACTGCACTCATAATTTCAGCAAGTTTTCTTTTAGCACATCGTACCTTTGGAGCACATGCGCCCGCAATTAACAAACCTACTAACACGCATTCTTTCTAACACCACAATAACCATTAAAAATATTCTTTCGTTTACAGAGTTTTATGCGTTGATGATGGGGTAAACAACCGTCTTCCAGAATAAACAATACTAAACCAATTGTTTTCCCTCCCATGGGGAATTGGAAAATGACAAAAGACAATTTGAAAGCAACATTTATCGACGTCTTGCAGACATTTAAACATTTTTAATCAAGAGCATATTTAATCTTATATGTATCGTTGTTTAACTTAACATAGGTGGATGATTAATATTAAAATAAAATAAGGTGCTAAGTCTCTATACTTAAGCACATCTGATATTTCCAAGAGGAGAGGTTCACACTAAAATTATTTTCTGCTTTTAATAACTTAGGCATGCCTTGAAGAAGATCTAGTATGATACCGACGGTGTTACGGGGGCAAAATAAGTCGTTTTCACCAATTTTAAAATATTTGAACGACAACAGCCAATTTATTTATTATTTCTTGCGTAGCTCCATCGGTAATGTAAGACCGTCTTCTCGGCGTGTTAGGGCTACTAGTTTATATACTAAAGCGTTGCATTTTTACACAGTTGCATGACTGAATATTCTTTCCTACAACAACTTTTAATACTAACGGTAACTAGGATTGGAGCCCGACGTTATGCAGCGACACTTCTAACTTCACTTCAGTGCACGAATGTCTCTTTTTAAATGAACGTTTGGTGTACATGTTTTTTTCAATAACTTTTTTTTTCGAACTCTATTTTCACGACTTAAATAACATTTATTCGAAAAATCGGAGCATAAATATAGCTGGTGACTGGTATACTTCATTACCAAATATTTTATCAGTTTAGTGAAGGTACTTTTCGTGTTGTTTATTTCGTTAGGAAGAGCCATGCTTATTATTTCAACTTTAACAGCTTGTTGATCGCGGCCTTGTTCAGGTGAAAATGTATCGTTTCACTGCACTTTTGTTTGTGTAAGAATGTTAACAAAACTAAAACGTGATTTATTTGTATATAAAATAAAAACCCTTTTATTGTTTCCATTTTATTGGAATTCATTTTTTGAATAAATTAATTGACTTTATTAGAACCTTTCTTTCTTCTCTTTGTACTTGAAGGTTTCACATACATGTACAAACGCAACTTATCATAAGATAACCTGAGCCCAAGATCATAAAACCGAAATTGGATACCAGTCTCAAATCTCAAGTATCTGATTGGACTAAATAAAAATAATTCTCCATTTCAGCAATTCAGATGCTTGAGATTTGAGGCTGGATCCAGTTTGAGGTTTATGATCTACGGAACTGAGACTATGTCAAAGACCTTTAACTGCAACTACACGCCAGTCTCAAAACGTCAGCTTTCGATTGGTGACTGACTCAAGATCCATTTAAATAAATCATGACCTAAGATCATAAAGCAGAGATTGGAGACCAGTCTCAAATCTCAAGCACCTGTGTGAAAGATCATAAAACTAAATCTGAAGACCAGTCTAAAATGTGAGGCATCGGATTGGCTGAAATGGCGACAGGCTTGACATTTCAGACTGGTCTACAATCTGAGACTAGTTTGAGATTTGAGAATCGTCTCTTATCTAAGTTTTAAGATCTGAGGCACAGCTGCACATTAGTCTCCAGTCTCATTTAATGATCATCGACACTAGGTCGCTTGATAGAAACTTATTTCACTGTTTAAACTAACTTTCAAACCAACGAGAACTTGCCGGAATATGTACTGAAAAGCAGACGTTTCTATAGTTAGATTGTGCAATTTTGCCTTTTTCAAGAGTTACGAGTAAAATGCCAGTATTGCACAAGCCCCAACTTTAATGTCAGGTATTAGTCGCCGCCATTTAGTGACGTCACATAAGGAAGCCTTCGTCATCATCCAGATTGATAACTTCGTCGTCATTATTCAAGTCCCGACGGTTGTTTTGTGGTTCAAATAAGTCGTCTTCGTCGTCGGAAATTTCAATTGCAAGATTGTTTGCATGAAGATTTAGTACGACGTTATTAATTCCGTCATTATTATTCACATCTCCTTCGTCGTCGCTATCAACAGTGATAGTGCTGCCGCCTATACTGGAACCAAAGTCGGTTGGGCCGACATGTTTGAAGTCGGTAACGCTCGCTAAAAGCTGCTCCTTTTCGGCATCAACTCGGTGCCAGTCGTCACTGGAGAGTCCGTGTATAGTAAGGTTAATAGACCTGAGTGCTGGAAATAAACAAATATGCATAAATTCATTAACGTGAACAATTTTACCACATTGTGCATACACGACCCCGTTCACCACATTGTGCAGACATTTATCAGTTCACCACATTGTACAAAAACGTACCCGTTTATCACATTGTCAAAATAACTACCCGTTCACCACAATTTGCACACACCTACATGTTCACCACATTGTGCGCACACGTACCCGTTCACCACATTGTGCAAACACCTACATATTCATCAAATTGTGCGCACACGTGCCCGTTCACCACATTGTGCACACACCTACATGTTCACCATATTGTGCACACACCTACCAGTTCACTACATTGTGCACACATTAACATTATCCCCATTGTGCGCACACCTACCCGTTTACCACATAAGGCACACACATACATGTGCACCACATTGTGCACACATTAACATTATCCCCATTGTGCGCACACCTACCCGTTTACCACATAATGCACACACATACATGTGCACCACATTGTGCACACATTAACATTATCCCCATTGTGCGCACACCTACCCGTTTACCACATAATGCACACACATACATGTGCACCACATTGTGCACACATTAACATTATCCCCATTGTGCGCACACCTACCCGTTTACCACATAATGCACACACATACATGTGCACCACATTGTGCACACATTAACATTATCCCCATTGTGCGCACACATACCCGTTTACCACATAATGCACACACATACATGTGCACCACATTGTGCACACATTAACATTATCCCCATTGTGCGCACACCTACCCGTTTACCACATAATGCACACACATTCATGTGCACCACATTGTGCACACATTAACATTATCCCCATTGTGCGCGCACCTACCCGTTTACCACATAATGCACACACATACATGTGCACCACATTGTGCACACATTAACATTATCCCCATTGTGCGCACACCTACCCGTTTACCACATAATGCACACACATACATGTGCACCACATTGTGCGCACACCTACCCGTTTACCACATAATGCACACACATTCATGTGCACCACATTGTGCACACATTAACATTATCCCCATTGTGCGCACACCTACCCGTTTACCACATAATGCACACACATACATGTGCACCACATTGTGCACACACCTACATGTTCATCACATTGTGCACAAACCTACAGGTTCTTCACATTATGTACACACCTACCCATTCACCACATTGAACATATACCTACCCGTTCAACACATTGAACATATACCTACCCGTTCAACACATTGAACATATACCTACCCGTTCAACACATTTGCGCACACACCTACATGTTCCCCACATTGTGCACACACCTACCCATTCACCACATTGTGCACACACCAACCCATTCACCAAATTGTGCACACACCTACATGTTTACCACATTGTGCACACACCTACCCGTTCACCACATTGTGCACACATCTAAATGTTCACAACATTGTGCACACACCTACCCGTTCATCACATTTTTCACACACGTACCCGTTCACCACATTGTGCCCACACCTAGATGTTCATCACATTGTGCACACACCTACCCGTTCACCAACTTGTGCACACGCCTACCCGTTCACCACATTGTACACATACCTACATGTTCACCACATTGTGCACACACTTACCCGTTCACCACATTGTTCCTACACCTACATGTTTACTACATTGTACACACACGTCCCCGTTCACCTCGTGCGCACCCCAACTCGTTCAGTCTGACATGCAGCCTCGTTTCCACGTGTTGGTATCCTGATGCAGGTGTTCTAATTGTCTCAAACCATCAACACGCACTTGACACGCACTTAATAATACAAACACGACACGAACATCAGTACCGAGACATAATTAAAGTTTTGCGCACAAACATTAAACGTGTGTTTGAATCAACATATATTTCTTAATATTATTAATTCTCAAATGTGCTTTCGGGATGGAGGACGGAAAAGGCAACGCTGACAGCAGAACAACTTAGGGAATACATTTTGACAGCATTTTCGCCAATTTGTCGCAAAAACGTTGGTTTATGAGCGTCTTTTATTGTAGCCACATATCGGAGTAAATGTTTTCCACTGGGATGATCTTTTCAAGACTTTCGGTGCCTTAAAGTCAAAGTTTATTCTATTTCCCCAAGCTGATTCGTGGCATCCAGAAAAACATGTAAATACTTGCCAAGTTTTCCCTGATGTTGAAGGCTCATTATGCTGATGAGTGTGTCGGCACTTATCCTAGCCTGGATACACAAGTCCTTGATCTTCCGGCAACGCTTCAACATGTACAGTAGGTCGGCGTCCATCTGCTCGTGATGCTCGAAAAACATCGAAAAGTTCTCTGTAAAAATGTTACAAATCTCATACACTGTTTTCAAGGATTTTCTAACAGTAAATTTAATACGAGTCACCTGGTGTTTGAATATTGCCTGATTATGAGCCGAAAGATTGTTGTCCCATAGAATGGAGATGATATAGATGAGTTTATCCACACGGGAAAAAGACTACGCCGTCTCTCCATAGCGAGATGATAAGAAAAAACGCGGTTGACACTTCCGGGATGACGACACAGTGCGAGAGTGGATTTTTCATTGTTTTTAGAAAATTTATATAATCTTTTGTTTTAAAACATCGAGGCGTGTAGTTCCACGTATTCATGTTTGCTCTTGACAACCGATACATTTTCGGAAGTACTTGTAGTTCCTAGTGCTTTTACAGTCTAAGACATTGACGTAAGTTTCACGTTGGCATTAACGCATTTCTTAAAGTTGCAAAGTTGTACAGCAGGAATGTTAATTTGTATTTGTATACGGGAAACACAGACTAAAACAGTAAATGTAAAATTTAAGTTGTAGAGTCTAAATTTGTGTAAAAGCAGCGCGAAATACACCTTCGTTCTGGGGCATTACTGGATTAATAATTGAGCTATTGCTATAAAACTTTGAATAGAAATGCAATATTTTTGTTGAAATTGAAACAAACAATACCCATTTTGTCATGATATAACATAATAGTTTATATAAGTTATTTCATGCTTTACAGTGAATTATAGAATTATAGAATTTTCTCGGTGAAATAAAAGTGGTACCACACTATTTTCCAATTGTGGAATATCACTTTAGGTTTCACTATTTTTGCATACAGGTACCAAAAAAAAAACAAAAAAAACAACAAAACAAAACAAAAAAAAACACAAAAAACAATCACATAAAATTCCGAACGATAACGCTTAGAAAACGGGCATAAGTATGGATATATATGAAATAAAGACGTAAAGTCTTAAACAAAAAACATTTCATGCACGGTTTACGCAAAATGTTCACTGAAAACATACAATAAAAAGAAAAATAAAGTTTGCTTCCACCATTGAAAAATAGAAACATATTACACCCACAAACCCCGAAACTATGCACCCTCACAAGTGGCTTAGTCACTTGTGAAAATACGAATCACGGAGCCAACCCGGCGAAACACATCAATATCACACACTGGTAAAAACAAACAACCTTTATAACATTTCAAATTACACTTTATATAAACTATTAGTATTTAAACCTTTGGGATATAATGTCTCTAGTTTATGAATCCAAAAAGTTTCACGAAGTAATCTTTCCATGTTATCACTAATAATTTCGATTGGTAAGAAACTAAAATCGTCAAAGCAAAGATTATACCTGACGAAGACTTATATGTCGAAACGCGTCGTATAAATTTTTACAACAAATCCATGTGTTGTTTTCCTTTTAACAATTTATTAATAGAAATGCAATAAATACTAACTGATTTATAAGAAAAATTGGTCGAATTTAACAGGTATGTTGGAAAACTAAAATATAGGCGACTACATTTTATGCATTCAAACTGATTTGCTCAAAAAATGTACTATAAACAGTTATTAAACATTAAGATTTGAATGAAATGAATTTAATTTAACAGAAACAGAAGAATAGCATATTTCTAGGTTCCAAAATGTTCATTTATATGTACGCGTAATTCGTTTATTAAGTTGAAGATACGCTTTATTAACTGATTTTGTGAATTTGTATTCTGTGGGTGTCAGTTTTCTAAATGATTTTGAGCAGTCAGTTGTCTATCATTTTGAAAGAAGTTTTACTTATAAATCAGTTAGCATTCATTGCATGGTTTATTAAAAGTTTTAGGGCAATAGCCCAAAAAGTCAAGCCAGTAATGCCCCTGTACCGTGCAGGCGCGTAGGAGTGATTTGAACATTGGGGCCGCGGAATAGATGACTTTAGCTGCATAATATTATCACTGATATGTCGATATAATAAGTTTCTTATAAATTTAATAAAAGATTTATATGTTGTAATTGGTGAATATAAAACGTTTAAATCATCATATTAGAGCATTATACTACTGCAATCAACAATAAGATATCGGTTCGTAAATTAGGCGTCTATTCTTTCAATAATACATAGATCTTTATATGCAAAAATAATAATTTAAAAAAAAAACGGATAACAAAAGGTGCACCAGTAACAGTGGTATATTCATATTTACTGAATATTCCTTCGGAAATGATGTTAATTTTATGTAATAAAATATTTTACAATTTTGAGCGCTTCCTTGAACTTTGCCGATTATGGTCTTCGAATACGTTGTTTCGGGCTACGTATTTGATACATCGAACTGGGATTAGCTCCTTACTCAACTGTTGGTTTAACACACTGAGACAATCACGCGACACAACTGACTGTTTCCTTGACGTTGACACTCGATGGTGTATTAGCTAAGCCAATAACGATTTCTAGGTAAAAACGACGATTTTTGGCACGATTTTACTGTTTATAGCATTGCATAATCGCACAAGAACCCTATTTTGAAGTCTTGGCCGCCGTAGGCTCCTACGCGCCTACGAAGGTGTTTCGTCGATTTTGGGAAAAAACTCAATAGCTGCTTGAGACAGACAACTAAACTAATCCAATTATTTCGGAAAATGTTGACACTCAGAAGTGTCCACAGCCCCTTTTTCTCATCGCGTACACGGCATACAAGTTTATCAGTTGAAGGCGCACGAATCAGTTGACGGTGTACTTGTCAGCTGACGGCGTACTTGTCAGCTGACGGCGTACTTGTCAGCTGACGGCGTATTTGTCAACTGACGATGTACTTGTCAGCTGACGGTGTACTTGTCAGCTGACGGCGTACTTGTCAGCTGACGGCGTACTTGTCAGCTGACGGTGTACTTGTATTCATGTATTTTTAATGTGCTTTATGAAGAATGTTTACGGCCTTCCCAGCTAAATCTTCGTTCAATTGATGTAAATTCTTATTTGCATAGCAATTAATAAATTAAAATAAGTAAAGTAACTGTAAGAAAAACAGCTTGAACGACTTTTTACCTTAAACAATCCCTAAATAAAATAAAAAGTGTACCACCTGTCGAAACGGAACCCCTTGGTGTGCGAATCAGGAGAATATTTGTATACTGTGGCGGCTAGCGGGAAAACTTCCTCTCGTCCTAGATGTAAAGGCCCCACATTGGACACTGCCATTGTTTGACCATTATAGACCGTAACTACAAGGTCACAGAGACTACTTACTCTTTCTAATACTTTATTTACACGTTATAACATACAAGAATCAACTAGAAAACGTGAAAAATGTGTGTTTACAACTAATTATAAAATCTCACGCTTCTACAAATAAAAATTTACCTAGACATGTGTTGTACAAATTGCCGAGATGTCTTAGGAAAATTCCGAGACGTTGTTCATTCTCGTCACTAGACCACGACGTGAGATAAAGTTGATTCAGGGGCATCCATCTCACAAAAGCCGGTCTCAGATCATTTCCTCTCAGAATGGTGGTGCATAGGTATGCCCCTACGTCTGCAAGCGGGCACTTCTCAGAGAATTCCATCCACGCATCTGCCGGGATCTCAACACCTCGCAGATCACCTTCGAGAACGAGGGACAGATGCTCTAAAGATCTGTGAAGCTTGCTGGCCATGTTTTTCAGGACTACAGCGCTTAGGTATCTGTAATTAATGTGGATTTCTTCTAGAGCTAAAAACTTCGACATTGCGCTGACATAACGTAGGTGACGAGATGGAAACATATTCGTTTCAAAGAAATCTTCCATGTACAATGTTGTAATGCTGCTTCTAGTCCGACCTTTGCCCAAAGCCTCAAGCACTCGGCATCCATCAACTAGCCTCATTCTCGCTCCGGCCATATAGATCGTTTCTAGATTCCTCTGTTTTCCGATCATTTTACAAAGTGCGGATATAAGTCTATTTCTGGAAAGAATGAAATGCCAGTACTGTTCCATGTGCATGCACTCAAGGTCCAGTTCTCGCAGGTTCACGTCTCTTCGGTTACTGATTCGATTCAGGAAAGTTTCTACGGATTTTGAAATAGTCATACATGTCTGAAACGTCGGTCTTCCGAAGTTTAATGTTAGCTTGTAAAGGCAGTGACCAAACTTCTCTATGAATTTGATTTCTTTTTCCGCTGTCCTCTCTGGAGATGTAGTGCTGAAGACAACGCGTCTGTGCCTCCATAAGGCAGCAGTAGCAAACAATCGACTCCAGTTTTTGCATGTTAAGGCAACGTTTGATTTGTCTAAATCTGATAAATTTCTGTAGACGTATATTAGAGCAATGTCAGGAATGTCGTTCCACTCGATGGACGTCGCCATCTTGACGCCACTGTTACGTTGACGTTTTTCCGTTGTGAAAAGGACAACGTCATGATTAAGAAAACGTCAGTTTTTCCCGCGTATTTTTCACACGGGTATTAACCATTCTCAATAGTGAGTGATTTTTTAAAATAGAGACATAACCTTTATTAAGCATAACTAGAAATAAACTAATATTTAAATGCATGGACTGCACCATCTTTCTTAATAGTGCTGGGGATCGATGCTAAAATATAGATATACACTTGTATCCAAAGTACACATAGTCAATGACAGGGCTAGTGTAGATACCGAAACCTGGGAATCTGTCAGCCAGCCCAAGAAGAGGCGGATAATTTCGGATGGAAAAGACAACATATATGAAACCTGGTTGATTATTGTGACATTTTAATAATCTTTGTTCCATTCTTTATGCAAATTTGTCTTATTTATTCAATTCAAAAACAAACAAACTATATTGTAATTTGAAAATACGTACATGTCCATTGGAAGTGTTCTAATGCGTAACCCATCTCCAAAAAATTAACAGTCCAATTTGGCAGAGGAAAGCACACAAAATAAAACATTATTAATTTTATTTTAGAGACATATTTGCTATAAATTTTAACAAATGATTAATGAAAATTTTAGGTTTATGTTCAGAAGTTGCCAAGCTAAATTGAAACATTTAATATATACGAAGATTCTTGAGATTTTAGTCTGGTCTTAATTCTGAGTTTTATAATCTTAGGACCAGAGACGGTATGTTTTTGTTTTTTGCTCTTTAATACACTTAACAACTTTTCTAAGTATACACATTCGTATCGGGGCATTACTGGCTTGATACATTGTGTAATTGAGTTTTTGCTCCGAAACTTTCAATAAACATGCAATAAATACTAACTGATTTATTAGTAAAACAAATATTCAAAATGACAGACAACTGACTGCCCACAATTATTTAGAATACTGACACCCACAGAATACAAATTCACAACATCAGTCAAGAACGCGTCAAGAACGCGAAAGACCACCATCATTTCATGGAGGTAATGCAGTTCTGAACGGAACTTTGGGAAATCCTGGCCCATTTCCTACGCGCCTTCCAAGTTTAGACCCACAACCAGATTTAAATTGCTTGAAGGTGAGGAAGGACAACTGGAAAAGGACTTGTCGCAGTTATTCCTCAGAATTTAAGTTCCCTTGGTTTAGAACTGCTGCAGTCTTCGAAATGCACATGCATTATGGAAGTCGATAACTAAACAGTGTAAAATAAAGACTTTACTGTCATATGATATGTATAACAGTTGCAATTTCGTTCTAACAAATATGAAAAATAGCGGGAGGAAAATAGTGTATACTTAGAAAAGTTGTTAAGTGTACAAAATATGGATTGAAATGTCGCGTTTCAACGTAGCCAACATTACCATTAGCACAAACGGAATGACGCTAAATATTAAACGACACAATTCCATGGCAAACAGCGTGAGGGTTTTTTTGGACTTCAAAAGCGTGCCATCGTCGTTGTTCGTCTGCTTTAAGGAGGAAGTTTGTATGAAAGTGAAAACTTACATCTTTAGAAAATTGATTTTACTTTACATTTTAAGCATTTATCAAACGATGTATCCGTTTTTAGAATGTAATATTTTAAAGTGTTCATGTCGATTTGTTGATATAGTGATAAGAAGTACAAATGTTGAATATGAGAATTAAAACACAGCAACACTGTTCGACAAATGTCCCCGAGATATTTCATTCCGACCGAGAAAGAAACAATATTTTATTGTGAAAATAAGTAGCAATGATAAAAGACATGACAATGCGGTGGTGAAAATGTCTTTATGAAATGAAGGAGCTCAACACACACTTGCGAAATGAAAATTATGACACACGTGAAAAAGAGGGAAATCAGCAACAAACAAAACTTGTTTCATTTTGACTACTTAGCAACATAAATGTATTGACATATTTAAATAAAAGTCAAACTTTTTGATAATGTGAATTTAAATTGAAATAACTTGAACGAATTTGAAATCCATTAAGTAAAAAATGTGCCAAATTATTATCGTGTTATATCTCCGAAGTATGCATGTCGGTTCAGATTCTGGAGCGGTTATGGCGGTGTCGATTTAATTCGGTTATGAGGCTAGAGCATTGTCGAATCACTGCAACATAATGTTGTCACAGTGTCGAGTCACAGGGCGAGCGATCAATTTTGATTAAAATGTTAACATAATGCTTACACTTGAATACATTTAACACCTTTAATTTTGACCTTTAAAGCTAAGTGTGACTTTTACCTTGCAATAGGACATAGAATATTTGCCTAATTTTAATGATCGATATTTGTAGCTACAGTCATTATTATAAAATCTAACAGTCACCATGCAGGCTGAATAGGTTTGAAATGTGGACGGATCCCGGGGTTACACACGTATGCTGCAGAAAGGACGGGCTGTTACAGCGATCTCTGTATTCAGTCGCCCGTGCGCGGTTGCGGATCTAAAAAACGCAAAGCGGCTGCGTTATACACCCTGAAGCACAACACCTTTTGACTTGGCATGTGTCCGTATTGCCTTCCTTCAAAATTTTGTTCGGATCATTGTTTACATCAAACTAATTTTTGCTCCATTTGATATCGCGACTTTGACATTTAACCGCAAAAACAATTGGGACCATTCTCGCATCAAGTGCTTTCCACACACCAGTTTTTGTCGACTTTTGGCGCATACGTCCAGACAAACTTTATGCACTATTAGATACTGAACTCAAGATCAATAGTTTTTATTCTTGCATCAAGTGCTTTCCACACACCAGTTTTTGAGAAACACTGTCAAGCTATCACCCGGACAAGGTTTTTTGCTCTGTTTGATTGTGGCCTAGACCTCAAAATTAATGGGGTCATCCTCGCATCGAAGGCTATCCACAAACCAGTTTTGGTGACAGTGCGAACAATCTTTATCGAGTTATTGTCGCGACAAACAAATGTCCACAAACGGACAAAGACAGACTGACAACGCCATTAGATTAATACAGGCTTATAAAATCAGATAACTTGAACAAAATATACCATAATTGTTCTTGAATTTTTAGGTCCATGTCGCCCATTAAAATCCTTACAGCTTTCAAAAAAATGCATTATACAATGTCATAGATTAAAAATGTTTATAAACAATAAAAAATTCAATATATTTAAATATAAATTTATTTATATCTGATATGTATAAAGTCTACATATTTTTTCTTTATTTACATACATGTACATACAAATCTTGTAAAATATTTAATATTGTAAGTTTGAATAAAAATGTTCACCTATTTCAAAGATAAAAAACAATTTCCTGAACATAAATGCTGTCTTCGATATACAGTTAAAACTCGCATAAAGACCGCCTGAATTTATGACCACCTGAATAACAAGACAAATATTTAAAGGTCACTTTGAACAGTTTGGCAATTAGTTTCCATCTCTGAATCAAGACCTGCCCGCTATTTAGACTTCTTCTGTCCAATCCATTAGGTCGTCTTAATAGAGGGGTTTCACTGTATGATTTATTAGTCTTTCTTGTTACTTAAACAAAAAATTCTCATATGCAATAAAAACCACAATTTCCAAGCAAACGTCAGGTAAGTAAAGTTAGCATTATTACAGCAACTTATCAGTTTGTGTCTTCAACGATGTAGCTGTAAATGTGAAGGCAAGTCAGGGACACTTCCGGAAATCATTCAATGGACATGCTAAAGCTTGAACAAACCAAACACCAAACAACATCTCGGCCCAAGATCATAAAACTAAGATTTGAGATCAGTCGCCATTTCAGCCAATCAGATGCTTGAGATTTGAGACTGATCTCCAAACTTAGTTTTATGATCTTGGTCCTCATCTTTAAGAACAACTCGACATTAAAAATATATATTCATAATCTTAACGACACTATCATACACATTTTAAAACGAAAATGGAATAAATTATGAATCGGATAGTTATTTTTTTTAAAAGTGAACAAACTGAACGAACGACGCCACGTTGAAATTTACGAGGTCATTTATACTCTTATATAATTGTTGCCATATTCTGGGCCCAAGATTATATAATGAGATTGTACTTCAGCCTCAAATCTCAAGCATCTGATTAGCTGAAGATACTTGAGATCTGACACTTATCTCAGTCTCCTTTTTATCAATCAGATGCTTTAGATTTAGAGTTGTCTCTAATCTCAATTTATGATCTCGGACCCTGATTTGAAGACGATGAAAAAGCTCCCTTTAGAACACTGCACGGTGCAGAAACACTCCATGTTAAATCAAACACACTTTCCGTAAGTTTCATTTTTATGGCAGCAATTGGCGATTTCAGACATACATACTTAGGATGGCATTACAGCATATCGACAATTTACTCCGGGACAATGCTTATAGATGCCTTGAAAGTCCTTGAAAACAGGAGCAGATACCGGTCACATTAAAATGTCTTTTTTTCTCGCTTGAGCTGTTTCCAATGTTCCATTGATACAATGGTATTTTAGTTAGTACTCTGTTACAATTACAAATACGTGTACTTTTATAATATAATGATATACAGTGCATGAAGTTAAGCGCATATTGCAATATATGCAACATTATTGCCTATTGCATAGTATTCTGAGCATGGCTCAGATCTCACGTATTAAACGATGATTTTCAGATCATTTTAGCGCAAACTGCATTCGTCAATGACTGTAAAGATATTCAAGTCTTGAAATGACAAGTCATTTAACCCACGCACTCATTTCTGTAAACACTGATGGAGCAAAATATGAACCTATTTTTTGACGGTATCAATATTTGTACTGACTATAAGACTGGTTATAAGGTCTGTACAGACTGTCCCCTGATCTTGTCTTCGAATACACCCCATTGCTGCCGGTATAGGCTTCGTAGCTCCCGGTAGGCACGTAGGCCCTATCATCATACCCTCTGTCGTATCCATTGTCGTAGCTTTTTTCCGGATACTGGGCACGATCGTATCGTGAATAGTCTCTGCCGTCACGGTACTTTTTAGAACTTGAGAAATCCCGACTGTGGTCGTATCTCGGCTCATCGTATCCTCGGTTTTCGTATTTTCTCGGTCTGTCATAGCTATGGGTCTTGCTGATGTTTGACATTTGCTGTCCATTGTCTGCCAGAGACTCCGTGTCACTTTCAAAGTATTCTCCCAGTCTACTCCACTTGCACGTGACTACCATGATGATCACGGAGGCAATGAGAGCAAGAAGTCCTCCGATACCAAAAATGAGAATCGACCAAGGGAAAGTTTCTCCGTTGACCGTGGTTCGGAAGATAACGTTAGTGCCGACAATAACAGCGGCGAGAATGGATATAGCCAATGAAACTGTTCCTGCAAGAACAATAAAAAAGAAGTTAACAAAACATATGACTCGTTATCTAAAAGTCGCAAGAGGAATACCATATGAGAAAACCGACTGCACCATTGAGAATAAAATGAGGAAGGGATGTGTGTGTTTGCGTGTGGGGAGCAACATGTGTATAACCAAAAGACCAAGTCTGTTACATTTGTAAATTTGTTCAAAATTGCCATTTCCATTGCTCATTATCATTATTCATGTGGGCCTACCTGGAAGTCAGTCATTATAATTCCATAGCAGTGGTAAAACTAGTACGCCGCAGACTGGTTCCAATGTGAGAGAATGAGATTAGGTACCAGCCGTATATCTCAGCAATCTGATTGGTCGAAAGTGATAACAGTCCTAGAATTGACCAATGGGAACAATGAAATCTGAGAATGTTAACTAGCATGCAGAATGTTTTAATTGCGTTATTATCATGGAGTGCACTTCTTTACACATTTGTTTAGGTCCTACACATGAAATGTTCCAGCTATAAGTTTCACAGTGTTGTGTTTGAATTATTGATAAAAGAACAAGAAGTATAAATAATGCTTAAGGCAACGAGTGATGGAATTTGCTTCTGATGTTGATGTTTGTATGCTTATGCATGCAGCATTGTCGAGAAGATGGGCAAGTTGGAGTTAATAAACCGTGGCAACTTGTACTTGTCTATGCATTTAAAACCTGTTGATGCTAGTGTAAGGTTGGTACACTCTAGAATCTGATTTCTTCCCCAAGAGGCACATTTTTTGCCTCTAACTTTAACAGGGCGGCAAACATTCGGGTTTTTTTTCTTAAACTGATCATAGTATTAAACCCACTGCTCTATTTTCCACTCTACTTTTTGACCATGTAATGAGACTGGGCTTTATTTTAATGAAGATATTTCTGACATGCATATTTTATTTTGTTATTTCCCTAAAATATCTTAAATATTGGTTTGCTTGCGTAGCTTTATTTAAAACATTTATTATTGAAATCATTTTAACTCGAAATTTAATTTAAATCGTTGTTAAGCATCAAATATTCCTTTGTAGATATTTTAATATGTGGTAAAACACGATATTCTTAATATAAAATGTTGCATTATTTAAATATTCAACTAAAACATCAATGTTGATAACTTCTAACTAAGAAAATACTGATCTATAAAAGTAAAGACGAATATGTTGAGCATGTTGAATAAAATTATATACGGCGAACTGGATTGACCGTTATTTTCTATATAAAAACAATTTTGATTCAGACTTCATTTTACGAAACTGCATCGCTTTAACACATCGGACTTGGTCTTTTTGTGATATATTGATGTATTTTGTAGGCGAGATAAAAATAAGTTAGAAATTATGGGCCTGAAATGAGCTCGGTGCTCTGAAGTAAATTATCTTGAATCAAGTACTATTTAATCTGGTGGATTTTAGTAAACTGTACCAGCCAGAAAGAAAACGCGAACACCAATATTTTTTTGCTTTTTAGTCATTGCTTCTCAAACAGTGTACTTTGTACATTAGTTTGTTTGACAGATACAAATATGCTTAGAGCACCGGAACATGGTCCTCGAGGATAATAATTTACAATGGATAACACGCACCTCCAAAGAACAGTAGAATTGCGGAAATGACGAAGAATCCTTTCGAGTGAATTCCGGCACATCTGCAGCAGATGAGAACTAGGGTCGCCAGTAGAACAAGCCCCAGGCCAATGCTTGTACAGATCTGAATCGCCCACCAATACACATAGTGACCTGAAAAGAAACATGTAGTTTAAGTGTGAGCCACAGTTTAATAATAATAATAATAATAATAAAATCTTTATTTTAAGAAGAATTCCAATTAAGTGTACTTAAAACAAAATTTAATGTAAACTTATTTTCAATTGGGTCTTCTATAACAATTAACAATGAAAGAAATAACACATCCACGCATACAAACACACGCACACACGCTCGCACACACAAACACAGACACACTCAAAAAAAAAAAAAAATACAGCAGACAGACAATAGTAGGTGTTAGATATATCGAAAATTAGAATATATACTGTGAAGACATATGATACAAAATATTGTGTTGCGGTGTTCTTACACAGGCAATGTATAATCAAGTGAACATATTCAAAAACCAAGGTATTAAAACCACAACGGATTACATGTATTAGTATCCCAGTTCATTTATATAGATTAAATACACGTAGTAATAATAAGAATGCTAACAAAGGTTGAGGTATGCGATATCAAGATATTAAGGTCCATATCCACCAAGAACCAAAAAAACACCATCTGGTCTTGTTTCTAAACTAAAGCTGCTGAATGAATAACAAAATTGACTAAGAGCTGGGCTAATAAAACGCCGGGGTTTCGAAAGAATACTCCTTGGTCATAAATGAGTTTTCAAATTTGTATTTCCTCTAGAGTTTAATGGATTGCCCATTTAGGTAAAAATTATGATCGTGAATGTCACATTAGTATGTAAAGTTTTTGTTGTCGATAATGGTTATAAAAATTAGAATGTGTCGCAGCAGGTATATGCAGCAAGAGTTGACGTTGAAATTGATACACGTGATAGCTCGGCTGTTGCAGGACGCTTTACCGCACTGTCAAAATCAATCTCCTTCTTAGAGTTGTCGTTTCTTACACTCACTTTACATCTCTGCGAAAGGCTCAATGTCAAGATTTTTGACCAAACTCGACAGCCTTATTTTATACAGTAATAAATAATGAAATTGAAAGCTTGCGGTTAAACAAATGACTGAAATCTTCACTAGCTTTCATTAAACCGAAGAAACCCAAGGACGTCAATATTTCTGATATTTTCTTTGCCGTTGCGTAAAACTACATATTATTTAAAGAATATTAATGTAATTTTCATTTAAACGCTTGGAAGAACGTGAAACATGCACTGCGAATTTACATTCTATGGAATTCCATGTCCAAGAATTATTTTTCTATCAAACTAATGTGAGGTCTGTTTCAAAGAATTGAATTTTTCCGAATGGAGAATATTTTTCCAACCAATCTTATCTCATGTTCGTGAAGTTGGCCGCCTAGCAGCCTAGCAGCGTGAAGTTGGCCGCCAAGCAGGCTAGCAGCCTAGCAGCGTGAAGTTGGCCGCCCAGCAGCCTAGCAGCCAGGCAGCGTGAAGTTGGCCGCCCAGCAGCCTAGCAGATACTTTTGCTGCTGAGCTGCTGTGGCGGATGGAAAAAGTTGGCTGCTGGGCTGCTGTGGCGGCTGGGATACCTTGGCTGCTGGGAAAAGTTGGCTGCTGGAATACTTTAGCTGCTGAGCTGCTGTGGCGGCTGGGAAAAGTTGGCTGCTGGGCTGCTGTGGCGGCTGGGATACTTTGGCTGCTGGGAAAAGTTGGCTGCTGGAATACTTTGGCTGCTGAGCTGCTGTGGCGGCTGGGAAAAGTTGGCTGCTGGGAAAAGTTGGCTGCTGGAATACTTTGGTTGCTGAGCTGCTGTGGCGGCTGGGAAAAGTTGGCTGCTGGGCTGCTTTGGCGGCTGGGATACTTTGGCTGCTGGGAAAAGTTGGCTGCTGGAATACTTTGGTTGCTGAGCTGCTGTGGCGGCTGGGAAAAGTTGGCTGCTGGGCTGCTGTGGCGGCTGGGATACTTTGGCTGCTGGGAAAAGTTGGCTGCTGGAATACTTTGGCTGCTGAGCTGCTGTGGCGGCTGGGAAAATTTGGCTGCTGGGCTGCTGTGGCGGCTGGGATACTTTGGCTGCTGGGAAAAGATGGCTGCTGGAATACTTTGGCTGCTGAGCTGTGGCGGCTGGGAAAAATTGGCTGCTGGGCTGCTGTGGCGGCTGGGATACTTTGGCTGCTGGGAAAAGTTGGCTGCTGGAATACTTTGGCTGCTGAGCTGCTGTGGCGGCTGGGAAAAGTTGGCTGCTGGGAAAAGTTGGCTGCTGGAATACTTTGGTTGCTGAGCTGCTGTGGCGGCTGGGAAAAGTTGGCTGCTGGGCTGCTGTGGCGGCTGGGATACTTTGGCTGCTGGGAAAAGTTGGCTGCTGGAATACTTTGGTTGCTGAGCTGCTGTGGCGGCTGGGATACTTTAGCGGCTGGGCTGCTGTCGCTTAATTGAAGTTAAATAATGCTTTTAAAAATTTCTCACGTCAGACTTCGATTTGGTAGCCTAGTATCCTGGCAGTCAAGCAGCCTAGCAGCCGGAAAGTGAGAAGTTTAAGACTTAACGTTGGTTATGTTATAACGTTATTTTATATTATCATTTCTTTCGATATTTCATGTTCTCGTACATTTTTTTAGAAAATTAAGTTAATTGAAATTTAAAAAAAATATGAAATACACGTTAAAAAAACCCAAGAAATTGGCTGATTTGCTATTAGACGAATTATTACGTCAGTTTCATTGAGAAGGAAGACTTCGATTTGGCAGCCTAACAGCGGAGTAGACTGGCAGCCTAGCAGCCTAGCTGTTTGGCAGCGAAAAGTTTAAAACTTCACGTAGGTGATGTTATAATATATTTGTCAGTCTAGCATCCTAGAAGCAGATGGTTCAGACTTAAAATCATCATGCCATCATTAAAAAAATCATGTACTTTACCGGTATTTCATGCTCTTTTATTTTTTTCAGAAATAAAATGCGAGATTTGAAAAAAAATTAGTACAAGCCATGTTGACATTCGCGCCACAACCAAACGAACATAGTAAAATGAGCGAAGGAAATTTACGGGCTATAGCGAACGCATATGAAATGTGTCTGTGTGAAGTTGGAAGAGAAACAGATCAGCTCCAGGAGAATGTAGAAAAAATAATGGGTTTATTTGATTTGTCGATGTCAGATTAGAACTATTTGAAAAAGAAAAATTTTATAATAGAATCGAAAAACACCTAAAAGTGAAGTTAAGGTAATACCGAATAATATGGGCCTGATTTTAGAAAACAACAACAACAAAACAAAAACGAAACACATTTAGATCGTTATACCGAAATTTTTTATTTACTGCTTTCTTATAGAAAGGGTGCACAGCAGCTATTAATCAAACGAATATCCCGTAAGGTTTAATAGGCGTACCGCGTACTGTACCGCACCGCCCCGAATCTATGAAAACAAAGCTGGACAAGCTAGAAGGTCAACCATACATTTGGATGAAGTTTATATTAAATCAATTCAAAAGAGGAACTGAAAACCCTTATAGTTGTCGTAGGCATACAAAGGCCGAAGGAAATCAGGGACGCAAGAAAGATATTATGGCCCATCATGAAACAAAAAGAACGCCAGGGAAAGGACGTACAACTAAGGGGAGATAAGCTATACGTGGACAAAGCTTTATACGACCCGAGCAAAGAGCAACACTGCGGAGCGGGTAACTATAGCGAAGCAACCAACTAAGAATGTCAAGAGGATTTACGTTCATTAACATGGAATGTTAACGGTCTGGCACGTAAATTAGCCGACCCTGACTTTTTTAACATTGTTTTCTCGTTGCCAAACAGCTAGGCTGCTAGGCTGCCAGTCTACTCCGCTGTTACATACTGTAGGCTGCCAAATCGAAGTCTTCCTTCTGAATGAAACTGACGTAATAATTCGTCTAATAGCAAATCAGCAAATTTCTTGAGTTTTTTTTAACGTGTATTTCATTTTTTTTTTAATTTCAATTAACTTAATTTTCCAAAAAATGTCCGAGAACATGAAATATCGAAAGAAATGCGTTAATTTAATGATATGATAATATAAAATAACGTTATAACATTACCTACGTTAAGTCTTAAACTTCTCACTTTCCGGCTGCTAGGCTGCTTGACTGCCAGGATACTAGGCTACCAAATCGAAGTCTGACGTGAGAAATTTTTAAAAGCATTATTTAACTTTAATTAAGCGACAGCAGCCCAGCCGCTGAAGTATCCCAGCCGCCACAGCAGCTCAGCAGCCAAAGTATTCCAGCAGCCAACTTTTCCCAGCAGCCAAAGTATCCCAGCCGCCACAGCAGCCCAGCAGCCAACTTTTCCCAGCCGCCACAGCAGCTCAGCAACCAAAGTATTCCAGCAGCCAACTTTTCCCAGCAGCCAAAGTATCCCAGCCGCCAAAGCAGCCCAGCAGCCAACTTTTCCCAGCCGCCACAGCAGCTCAGCAACCAAAGTATTCCAGCAGCCAACTTTTCCCAGCAGCCAACTTTTCCCAGCCGCCACAGCAGCTCAGCAGCCAAAGTATTCCAGCAGCCAACTTTTCCCAGCAGCCAAAGTATCCCAGCCGACACAGCAGCTCAGCAGCCAACTTTTCCCAGCCGCCACAGCAGCTCAGAAGCCAAAGTATCACAGCAGCCAAAGTATCTGCTAGGCTGTTGGGCGGCCAACTTCACGCTGCCAGGCTGCTTGGCTGCTGGGCGGATAACTTCACGCTGCCTGGCTGCTAGGCTGCTGGGCGGCCAACTTCACGCTGCCAGGCTGCTAGGCTGCTAGGCGGCCAACTTCACGAACATTCTTATCTCGTACCTTACACAGGTGATCCAAAACGCATATTAGTAAAAACGGAGGAAATGAAAGTATACTTGTTTGTGAACGTTTTGAACGACCCTTTATGTTTATCAGTTCAACAATTTAATCAGCGACGCAACTTAGGTATGCCACTTAATTCACTCCCTATGCACTCTCACGTTGAAAACAGATAACCAGTTCAGGTGTATATTATTCCGAAAATGACCAGTCATTTAAATTCGTACCAAGCTGTCACCAGTGAAGGAGAAAATCAGAGAAAGTCGTTCAAGTTTTATGACCATCTTTTGTAAATATTCACTAAAGCATTCAATTTCTACACATTTATCATGTATCTGTAAAATTAACCTGTACAGGGCCCAAGATTATAAAACTTAAACTTGAGACCAGTCAAATCTCAAGAATCTGATTGGCTGAAATGGCAACTGGTCGCCATTTCAGTCAATTGGATTCTTGGGATTTGAGACTGGTCTACAATCTCAGTTTTATGATCTTGGGCCCTGGTGTTTAATTATTATTACAATTTGTTGAAACTGATTGACAACATGTTATTTAGCTCCGGCATTTGTTTCCTAGAGCGCATTCTCCTGAAAATCGCTAGACTATCAGGCTTTCTTAGTAGCATTTTGTTAGATCTGACTTTATTGAGATTGCCCACGGCGTAACCGTGTTAGGACCACTATGTTTTAATGGTAAGCTTTCTTTTTGAATGCCCAACTAGAAATGTAGCCTTGGGGTGTTTGTGATACACATGTACAACAAATTACAATTTATTCGTCAGGGCCTATCGGCTGGAACAAAACCAACATTATCGCTCTCTGGAACATAATATTGGTTCGTATGACACAACAACTAGACCTAGAGAAAAAAGACAAAAAGACAAACGACGCTTTTTATTTAGAACTGATCAATCAGAAGTCCGTTTAGTTGGGGCTAGTTGACGGATGTATAAAGTCCTAACAAACTTTGCTTGCAACAATTATTCATTTGTTAGTTCATAATTATTTCCTTCTGCAAATAATCAGGACCTGAATGGAAGATCACTGATCTAGTGTACAGAAGAGAATCACTTATAGAGAGACCTTCCTTGTTTGCGCATCTGTCGACGCGACGAAAAAAAAACCATCTACATTTTGATGAATATTATAATCGTTAAATATGTTGCATGTTATTTGTACAAGTATCAAACGTAAGTGGCAACAGGTGTTCCTGTATCAGACAGATACGCAGTTCAAGATTGCCAGTGCTCCCATTGTATTGTACATTGATTTTACAACTTGTTAGTGTGTTGATCGGTAATACGAGTGGGACGTTGCTATTCCATATAACACTGTATCCTCAGTGCCGTTGGTTATTAACTTGGATTTTCTAGGACAAGATAAGATCAGATATAAATAAATTTTGAGGACAGGACAGCGATTTGCTAATGTTTTAGAGGAAGTAAAAGTTGTATTAAGTTTTTTCTATTTTGTAGATATAAACTTGTAAAAAATTCCTTAAATGCAAGCCTTAGATAAGTTTGAAATTCAGCCTTAAATTCCGTTTTAAATTCAACTTCAGACACTTTTGCCTCGATTTCGGTTATGACCAAGGTATTCACAGAATGATAGTTCGTTGCAAATATATAATCTATTCCAAAAGAAAGTGTGCACTTGTTTTCGGTGATTTTTCATTAATTGCTTTTCTAGATGCATAAATATTTAGTATTAATATTGAGATAATTTAAAAGTAAAACTATCTATGATCTAGTCTCAATTTTGATGCAGATATTTAGGCAATAGGAAAGGCAGTTACGTGAAAAATCACAGAAAATATTTAGAAATAGAGTAAATAAAATCACAAAGTTTATGGAACCCTCTTACACTATCAGTTCACTATCTTTTCCTAGGTCACATGATTATCGCAAATCTGAACAGCTTTCACGCCGTTAAAAACATACACCCGTTACTTTGAATGCTTCACCAGTCATTCATGCAGGACAAAAATATTGACTTTGCCCGAGTTGGAATCCAAACGAATCCCGTTGCGTGAAATACCAATTAGTAGTTTATCATTTACTTGCAAGAATTTGTTTGATCTTCCTTTTTAAAGTAAACAGTTTGTCTTGTTTTGGGGTCTGGTTAAAATTTCATGATTAAAACTGTATTAGACATGTATGAGTGGTCAATTGTGTCACGAAAATGAGTGTATGGAACGACAACTCTGCGAAGTAGATTGCTAGTCTATAGAAAATGACTTCGGTGTTAGAGATCAGTGTCAAATTTTCGACCTTCGACGGCTTTTCTAAAAAAAATTAAATGTTGTTTTCTCCATTTCCGCCTTCGCCTGCTAATAGCCATATAAAACCTATCTTAGATAAGTCCTTTAAAAATATGGCTTAACGGGCCTCAAGGCCATTTAATGATTTCATTTGGACCATCGAATACTCACGTGAAAGGGAGAATTCAATATAATTCGGATGGTAGAGGTTTGTATAAAATAAACTTAGGGAAGTCTGGTATGCTTACACGGTCGAAAGTTTTTGGGGTGAACAGACCGTACAAGTGATTATCGTACCCACAGGTGTTCGGCATGTTGGACCCAGTCAAACCCCCTTTCCCTCACACTACTACCCTCCCTTGAAGAAAAAAAAGCTCTACAGAATTTTTTTTTTGCTTTATATATATATATTAACAAGGTAGATATCTTCGATCACTATACTAACTATATGCATAGTTCGTACTTAAAGCCATGCCGATATATGGTTTTACTGATGTAAATTTGGCCTTTACGTATCGGTCTGACGAGAGCCGACCAAAGCATTTCTCGAGTTAGCGATGTGTTTGCTACCGAATTCCACGGAAAGTAAATGATTTCTGTGTTTGTATGTGCTATTACATATATCCCACGAAATATGAGCCATAGTTTGTGACAATTGAGCAGTATTTCAAAGAGTTACAGCGCTCAAAGCAGATAGATATGCATTTTTCAATAGTGAAGATATCTACCTTGTTAAAATATATATATCAAGCAAAAATTTTTTTTCTGTAGAGGTTTTTTTCTTCAAGGGAGGGTATTAGTGTGAGGGAAAGGGGGTTTGACTGGGTCCAACATGCCGAACACCTGTGATCGTACCCGAACGCAGAATATAAAGGGTACGGTGTGAGGAATGTGACCTGGGTTTATGTCTGGTAAAATCGGAAACGGCTATAAGAATATATACATAGAAATTATTCTAGTAACAGAGACTATTGCAAAAATCACCAAGGCGATGATATTATGTAAAATGTGGTACAACGACATAAAAAGAAGATTCTAGTATAAAAACTTGTAAGGGTAATCTTGTGCGACAAGATGGAAGACCGGAAGTCTACCGGACCAACAAAACATGCAGTAAAGTCTTTTAGCGTTTAACTTTGGCAATTTTTACGTAAATTCAAGTTCTATACATTTCACTGTATATAAACCGATTGTATCATATGCCGGATATAGCAAGCTGATTGCATGGCTGCAATATAAACAATTCGTAAATAACACATTGAAAGCGGAATTATTAGGATCATTTTAAGTCCATTCAACAAAAACAAGTACGTTATACTTTGTATAGTCCTTATTGGTTATAATACGATTTGTTTTGCGCATATATAGGGATAAAAACTTGCAAAATCGCATTTAATCAGAAGAAGGTATTGCAAATGACCCACATGATTGTATCAAAATACTGTTATTCTTTACAAATAAACGCTCTGATGCACGAATACATACTAGTTTTATGACTCTATGACATTAATATAACGACTTTTACAGAACAATATTGCTTTAAATGTATAGATAGTGTAAATTATTAAAATGTTTGAGGGGTGTGTTTCGTAATGACAGTATCATCTATAACATTATCATACTATCATTTATAGCAAACACACCTATTTCTGTTGTATCATTTAGTGTGATCTTCGTTGAATGATTTTCCAATAATCTGTATCACTTATGGCGATGCGCATTTTCTGATTTTATCAAGTTTATGCTTTTAGGTAAGATACAGGAGTTCCTCTACATATATTGTCTGTACAAATTGGGTATATTTGGAGAAATACTAAATCATGGCGTACAAAAACACGAAGAGAAGAACAATAATAATTATAATAATAAAAATAAAACAGAATGATACAACAATTGTGACTATAGGTTATTGTTAGTTTGGAGGCTTGTATAAAAATTAAACTGTCAGGCCCAACGCAGCTGGGCGACCGTTTAATTTTTCATTCAAACCTCGAAATAAACTATAAACTGTTTTTGTAACTGATAAATTGGCATACACATAGTTTACGCAAATCAGTTGTCAAAACAGTATTTTAATGGCTAGTATAAATGTATTATGAGAATATGTTAGAAAGCGAATTCGTTTATTTCTTTAACTGAAATCAGCCTGGGAACATACCTGACTCCCAAGGGAAGATCTTTGTGATAGTCAATCCTTGGGCGGAAAACAAGACATTGATTCCTTTGCTAAAGTTCCATTTAACCCTTTACTTCATGGGATATGGAGTACGTTGTTTTTGCTGTACACTGTTTGCTAGTACATTTATTAGAATATTTCTGAAAACGAGTGACCATTGTACGAGTATATCCCGATCAAATGAAATGGATGTTTCAGCTGATGATGATCTATATTGGTCGTACATTGAGTAAAGGATTTATCATCAGCTTAAAATATCAGTATTTAAATAACTTACTTTGCCTCATAATTTGTATGTCACGCCTACCTGTGTAAGTATTTATAATCGTGAACCTTAGGTTTTGAAACTATTACTTAAAAAAAAACCCTTAGACTATGTTTATCAAATCCAAAACGTTCTGGGACGACATTAATTATCGCTTGTTGTAAATTGCAGTTCTCAGAGCGGCCTGGGTGTTATCTAATGAAGTCAGGTAGATCCAGTTGTTTCGTGTCGCCGCAGTATAGAAAGGCACCGAGGCCCTTATATTTCATAGCGTATCATATTTCTGTACGAAGCACTTTTAATACGTGTTTTTACATCAAGCCGTTGTTTTTTTAATCCGAAAAATATACAAAAATCATCTTTAAAAAATCGCCATAACTGATACACATAGATCACTAGAAACATACAAATGATTGAGTTAACATGTTCAATAAATGATACAGTCTGGGTCGAAGCTACATGCACGTTTGGTCTAATGTTTTGATGTTTAATTGATCAGCTATGGTATTCTTATTATTGTAAGAATAAAAATGATATGTTTTATCATCGCTAGCATGAGAATACCTCTCAAAACCTGTTAAAACATAAACATTTACGCTGATTTTGTACAGTACACAGTGCAAACGGTACTTTATGTGAGTGATTTAAGCGAATTTTTAAAAGTATATTGCATAAAAAATGTAACGACGTATTTCATAACAAGTGCTTCGAGGATCGCCTGTTGAACATGTATTTGTGGATTGGATTTCTCATTACAATACATACAAAATCTCCACTTTTTTGAACTGTTTACTATGTTTTTGTGACAATCAGTGCGCTATATCCGGTAGATGATACTATCGGTTTATATACAGTGCATTTTACAGTTTGGCGAATTCATAATGAATGTGTAATTAAAACGAACGGACAAATTTTAAATGCATGTTTGTGTTCTTCCTTCATCTGCTTAATATAGTGATATAATATTATGCCTGTTTCATCCCACATTATAATTACTAGAATTCTGACCGGCGAAATAAATGTAAAAGATACTAAAATTTACATAAATTTTGTTCAATAAAGATATTTGATACGTCATGTAAATTTAGATTGTCCATCCTTTTATATTTTGCAATGGTCCGCACCAGTGAAATACTGTGAACAAGCTTTAAATGACAAAATAAGCTTTAAGTGTTATATCCCAACAAAAAATGCTACATAAAAATGTGACAAAAATATGTATGGCATTTTATGGTATAATTAATATTCAGTGCTTTTGTAAACTTATAGGTTGAATCATCAAGCACATTTTTGCATATATTTTGTTGTTCATGTAGGTATAGGTTTAATATACAATATTTAAAAAAATATTCACATTTTTTTATTTTATGAACTAACAAATTGCGGTAGTCTTACAATGTCATAACAAAGTAACCACATTCGAAATCTGAAAAATAGATACCAGATTTTTCCCTAAATTAACCCGTCATTTATTAAACCAGGTTGGGTATATGACTACATTAAACCAGATTTGAATATAAATGTTTAGCTTAATTAAAGCAATGTATGTGTACAACTGCAATAAATACAAGTTTCTCACCCAAACGCAATAAAATATTTGTTATCTACTAAAAGGCACGTGTTTTATTTGTCGGAAACACGAATGATTACCTGGGTTCAAAAAAGGGGAAGTTGTTTGTTTGATAACCCACATTAGGAACTTGTTCCATAAATACAGTTACTTAGGTTGGCGAATAATATTAACTTGCACGCAAAACTTTAACCATTTTTTCCGAGCAAGGGCCATATTTTGCATTTAATTTAATCAAGTTAAGCCGCTTGATTGTTTGATACCCCCGAAGACATTGATTAAGTTTCAAATCAATCCAATAAGACAAATTCTTGATCAAGATCTATTTTTCATTTAACGAAATTTTCTGAGAGAAACAATGGTCATATCCGTGTTGCATTCAATTCGAACATGAGTGTTGCTTTGGCTTCTGTCAAGTTCCGAATCAATGTCATATGGAGTTGTCTAACTGAAACAACTGGTTGCAAACAAGTAACATAGCTGCGACAGCTGGCATGTAATAGTCTTCCTTATCAGCTGAAAAGTGCATTTACCTGGTTGATCAAACAACTAGCTACACTATATCAGTGTTTTATGTTATTGATTGTTACTTGAAAACAAGGAACGGGGAATTTTGCCAAGATTCATTCACTCGGGTATTGGTGCATTATGTCATTTAAATTTTCTTCCGGGATCATACTATACAACTGTGTAACAAATGAATATTTACCGTACTCGTATTCTCCTATTTATTTATAATGCTTATTTGACTAGCTTAAGTATTTTTGAGAGCAGACAAGTTTACTTCCGGAAAAAACCGAACAACATATGAAGAAGAAACAGTCAAATACTTTCTATTCATCACAATATTTGAAAAAGGAAGAGTGATATTTGTTTAAAGTTCACAACATTCGATGGTTACTTTCTGAAATCAAATTTGTATCTATAGAGCAGCCTATTTTTGAAAAGAAGAAGCTTCAATGTCACGGAATGCAAGTTCTTCTATCATAAATAAACAAAACCCACCCAACCCAACCATCAAGGTAAATTCTTTATTAATGTTTCATCGATGCATATGACGAAACAAACAAGCCAAATTGTTGAACATTCGTGGGGTACAAATTTTCCTGGATTTCATGGACAGAACGATCCACGAATTTAAAACCACCACGCAATCAGGAATTTACCTTATGCGTAGTTTACAAAAAATGAGATCCACGAATTTAAGTTCCCATGAAAATGCTCCCTAAAAGGAAAACCACGAAATTTTAGAACCACGAATATAAGTACATCCTTAGTATATCAGGGATATGCCATAGGATATTAGAGGGGGCGCACTGATAATGTACGACCCTGGAAAAAAACAAAGTCATGGTCCTTACACAAAGATTCGTCCAAGCGTTTTTCCAGGACCCATTGTCAGAATTGAAGTTGAAGAGCAGTGACAAATTGGAGACAAAAACACATAGTTTTTATTGGAAGTAGCTACTCTTGACTAGACAGTGCATTTCAAATCGTTTGTTTCAACCCGCTGGTTTTGAGAACTTTTGTTCCATTGATATTAGTAGAAAATCGCTTTACGTGAGCTTTGGATACTTCGGAAACGTTTATTCATGTTTTAATGTTCTTACAAAGTACAAAGACCCAAAAATGTTTTAACAAAACAAATCAACATGTCAATGCGAAATAAAGTATTAAATCTATACCTCGTGGGATATGGCTGATATCAATGGGACAAACAGTGTACAGCCTGGTCATACGCCATCTGATTAGGATCTACACTATTCGCTTTTTCGGCGTTATTCGGCGTTAGCTGTCTAAGCTCACTTTTGACCTAGTTGTTCGACCAATGAAATGTTGTAAATAATACTCGTATTCTCTTATTATGCAGAGGGAAAATGAAATAAACTATTTCGATTGGTAGCTATTTACACCAGAGAGGCATCTAGCAGGCTGGAGAGGTATCTAGTAGGATTTTATTATTATGCAGCGGAAAAATCAAATAGATTAATTAGATTGGTTGTTAGTGGGTGTTGTATTGGAGGAAAACATATTTACGATTTAAGTAACCAGTTAAGTCAATATTGATGGCTTTTATACAATATTATATGGAATATTCTTGGGTGTCACTTGCATACAATACACAGTGTAAAACGAAAGAGAAGTGTAGATATTCCTAGTTCCTACTGGTTCCTTTCTAGTTCCTTTGATACTGATTGTTAATTTCAAGTTCGTAAGACAAGTTTATGTAGTGTAGTGGCTAACACTCTCGCCTCTCAAGCGGAGGCCCCGGGTTCAATACTCAAGACGGACACTTTTTTTAAACTTAATATACGTAAAAGTTGGTAGATTTCGCTCTTGTGACAGGCTGTTATTATTTATATTTATTAAATTTCAAGGACATGTATTCATCTTGAATTCTCACTCTACACGAGTTATTTTATTGAAACTGAATATTTTGCTTCTTTAATCGCCTTGTTATCACTGTATGAAATTGTTGCAACAGCTTCAACATTTTTTTTGAAAGATACTTTCAATAAATTTATGAGTTGTCATGATTCGGTCGCTTAATCTCTTAAGTCATACTAAGAAGGCAGGGAGGGTTCGTCAACAGCTATAACAAATAAAATATCTAAACTGTGTCTGCTTTGCCTCTCTGTATTTCTTTCTTTCTTATATACATGTATATATAAATCTTTTCCATCAACGCCGTTTATCTTTTTTAAAGATATTTCTTGTTTATTGATAAGGTTATTTCTGATAAAAAAAGCGACCAGTGTAAATCCAGATCAGAAAGCACAGATGTGCTTGCTTATCTTGCTCTACACTGGCCCCACATGCAATAAAGCCCGTATATATATTTTGAGGTCGAAAGATAAATTAAGAAAAACGTATATAGCGAAACAATGTCACTGAACTAATGAAGCGATTGCTGAAGTTAACGTTTGCTTACTGAAGTCCCCAGGTCAGAATTTAAACAATAGCAGACAGCCGATAATGACGTTGCTGAAACACGTGAAATATTAAATCAAAATAATTACCCAAGATCATAAAACTGAATCTGGAGACTAGTCTTAAATCTCAAGCATCTGTTCTATGATCTTTGGCCTTAAAATTGTTACAGCACACCACACCACACCACACCACACCACAACACAACACAACACAACACAACACAACATAACCTTACAAATGAACGAGAATCGGTATATAAAAATATATTTATTTTATTTGAATCCAACTACACGTATGTGCACTAGGATTAAAATTTCAGAATTGATAAATCTGTTGAGTGGATTTCCGGACCTGTCATTACTTTTGTACAATTTTATTTTTGCGAAAATGTTTGAATGCAGTTTTATTTTTTTAATGCAAAATATTAATAGCCTGGATATGAAAAACGACAAAACCAGGGCCCAAGATAATAAGACTAAGATTTGAGATCAGTCTCAAATCTCAAGCATCTGATTGGCTGAAATGGCGACTGATTTAGTTTTATGATCTTGGGCCCTGGTTTTGTCGTTTTTCATATCCAGGCTATTAATATTTTGCAGCACAGTTAAGAAAGAGGTTGCAATATGCTATTGTCCATTGTGGAGTCAGGCCTTGGCCCCCGTAAGGTTTACACGAGCATACTTATATCATGGAAAATAATGTTTTTGATAAACAAAAATTCACGTACTTTATCAAGACAATTAACGAAAATATCGGAGTATAGAGTAAAGCTGTGACTAGATACATGATCGAATAAAGTATTTGTTAACTCTTACTACTATTTGACTTTTATTAGGATGATATATGACATGAAATTTTAAAATACACATGCTCCTTGTATACCATTTAAAGTTCGTGAGGTGCTTTGATTATGCTGACCTGAGGTAAGCAAACACAATTAAAGCACTGCCTTAAGACATATTGATCAGCCCACATCTTCATTCCTGGGACACCTTTATAAAACTGTTATCGATCTACAAATATTGATTTTACCAGATTACAATCAAAGTGAGGGTTAGGCGATGACACAAATATACTGCCAGTATGCCAGTTATGTAAAGAAAACGATTTAAAAATATATATTAAGATAAAACACAAAAATGTAGATTCCTAGATTTGAACATCCGGGTAAATGATCAGAATTTTGCACATAACTCGAACGTTTTATTGTATAAATCATGCAGGTTAAACGAAATATGTATATAAAATTACCGAAATACACACCGGCCGACATAAAACTGGAAACTGATATAGTTCACAAAATGACTAACTGGATGAAACATTTTCAAGTGACTATTTATTGGTATTTGTTCTTTTGCTTGCAAAGGGCGTTGCAGTTTGGTATAAATGTTACAAAACCTTAGTAATAAGATTAAAGGTAAACCTGCACTATCTTTATTTTTAAACCATACCCAAATTGTGTAAGAATATTTTGTGTAATCAAAGATCCGAGCCCTGGCCCCAAAGATTATAAAACTGAGAATGGAAACCAGTCTCAAATCTCACGGATCTGGTCGCCATTTCAGCCAATCAGATGATTGAAATGTGAGACTGGTTTCCATTCTTAGTTTCTTAATCTTCAATATCGGTGATCAAATTTATTTTGTAATAAGTTATTGGGTCTTAAAAGATATAAATTCTATATAAAATGAACACAGCAATGCGAGATAAAACAAGTCTGTCTTACTGCTAATGTTGGGGACTTAGGAAAGGGACGGAAGGGTTGGAGTTTGAGGTGAGAGTAGACCAGTGGTTTGAGCTGCAGTATGGAAGCCAATTAAGTATTTGGAGTTCGATACTTAAAAATACATTTCATTTCCATGTATATAATTATAAAGTCATTAGGGGATTCTTATAAGCAAGGTTTTAACCAGTTTTCGCTTGGTTTAAATAATTAGTGTAATCGTGCAATGATGGAATGATATATAAGAATATGTATGCATGAGGAAATTTGTACATCATTTAAGTGATTGATAGCTTTACGAAGTTTTTTTGACATCAACACACAAAAGGATTTATCGTTGATGATATTCGTTTGTTCAAATGTAATGACAATTTAAACAAAAACATGTATATTATCATCAACAATTAAGTTCGCTCACTTCGAAACAAACATAGAAGACAGCGATGACGGCAATTATGATCGTGATGAAAATATAGACAAAAAATTTTACTTCGCGATGATAGTGCACCCATGTAGGGATGGGTGTGGGTAAACAGGTCGGTCGTTCTGAGAGAGTGTTTAGCTAAGGTTCTGAGAGAGTATTCAGCTAAGAGTCTGAGAGGGTGTTCAGCTAAGGTTCTGAGAGAGTATTCAGCTAAGAGTCTGAGAGGGTGTTCAGCTAAGGTTCTGAGAGAGTATTACGATAAGGTTCTGAGAGGGTGTTCAGCTACGGTTCTGAGAGAGTATTCGGCTAAGGTTCTGAGAGAGTGTCCAGCTACGGTTCTGAGAGAGTATTCGGCTAAGGTTCTGAGAGGGTGTTCAGCTACGGTTCTAAGAGAGTATTCCGATAAGGTTCTGAGAGGGTCTTCATCTACGGTTCTGAGAGAGTATTCGGCTAAGGTTCTGAGAGAGTATTCAGCTACGGTTCTGAGAGAGTATTCGGCTAAGGTTCTGAGAGGGTGTTCAGCTACGGTTCTGAGAGAGTATTCGGCTAAGGTTCTGAGAGGGTGTTCAGCTACGGTTCTGAGAGAGTATTCCGATAAGGTTCTGAGAGGGTGTTCAACTAAGGTTAACAGTGCACATGTAACAATTGGTGACCATCCAGAAATGTGCTTTATGTTTGTTAAAAAAAGATAAACCTTTGGCAATCTCTTGGTTAATAATAGAGAAAACGTCTTAGTGATGAATAAAGCTAACGGGACAGAAATTGTTTAATTCAATATCACATACGACAAAAAAACACCTTGCTTGGCAGACCATTTGTTACTTCCGATAAATATTGATTAAAACATACCTGTTAATAAAGGTAAGCCCTAGACACTTTAAAGGTGAAAATTATTAGAAAGCAGAAAAGAGTGTAAGCAGATTTACATTTATGTACACAGATATTCTATAAGCTTACTCACCGAAATACCAAATATAAACTTGGCTAAAACTATCAGCTGCCGGAACACTTGAGCCACTCGAGGCAATCATGACAATCAAGTCGTGTGCAGTTACAGTGGTATTGGTTTCGAACTTAGGTTCTATGGCTTTGGTCTTGCATGAGTTAGCCTGTCCCTTCTCACACGTCAGTAGATACCACACTCCTACGTATGTATTATATGTTTTGTCTGTCAACGTATTTGATGTACCAAACCAAAATGGTATTGCAAAGCCGACGGCCAAGAAAAGTGCCGCTATACATGTCACCCAGATGCCGGCGACGGCCGTCGTTGACCACGCCATTTAAAACAAAAACAACAGTATTTCCCCCAAAAAATTAACGAATAAATTAACGAAATATCCTACTGCACTTCCCTTTCACAAATATCCGATCCGTGTCAAATTCCGTACGAAAATGAAACTGTCATAAACTGTTAAAATGTCTTAAACACAATCTTGGTATATATCTCTGCTTGAATGATTGGTATAATAATAGCCTCGGGTTTACACTTGATACGACTGAATGCGATTTAAAATTGGGTATCGACTTAGTACGATAATATTTTAAACCTTATCAAACCACTTAATTTATTTCTGTCCATTGATATTTTGTGGATATTAATAAAAGTCCGAAAATATTACAGCATTTTACGTTTTACACGAACGAAACTCCTGTGACAACTTGTCGAACACGGCTGAACACATAAAAACAATTAGCAAAGTAAAACAATGTGAGGGTTGATCAAAAAGTTTCAACATGTTGACATATTTAGCTCACCCAGGTAACAGCTGCAAACATGTCTAATCGTAACAGCTTAGCAATTATGTATAACTTGTCAATTGTTTTCTTCACAGGAAATATGACTGTATAGTTTTCTAATCATTCGTTGAAAATCCTAGCATATGCTTTAAAAAAAACCGTGAAGCTAAATTTAAATGCGCTAAGTGGAAAAAGCTAGCTACGTCGGTGTGTTATTAGTGTAGAACGTTTTCCGCCAACTCACGTTGCTTTTTCATTGAGCTAATTCATCACATCGCTTGATTACACAATATTCCAGTGTATCTATATTTCTTATAAAAAAAATATTTATACTCAATTTGTCATGAGGTTGAAGAGGAGGGCTGGCGGGCATACGCCACCGCCCCACCCTCTTTTATGTTCAGAGGAATCGCTTTAAACTGGTCGTCATTTCAGCCAATCTGATGCTTGAGATTTGATACTGGTTTTCATTATCAGTTTTATAACTTTCAGCCCGGATCTCAATTCCCGTTAACCACCGAGATCAATATGGGATTCATACTGCACTAACTATTTCCATATATTACGCTTGATAAATTTAATACATCTTGAATACTTCATCAGCAGACTAGACATTTTCCTCATCTTCTACGTTAACTGCGGCGGTATGCCCCCTTCCACCCCTACACACACTCCCCAACCCAAATTTTCTCCTCGAATTTACATCCATCTCAAAAACTCACCTGGTTTTCCACGAATTCGCGTAAGAATTTCGCGATGTTTATCTCGAAATTCATGCAGGAACTTTATAAGACTTAATAGGGAGCAGAAAGCTTAAGGCCATCAATGTAATTTCTAACGATGTTTATGTCTGACAAATCTCATGGCTATGACAAAGCATCTTGGAATGATGTTTATGTACAAACTTTGACTGTCAATGAATTTGATTTCTTAAGAGGCTGACAAATCTCATGGCTATCACGGTAACTGGTTATTAATTTTTTTTCTGAAGACTTAGCCTGGCACTTTTGGTGATGTTGTAAGTGAAGGACAAATATCATGGCTATCAAAGTAACATGTTATGACTTAATCTGAAAACTCAGGCAGATACTGTGATTTTTTGGGTGGCTGACAAACGTTCGGTTATCAAAGTCAGGGGCGTAGCCAGCTTTTTTAATGTTGTAGGCCCATATTAGGGATTCCAAGGGGCAGTTGCCCCTTGGAAAGGAGGTCTGTGGTTAAAGCCTCCCAAGAAGCCGGAAACAAGTAGAGATTAAAAATAGCAAAATGCGCGTTTCAAAGTATTTTCAAGTAAAATTATCAAAACAAAATTTCAAACTATGATTTTTCCCAAGAAGGCTAAACAATATGACACACTTGATTCGACCAAACGGCTTCATCCCGCTACCATCCCCACCCCTACTGCTTTTATTGTATTTTCGGGACTTTTGAATATGTCATTTTCTTGTCCAACTTGTAGACCCTACGCCACTGAAAGTAACACGTAAGTAAACCTCTTATCAAAAGGTACCATCTGTGATTACTCTCCTTTAAAAACCCATGTGTTTATACAAGGGAGGCTACACCTATAAGTACGAACGGAGGAGAGCAAATGATTAAGGGCCGTCTTTAGCCGTCAATGCACCGTCATCGATAAAAAGAAAATTATTAAAATGCAGTCCAATAAAACTTGGCACAAATAAATGTAAATGTTATCAATTTACCTTTTTTACATACAATAAGAAATTTTAAAACACTACAGAAACATAGCAAGATATAAATATTCCTTAAAATTCTATTTACAACCAAACACAAAAATAAAACAACACAAAAATCATTTTAAATGTCTAAAAGAGTAAAAGACAATTAAACTGATTGAACAATCATGTTGTGACATTTTGCAAAACAAATATACATAATATGAGACATTTGTAAATTGTGTCATGTGTGTGAAGCTAGCTGCCAGTTGCCAGTTGCCGGTTGCCGTTTCAATTGGCAACTTGCAACTGGCAGCTAACTTCACACTTGAGCTGCCAATTCAAACAAATTTTTAAACTGGCAACTGGCAACCAACATCTGGGTGCCAATTCGATTTAAGTCGATGTACTCAGTTGAATTGGCAACTGACACCTGGGTGCCTATTCCACTTTCTTAATATATTAACGAATATGTCGAGTTGGCAACTGGCATCTGGGTGCCAATTCAAAATATTGTTATGCGCAACTGGCACTCTGGGTGAACCTCTGTGGTGTTTACCACACTTATTATGAGCCGACCACGGAGTGAGTATACTCTGGGGTAACCTCTGGGATATTTACTTCCTGGGATTTACAAATACTCTTCTGCCCTGCGAGCTATTCCGGACTTGTATTTATATAGTTTTTTACCTTTACCCAGCGGGTAACTATTTAATTATTCTCCACTGTTATGTATATTGGAGGTCGAACCTCAGTAATAAAGATAGACAAGCAGTAAAACGTTTCTTAAGTTTATTTTAAACTCTAAACTGCGTTAGTTTATTATTCACCAATAATAAATCTGTAAATTCAACAAATGCACATGTTACAGAGTCACTTAAAACGAGTTATGTAAATCAACAGTTTCATCTGTTTATTTATTTCACAAAACCGAACACTCGGTTTAGTACTTGATGATAAATACGTGTATATTGCGCGAACGGCTTTCCATACAATTTACGTCTAAAGCGAACCAGTGACCGTGCCAGTAATACTATATAACCAATATGCATGTGTTTTTAATACTTCAGCTTTTGTAAAATTACTTCTTTTACTTAATAAAAGGTTGTAGATGCAAAATATACTCGTAGAAATAATAAATGTCTATAAAATTTGTTAAGATTGTATCAGGCTTACTTAGCGTTCCCAATGACTGCAAAGTATTACTAAAAAAATTCTATATTAATCCAAACGTGCCTTTACTCGTAAAAAGTTCTGAGGCAAGTCCCCCTGCAACCAAATTTTGAGCCCTTTTATACCCAGCCGAAGAAAACTAACCAAATTTGCCTGGAAATTGACTGTTTCCAACCCAAGGTAGAAGGTTGGTGGTTGGATTGGCAGGTTCCAACCATCTGGACGGAAAGCCGTCAAATTCTGTACGGACCAACCATTAAATGGTAAATTTGATATTTAATGGAACCTGAATGGAATCTTAACTTATATGTATAAAATACTTATTATTTAAACCTTATCAATACCTTTGGTTTTACAAATAAAGTATTATTTGAGTGAAACATTGCTTCTCAGTGTAGTTGCGAAGCAGCGAACCGTAGCAACAACAGTAAACAAACCATAATGCATCGGAAAAATGGCTGCCACTGGACGAAACTTCAAAACGTTTAGTGTTAAATAATGATTTGTACAATAAAATAAAGGATTTATGGCATGTCAGTTAGTCAGATAGAGCAAGAATTAATTCATTTCAACTTGGAATTGACGTTTTAACAAATAGACAGGAGTCTTATGCCAATAAAACGGAATAAATACACAAGATCGTAGAAACATGTGACAATTGAAAAATTTGTGATGAACAACATGGATTAGCGAGTAGACTGTCAGTAGATGCACACATGTGCATACCTATTCATTTTAAGATGCAGCGTATTGTGCATTGTGCATTTAATGATGAGTCAAAGTCAGCAAAATGATGTCAACTGTAAATGTAGACTGTAGACCCTCAAACTTACAGGTGCAAAAATGTTCCAATGATAACGTGAGTACTGTTTATTATTTAATATATATATGCAATGAATGTCTGGGCATTACAATATCTCGATGATTAGGACTTTCTTGAATTGGCAACTGACACCTGGGTGCCAATTCGACTTTTTTTAATGTATTGACTATTTAAGTTGAATTGGCAACTGGCAATTGGCATCTGGGTGCCAATTCGAATTATATTGCTGATTAAGATTTTTCGAAATTGGCAACTGGCAACTGGCACCTGGGTGCCAAGTCGAATTGGCACCCAGGTGCCAGTTGCCAGTTGCCAATTCAAAAATATCTTCCTAATCATCGAGATATTTTGAATTGGCACCCAGATGCCACTTGTCAGTTGCCAATTCAACTTAAATAGTCAATGCATTAAATAAAGTCGATTTGGCACCCAACGTCAGTTGCCAGTTGCCAATTCAACTGAGTACATCGACTTAAATCGAATTTGCACCCAGATGCCAGTTGCCAGTTTAAAAATTTGTTTGAATTGGCAGCTCAAGTGTGAAGTTAGCTGCCAGTTGCCAGTTGTCAATTGAATCGGCAACTGGCAACTGGCAGCTAACTTCACACACGTCAGATCTCGAATTTCTGGTCTCGTAAATATGTGACAAAGCAATATAACTTTTTTTCTCTCTTCATAATTAAAAGTTCTTTAAAAGATCACAACGGTACATACTGTGAATATATTTATATATTTTGGCATCTTAATCATACTACTATTTTTGTCTACACCAATTAAAGCGTCTGGCAAACTGTTAAAAATGTTTGAAACTACTGTCACCAAGTTGTTGGGTAACTGATAAAAACTTTTCTATTTCTGTCATAATTAAAGATTCACTCTTTCGAAACTACTGTCACGGTTATAGATGATAAAAAGACTGCTACATATTCTCGAAGATACTAATTCTGTCAAGGTACAAGCTGTTGACAAATCAATCTGCCCAACCTGAGGTATCTCTTCGATATATCCGTATATTTAATTATTTATGTGTCTAGGTAAACTACTATAGATTATTGCCCTCTCGGACTTGGTGGTAACACGCTGACATTTAAGAGATATGGCCTCACGATTGTTTGTACCTCTGTAAGCAATATGGAAACAACAATATACTAACTGTGTGCCCGTTGATTGCCGGAGATTCTTTGATCCGGAAAGAAACTTTTACCCAATGATAGAGTAAAGTTATTTAGACAGGAACCACAGCTGAGAAAGACCAGTCTTTGACCTGGTCCTCCCAGTTAAGTACACATCTAACAAAAAGGTTTTGGTTTCATTTAAGAAAGAGTGGATGACAGCAGTATTGTAGTTTAAGGAGCATGAAATTTGATTGTCTCAAAACGCTATCGGAAGTCTTCTATCATTGATTCTTTTTTTGTGCCTTGTTGCTCTTTAAGTGCTCGTGTATATTAGCAATTTAATTTTTAATTCATTTTTCAGCATAGCTGTTTTCCTTGCCAGGCTGTCTTTTTTTACTTTCTCCGTAATGGTATTCATTCACACTGTCGAAGTTCAGATAAGTGTGTGGATGTTGTCAAACAGCAAGGTTATTTGGTCTTTTTCTGCTTCTTTGTTCATCAGTTGTTTAACAAATTCTGATTTTCGATCGTAATTTGTTTTATCTATTTCTTTATTTTTTTTCTTCTGGACTAAGTGTCATCATTTTATTTTGGCACTAGCAGATCAAGTGTTTGCCCTTTTCTAGTAACATATAGTGAAGCTAATGGATGCAAAGCAAAACGGTGGTTACTCTAAGCTGAGACCAGAGCACATAGAGTCAAAATAGCAAGAACACAATGACAGTAATAACAACCTTCATCATCTCTTAAACTCTTGTCACATAATGTAAAAGAATTTTGTAGCTAGATTTCTTTCTTTCATTCCACCAATCGTTCTGTTGCTGATTTGACTCGAGGTGCTCTCATCTCAGCAAGGTCAATGAGCGCCCACCTTTTTGCTTGTCAATGCCAGCGTCTTATGCTGTTTATGTTTGTGTGCTTTTGCATGTATCATTTTCGAATTGATAGGAGGGTTGAAGCTAATTCACCAAGACAACTTGTACGTCTTTGTACATATGACAGCCTCTTGGGTCATGTGAGAGGTTGGTGCACACTAGAACCTGGTTTAAACCCACCCCAGTGGCAAACTGTTTTGTCACTCACCGTTCCAAGTCAGTAACCTTTCTGGTTCTCTTAAATTTAGTTAATTGTTATAAAATTTGATCATTTTTAAATTGATCATTTTAAAAACACAATACTCTCTTTTACTCTCTACATTTTGTGGGAAGGCTGTCTTCTGATATTTCTGATATGTATATTTTACTTCTTCCCACAAAGTTTGCTTGACGTAATTTCTCCACACTGGGATTGTAAAAAATGAAAACTGATGTTTTTTTTTAAAGAATACTGAAAGCCGGGGTAACGATCTAAGCTTTGTAGTGCTACTATGCAAAAGTTCAATATAAAAGAGACAATCGAATGTCAAAATCAGAAAGTTGAATTTAGGTTTTGAAATGAATGTATATTCAAATATCCGCAAACAGCACAGACACAAATCAAAACGCACTAATCTGCTAGCTAAACTGACTCTATACAGCTACACTCAGAAATAACCAACTGCTGTAAAGATATATTAATTTCGAAGCTCAGGACATACGTGACCCCTCTTATCGACCTTTATTCAAGCCAGATCCTTAAGAAACACTAAATTAAACTTTGTGCTAAGTAATATAATTACGTAAGTTATCTAAATTTTAAAAAGACTTGTTGATCTCACTGTACATTGTCGGAAAATACTGATATTTCCCAGGAATTTTCCAGGAAATAAAAATAGATTATAAAAGGTACACGAGAGATGGAAATATGAAGATAAACGTGCTAAGGAAAATAAATACAATAAGCAAATGTTGCAATCAGCTTTACTAAGTGTTTTCTGATAATTCAATGATTACTTCAAGTCGTAATAGGTTAGAACAAATACGAGTAGAATTCCATGTTACGATCGTTTTCCGCTGCGCATTATTACATATAATAGGAAATTAGGTAAATTCCAATATTATACAAGTAAACAAAAAGTAATTTAAGGACGAACTATAGAATGGATAGATGTTAAGCATTTTTACGAGAAGAGTATGTGGTTATTATTTCTTTTTTAAAAACAAAACATTTTATTCATTGAAAAGGGATACTGTGTAACAAGGGATCGTGTGATAAGGGTGAAAAGAGTGTTGTAGGCCTATGGAATACTCATTAAGCGAATGTAGGAAGGCAACTCTCGCTTGTTTCTTGAGAAGTGATAAAGGTGAGTTATTTGCCGTTACAGCCGGACATGTCACCCGTTCTACTAGATATGTATGTGTACATAATAAGGAACTGGGTGTTTGCGATACAGAGAACACTTTAGACATGGACGTAGGAGCTGTGAAAATACATCGCGAAAACGAAAGTCTGTGTAAAAATGATGTTTTTGATCCGGCTGGACGGCGGAGATCTGTAAAAATTTTCAAAGGCAAAATAAGTGATTTATACAACAAACAAGTATTCAAATGCATACCACAAGACATGTTGAAAATGGAAGATACCAATCTGAAGAGATGTAATTATAACACACCACTGACTGGTCTTGTTGCATCAAAAGAAGTACATGAAAGGAATAAAGATATTCTAGGTGAAAGTTATTTTCTCGTAGCTTCCAACTCTAATGAGCAATTTGCTAAGGAAGGTGAAAGTGGTACTTTGCTAGCAGTAGATGAACGGGACTCTGACATTTATCTTATCGGAATCATTAGTGGTGGCTTAAATCCAAACTCATCTTTTGTATTTATCACATGCTCGTTTTTGCCGAAAGCTATAAGCGATTTCCAGTTGAAGACTAACACCAGACTGATATTGCAGCCAATTATGAACACTGTTTACAAACGTGAATTTAAAGACAACAAAATCGTATGCGGTGACACCATTACATTCAAACGACCAGAAAAGGTATCGCCACTTGATTTCGAAATAGATGAGAAAATTATGTATCTTCTATGCTTTAAATTACAAGAGGATGATTCGTCGAAAATAACGCTCATCACAGACTATGAACGTAGGACTCGGAAAAAGGTTTTTGCGCGTGAGGAAATAAACGAAATGGCCATATATTCGCCGGAAGGGGCCGAACAAGTGACCCTTCTTTACTTTTATCTCACTGTGCAGAACCTTTATGCCTTAGAGTACGAAAAAGCCAAGCAGTTTTTGAAGGAAGCTATGCGTAGCTTACTGAAAGTGAAATACAGTCTACTGCGACTTTTATGTAAATGTATGACTTATGTAACTTGGCTGTACCTCAGCGACGATATTGACGAGATTCAACTCCTTGAACAAATCTTTGAAGAAGGTCTTAAGTTCTTAATTCATTATAAAGATCTACCTCCGTTTCCTCGGGAATGCCTTGGCTATCATTACTATGACTATTCTAGATTTTATTCCAAAAGACGGGAAAAATCGAAAGCGAGTGAAAAGGTCAAGCTTTGTTATGAAACATTGAAAGTCGTTTACGAAGAGAACACTTATATTTCTAAAGTGTGTGAACAAGACGCATTCAATAGATTTGTTTTTGGTCTATGTCAGTATACTCAAACTTTACTTTGGTGCGGAGAAAATTTCGACTTTATTGACGAAGATGTTCAGCTCGAGAATATACAGAAGAGTGAAGAATTGATAAAGAGTGTGGAAAATAGAATAAACGATGCACCAGCAGTTCAAAAAGTGTCTTATCTCCTGTCCATGTGTGATCTGCACTACAGAAAGAATGAACTCCCCGAGGCTTTTGATATCGCAAATCAGTGTTTGAAGCAAGCAAAAGAGTGTCACATGGTCGAAGAACAATATGCAGCAGGTTGTCGATGTAGAGAGCTGAGGAAAAAAATAAAAGTTAACAACAAGATGAAAAATAACACTCGAACGTCGCGAAACGCGAAATAAAAAAACCCAGCTCATACCCTAAATATTTTGATAAAAAACAACCATGATAAATTTTACAATTTATAGCAATTATTTTGACTTTCTTGTAGGGCAAGCCGCTGTCACCGTGACACTGCGGGTTGGCACTCAGCTAGAGGCTCTTATCATTTGAATTTCACAGTAGCGCTATTTGTGCAGTGTGGCGGCCGTTAAAAGTCTCCCCGTACATATAGTCAGTACTATTGTCAGTAAAATAACCCGTTTCCGATGTCATGCAGTGATGGTTACGTATATCAGGCTATCCAATCAACCTTTTTGGGGTTGTACCGGCAGCTCAGTTGGTTGCTTACCGGAAATGTAGGGCTAGGCGCTGTCGCCGTGAGAGTGCGGGTTAGCTCACAGCTAGAGGCACTATCATTTGTAAAGTTCACTGACAAAATGTTAATCCTTTAGAGCTAAAACGCAGGAAATTGTTATGACAGTACTTTCTTCTTTTCGATTATTTTTTATCCTTTTTCATCTATTAAAAATGTCGCCATTTCTGAGGAAAACAAATAATTTGACGGTTTTCTGTTTGGAACTTCATTAACATAATTACTCAATTTTCTGTGATAATCTGTGGAAATTGTCGGTGAAACTATATGTAGGAAATCGTCTGTCCAACCGTGAGTAGATCGGTCTGATTCCCTGGAGGTTGAATGAGTGTTGTAGATTGCATGATTTGTAGACGACATGTCGACGAACTAGAAGACTGTTCTTTGGTGTTAAATTAAACAGGGAAAGATCAGAGAGTAACTTTACGATAGTTATGTGTAATAGTTTCGTATGGAAGTTTTTTACAGAAACTTAACGAATGATTCGCTGGAGTGCTAGGAGTAAGTGGAAATGTAAAACGTCCCAACCAACAAAGAAGGCGAAACTCAGCAGATCAGCATGGAGTATTCTTCGCTTCACAGGAACTAATGACCCTAGCTTTACCTTACAAACCGTGCGATAGCTAGTTACTCTTCGAAGGTAAAATGTTTAATTGTTAAATGTTTCTTGAGCCACTTAATAATTTTAAATCTGACAGAAACTAACCTTTAAAAAGATTGATATTTCTGCTCTTTGTTTGTTTTACAGCACAAAAGGTACCAGATTAAATCTAAGTACTTTATTCCTTTGTACCTTTGAAGTTTAGACATGCGTATTTTTCTCCATAAACACATTTCATTTAGACTCTTATGTCGAAATATTTTGTTTCTAGAAAATGAAGAGTTTCTATTGATGATTATACTCTGCTACGCAACTTGTTCTGAAAAAAGTGAAATATGCATATCAGAAAAACACAGCCTCCCCGCACAACCGTTTAAGTGAGTAGGAAGGGATGTGGAAAGTGTATAAAGAGAAGTTGTTCTCATTGTGTTCGTAACTGAAGTGTAAATCAATGAAATATTAATACAGTTAAAAATAACGATTTTGTCTAAGATTATTGAAAAAGAATAACTCTGTAAATTTTATATCATCTCTGTTTGATGGGCACTTCAGAGTAAGCAAAAAGAATCGACAAAAACAAATTGTAGCATAAACCCTTCTAAAGAAACCAGAGAAGACGTCGAAGCGTTTTGCTCCAGTTATCTTCTTATCAAAAATGTTACAAACAAAATGTCATAATAATTATACATTTAATACCATTAATGAGAAATCGTCCAGGATTCCTTATAACATTTTATGGAAGTTCAACTGTGTAAAAAATTAATACATATTCGAGTAAAGGAAGTTGTGAATATTTACATACACAGCGCTTTTTGACAGGTGTAGATACACAATGATTTTCTATTTTTTTAAACTGATTCTCAGAGATTCAAAGATTTTGTTGACAGAATTTCTAATACAAACATTATAAATATTTGAAAAATGAAAATAAAGAAATATTATTTTAAGTTTTAGGTGTCTTAAAATGCTTTGTAATAATAGAAAAACTAGATTAAAGAACGAAATACAAGCCGGCGGCAACCGTAAACCGTCAATTATTGCCACCATCACGAGTTTGGACGCATTCTGACAAATGTCACTTGTAATATTTGTCAGAAAACGCTTGTCTGTATGGGCACAAACTTAAACCTCATTAACCATCTTAATGGTCAGAATCATCGTAAGGTATAAGGCTACGAGTATTTGCAGTAACTTAACAATTGCCGTTGTTTTTTTACATTATTTCAGACACTGTTGAATTTGAAATAGCGAGAGCGGATTTTGGAGGCGATTTAAGCTACAGTGCTATTAGAAACATTTAATACTGCCAAAACTCTGTTTAGTATACAAATTGCATTACATGGCATTATTTAAAAATATTTACCTTCTTACTTCAGATGAGAAGAAGCAACTCACAGTGTAGGCATTGTTCAAAAGCCTGCAGAAGAGGAAGGTCGATAGCGAGAGGATCACACAACTCATCGCCGATATGATTGTCAGCGACTATGTTCCTCTGCGCATAGTTGAAAGCACCGGAACCGTCTGAATACTCTCGCGACTTACTACAGCGTCTCCTATCGAAAGACGGTGCGCATCAGAACGGACCTGCGATACAATGGAGAAAAAAGAGAGACCCAGCTCGAGAACTTGACGGCGGCCGCTGCTGCTACCGGAGTAAATGAAAACATCAAGAAACAATAAGTCATCACGAAAATGTTGTATCAATATCGTTGTCTTGGAAGAAAGTTTCTGTTTTCAACTAATACATTCTGTTTTCATTATAACTCGGTATATTTTTGTACATCTCATTTTCAGTTCATTGTTTTGTATTTCTGGTTTATCTGTCAATTACTGTTGTTTAGAGGAAATACATCCTCAAGAAGAACACGCGAACCTAATCTTGATGTCACGTTTTTAAACGCCATTATATTTTTGTAGCCACGTCCTTGCAATATTTACGTGATAACACGAGTGTTACATGTGTGTGTGTGTGTTTGCCTCAGTTAATAATAATAATAAATAAACAAGAGACTTTCGGTCAAAATTTTGGAATAATATCAGGAAAGTTAAAGAACTTAAACAATATTTTCCTGACAAAATACTGAAAAAAAATATACTTCATATTTCTGAATAATCGTATTGGAATATTTAGATGCACAAAATATTCAAACTTTAAAAATTAAAAATAGAATGTGCAAGGTTCGCTCTCTGAAACCTGTCCTTCTTTGTATATATGTTAAATATACAAACTTCTGAGGCCATCTTAATTATATCCTTACTAGCATTATGTTTAATAATGCCTTATAATTACACTGAAAATAACACTTTGTGTTGTAACTTATATGTATCGTATTTAACTTAGCTAATTGTTGTAACGCATATTTTGAAATAAAAGGGGTTACCCGGATAGGGGCCTCAAATTAAAAAAAGAAAAAAAAATAGTAATAATGGTACATATTACAAAATACTGAAATATGCAAAGAACATATAACAAATATAACCACAAAGAAAGTGGTATATTTAGCTTCTTCGTGTACAAGCATCCGGGTCAATATCACCACATCATGCTGTTGTTGTACGATTAGCGATTCGTTGTTTGACAAAATTAGAAATATTTATGAAATGATATATCAAACTAAATGAGAAGTTTTAAATTATGTTTTTTTAACTTTGGTAGATTTTGGCAGTAGATATTGTTCTTAAATGTACAAAACATCTGTCAAACACGTTGCTTTAACCAGCAAACAATGACTGAATACAAATGATTTATATATATTTTATTTTATTAAGGATTGGCATAAAAATGTCATGGCTGGATTTAGATAATATTTAATATATAGCTTAACAATGCAAACTGAGTAAAACTTCTATTAGAATTATTGAATATGAATTGAGGTTATTTCTTGCTACGTCCACGAGCGCAAGAGTTTTATGATATTAAACAATCGCATAGCATACTAAAATAAGGAAAGTTAGGTTAACTAGGAAGTTTGCTTACGAGTTACCTCCCTTTATATGAGTTTGTTATCACCTATGTTGGGAGTTCGCCAACGAGTGACCTCCCTTTAAAAATATGTAATCACCGATGTTGGGAGTTCGCCAACGAGTTACCTCCCTTTGAAAAGTCTTTGGTCACACATATTCGAACATCATCTGTACCGTCGCCAGTTATAGCTGTGGGAAGAAAGTCTTTTTTGCGATTTTTCATCACTGATATTCATGAATCTGGTTGCAAGCTATCGTCAAATGCAAGCAAATTCCAGCCACGACGGTGTGTGTTACCCTGGAAATATAAAACAAAACCCAGAAAAAAGGGGACAGGGTTGGGTAGGAAGTTATTAAACAAAGTTTTTATGTAAAATAGCAATTCCTTTACCTCGTTCTGTTGATTCAGAATCAAAAAGACGGGAATCTGCGGAGACAACAGTTTATATAGACAAAGTAAAGTGACGTGTGACGTAAAAGAGTCATTTCTGCTGGTTAAAGTGTTTAATCTTTAATCGATTAAACTTACTATGTTTATTATTTTGTCGGATAAACATAATAATCAAAACTTGAAATTCCGAAAGACAAGTTTGAAACATTTCGGATTGGCGAATACAAAGGTAAAAAAAACCTTCAAAAATCAGACACCACTATTGGTACTATTGTACCTAAATACGTATCATAAAATTAGATAAGAAAAAATGCTGTTGAAAAATAAAATAAAACAGGTGAGATTGAAGCACTGTCGCATGCTGTGGTGTGTTTACAAAAACAGATTTACGTTTATTTTCATCAAAAGATAACGTATATACGGAACCAATTTGAGCCAGATAATTTTTTTCATGTTTTTAAATTAATAGCATACATTTTCAACATACAAACTTGAAATCAAAAGATACTACATGTTAATTGAATTTTCATCTAAAAATTGAATTGTGTACTCATATATTACTAGAATTTTGAACTTTAACTTTTGAATCATTTTGATTTCAATCAAACTAACTTAAATGTTCAACTCATTAAATTGAAATTTCCAAATGCCAACCTGAAATTTCATCATACCAACTTCATTTCAACAAACGAACTTGAGCTTTTAACTAACTAACTTGAATTTTCAACATATTCACTTGAATTTTAAACATACTTACTTGAATTTTTGACATACTGACATGACTTTGTTTGAATTTGCGACTTAATTATATTAGAGTTCAACTAGATGATAGAAAATATCTTAAACTTTAAATTTAAACGGATAAAAAATTTAAGTCAGTATGTTGAATTTGAAAATTCAAGTTAGTATGTTGAAATTGAAAATTCAAGTTAATTCGTAAAAAAAGTCAAGTAAATATATGAGAATTAAAATAATTATGCTGAGTTATTAGGTTGAAAATCAAGATACTACGTGAAAAGTTAACTTAATAAATTGAGAAAATTGAAATAGATCAGTTAGTATATTGAAAATTAGTCAAAATAATATGCAATTTAAACTTATTACGTTGAAAATTCATGTTAATTAGGTCAGAAATCCAAGTTTGTTCCTTGCGAAGTCAAGTTAGTAAAAACATAAAAACGCGATCATATTGTCTAGTCGTATTGGGCTTCCGCACGTATGCTATTTCCTAAGTGTAGATTAATTAAGGCGACTTACAACACTCTAAGACTAATATAGACTAAATAATATAGAGAAAAGCAATAGTGTACGCTGATCTTCCATATATACAAATGTCATTACTCATAATAGTTCTCATTCTACGGCTTGCTGTTCAAATTTCCCGAGTCGATCGTCAAAATCCGCTGGTGACAATATTGGCTGGTGTTCCAGCGTTTATATTCGATTTGTTTCCATAGGAACCGTTTCCCGATACAGTTTAAGAGAAATCTGTTGGACTGATTTTCCAATCAATCATTCGAAAATAACCTTTCTGCCCATGAATATTTGAAGGCAACATGTGAATATAGGCAAAGGGCTAATAAAGTTTATCTGAGGAAATCGCGAGTCGCAATTGCTTTTTTAGAAGGTAAGTTCAGTTTTATATCTAAATTTATTTCTTTATTCCAATATGGAACCATCGTTTATTGTTCGATGACCGTTAGGAGAATATGCACATTGCAAAGCATATGATAAGCATAAAACCAACAACAAAAAGCAAAACAAAAATAAGACCGATCAACATACACAAAAATGCACAGTACATAATTTTAGATGAATTTATCTAATTTTAAAGAGTGTGTGTCCAAATAATCGGAACTTAACACAAGTGTTACCTTAACCAACGTTACCTGTAAGTTAGGATCCAATGAAAATTGTGATCGAACATGTTCACGGTTGACATAACTGAACCACCAAGTGCTGTATAAGTAAGTAAAACTTTTTGGTTGTTTATATCGTGATAGTTGTATGGTGTATTTGAAGGTGGTATCATTTCTCATGGAATATCTGAAGTGGGTTGGGTGTCTCAGATCCTAATTTTATGACAGTAAATTTGTTTCTCAGATTTCTAAGCTTCTTTCAGCTTGAAGTATCATTGTAAAGCACATGAATGTAAAATATCATGCAAAAGTCAAAATATAAGAGAAACATATAGCAATTTCTTACCTTGATAAAAGACTTTCTATGGGAGTCCAAACTTCCTATACTTCCACTGTTGTAAACAATTAATGCCACAGGAAGAGATGTGTGAAGTTAGCGGCCTAGCGGCCTGGCGGCGTGAAGTTAGCGGCCTGACGGCGTGAAGTTAGCGGCCTGGCGGCGTGAAGTTAGCGGCCTGGCGGCCTAGCGGCCTGGCGGCGTGAAGTTAGCGGCCTGGCGGCGTGAAGTTAGCGGCCTGGCGGCCTAGCGGCCTGGTGGCGTGTAGTTAGCGGCCTAGCGGCTTGAAAATGGCTGCCTTTAACACAATTTAGGTTGATCTTAAAAACGGATTGAAATCTATTTTTACAGCATATAATGTAAATTGCAGGGGTGTATAAGAAAGTTATCGACATGATTTAGCTTTTATTTTTTCAAATAAATTATTTAACAAAAGTTCTAGCTTATCTGCAAAGACGACTCGGAATCTCTTTGTACATTTACTCCCATGTACTCTTTGTAAATTACATTTCAGTTGATGATTAAGTAAAATATCAACAAGAACTAGCTTTGATTTTTTTTTAACTTTTCGAAGCCTGGCGGCCTAGCGGCCCGGCGGCCTAGCGGCCTGGCGGCCTAAACTTAATATTTATCATAATTTATGTTTTTCGTAAAAACGGCTGGAATTCGATTTTTACAGCATGCAATGTACATTTCAGGGATGATTAAGTAAAATATCAACAAAAACTAGCTTTGATTTTTTTTAAGTTTTCGAAGCCTGGCGGCCTAGCGGCCTTACCTTAATATTTATCATAATTTATGTTTATCTTAAAAACGACTTGAATTCGATTTTTACAGCATGCAATGTACATTTCAGGGATGATTAAGTAAAATATCAACAAGAACTAGCTTTGATTATTTTTAAGTTTTCGAAGCCTGGCGGCCTAGCGGCCCGGCGGCCTGGCGGCCTGGCGGCCTAAACTTAATATTTATCATAATTTATGTTTTTCGTAAAAACGGCTGGAATTCGATTTTTACAGCATGCAATGTACATTTCAGGGATGATTAAGTAAAATATCAACAAAAACTAGCTTTGATTTTTTAAGTTTTCGAAGCCTGGCGGCCTGGCGGCCTAGCGGCCTTACCTTAATATTTATCATAATTTATGTTTATCTTAAAAACGACTTGAATTCGATTTTTACAGCATGCAATGTACATTTCAGGGATGATTAAGTAAAATATCAACAAGAACTAGCTTTGATTTTTTTTAAGTTTTCGAAGCCTGGCGGCCTGGCGGCCTAGCGGCCTTACCTTAATATTTATCATAATTTATGTTTATCTTAAAAACGGATGAATTCGATTTTTACAGCATGCAATGTACATTTCACGGATGATTAAGTAAAATATCAACAAGACTAGCTTTGATTTTTTTTAAGTTTTCGAAGCCTGGCGGCCTAGCCCAATGAGATCGAATCCACTGCCAGTGGTGATTTGGGTATTCGCTCTACACTGACAGCGAATACCCTAATGAGATCGAATCCACTGCCAGCAGTGAGTTGGGTATTCGTTCTATATTTCCGCCATTTAATGATCAGTTATCATGTTTTACCGTTCCACTCGCAATAACGAGATCTTAATATTGTTCTGCAGGCCTGAGGAAATTTAACTAAAGCGATGCAAATAAATAAAAAACGTGGGGCTCGAAACCGAGTCTGGTCTCGATTTCTGATTTTTATTTTATTTCAAATAGGTACAGATCACTATGGTAGGCATACATATTTGCGAGGGTTGAAATTCTGGTTCCAACCATGTATGAATTGTTTGGCCAGATAAGAAGACTGTACAGATCCGAACCTCCGTAATTGCGATTATATTCAGAATATGGATTTGTCTTATTGTTAAACGTTACGTCGTCCTAAATCTCCACCATTTTATGAACAGTTTATATGTTTTATATACCATTTTAATCGCCAGAACGAGATCTTAAAATTATTCAGCATGCCGGAAGAGATCGCACCAGAGGAATCCAGGTTAAAGCGAAAGAAGGAGGGTTTTAATCCGAGGTTGGTCTCGGTTTCTGATATATTTTTTATTTAAAATTTGGACATATCGTAAAGATAAACATACATATTTTCGAAGGTTTAAATTCCGGTTCCAACCATGTATGGATTGTTTGGCTAGTTTAGAAGACTGTCCACATCCGAGCCTCCGTAATTGCGATTATATGCAGAATATGGCATTTTTTCTCTGGGTAAACATTACGTCGTCCTAAATAACCGCCATTTCATGAACAGTTGCTACGTTTTATATACCATTTTACTCGCAATAAAGAAATCTGAAAATTATTCTACAGGACTGAAGAGACCGCACTAATTCAAACCAGGTTAAAGCGAAAGAAGTAGGGCTCGAATCCGAGGCTGGTCTCGGTTTCTGATATTTATTTCATGGAAAGAGTAACATATCGTAACGGTAAACATACATGTTTGTGAGGGTTTAAATTCTGGTTCCAACCATATATAGATTGTTTGGCCAGCTAAGAAGACTGTACAGATCCGTGCCTCCGTAATTGCGATTATGTGCAGAATATGGATTTGTTCTATTGTTAAACGTTTCGTCGTCCTAAATCTCCACCATTTAATGAACAGTTTTTTACGTTTTATATACCATTTTAATCGCCAGAACGAGATCTTAAAATTATTCAGTATGCCAAAAGAGATCGCACCAAAGCAATCCAGGTTAAAGCGAAAGAAGAAGGGCTTTAATCCGAGGTTGGTCTCGGTTTCTGGTATCTTTTTTCTTTAAAATTTGGACATATCGTAAAGGTAAACATACATATTTTCGAAGGTTTAAATTCCGGTTCCAACCATGTATGGATTGTTTGGCCAGCTTTGAAGACTGTACAGATCCGAGCCTCTGTAATTGCGGGTATATGCAGAATATGGCATTCTTTGTATAAGTAAACATTACGTTGTCCTAAATCTCCGCCATTTGATGAACAGTTTTCATGTTTCATATACCATTTTACTCGCAACAAAAGAGATCTGAAAATTATTCTACATACCAGAAGAGACCGCAACAAAGCAATCCAGGTTAAAGCGAAAGACGTAAGGCACCAATCCGAGGCTGGTCTCAGTTTCTGATATTTATTTCATTAAAAGAGGGACATATCTTAAATGTAAACATATATGTTTGCGAGGGTTTAAATTCTGATTCCCACCATGTATAGATTGTTTGACCAGCTTACAAGACTGTACAGATCCGAGCCATTGCGGTTATATGCAGAATATGGATTTGTTTTATCGTCAAACATTACGCAGAATGCACTGCTGGACATTCAAAACACGCATAAAATCGAATTTCAAAGAATCAAGAAGGCCGCCAGGCTTCGAAAACTAAAAAAAAAGCAAAGCTAGTTCTTGTTGATATTTTGCTTATTCACCCCTGAAATGTTTATTACATGCTGAAAAATCGATTTCAAGACATTTTTAAGATAAACATAAATTATGATGAATATTAAGGCCGCTAGGCCGCCAGGCTTCGAAAACTTAAAAAAAATAAAAGCTGGTTCTTGTTGATATTTTACTTAATCATCCCTGAAATGTACATTGCATGCTGTAAAAATTGATTCCAAGAAATTTTTTAAGATAAACATAAATTATGAAAAATATTAAGTTTAGGCCGCTAGGCCGCCAGGCCGCTAGGCCGCTAGGCCGCCAGGCTTCGAAAACTTAAAAAAAAATCAAAGCTAGTCTTGTTGATATTTTACTAAATCATCCCTGAAATGTAAGTGGCATGCTGTAAAAATCGAATTCAAGTCGTTTTTAAGATAAACATAAATTATGATAAATATTAAGTTTAGGCCGCTAGGCCGCCAGGCTTCGAAAACTTAAAAAAAGTCAAAGCTAGTTCTTGTTGATATTTTACTTAATCATCCCTGAAATGTACATTGCATGCTGTAAAAATCGAATTCAAGTCGTTTTTAAGATAAACATAAATTATGATAAATATTAAGGTAAGGCCGCTAGGCCGCCAGGCTTCGAAAACTTAAAAAAAAAATCAAAGCTAGTTCTTGTTGATATTTTACTTAATCATCCCTGGAATGTACATTGCATGCTGTAAAAATCGATTTCATGCCGTTTTTAAGATAAACATAAATTATGATAAATATTAACTTAACTTAACGAAAACTTAAAAAATTAAATAGTTTAGGCCGCTAGGCCGCCAGGCCGCCAGGCTTCGAAAAGTTAAAAAATCAAAGCCAGTTCTTGTTGATATTTTACTTAATCATCAACTGAAATGTAATTTACAAATAGTACATGACGGTAAATGTACAAAGAGATTCCGAGTCGTCTTTGCAGATAAGCTAGAACTTTGTTAAATAATTTATTTGAAAAAATAAAAGCTAAATCATGTCGATAACTTTCTTATACACCCCTGCAATTTACATTATATGCTGTAAAAATAGATTTCAATCCGTTTTTAAGATCAACCTAAATTGTGATAAAGTCAGCCATCTTCACGCCGCTAGGCCGCTAACTTCACGCCGCCAGGCCGCTAACTTCATGCCGCCAGGCCGCTAACTTCACGCAGCCAGGCCGCTAGGCCGCCAGGCCGCTTACTTCACGCCGCCAGGCCGCTAGGCCGCTAACTTCACACATCTCACAGGAAGACAGTCCATCACATGTATGTCAACAATGTCTTAGAAGATAATTCATTAAAGAACAGTAGAAATGTACAAAAACAGCATTCTCCAAGTGACTGTTAAAAAATTCTTACATCTGTTCTTACATTTGTTTACAAGTTTATAAAGTAGGTAATTGAAGGTAAGGTGAGTGGTGAGTGCCAAACATTTACACACCTGTGCGATGGGATTGCCATTTTGAAACCACTGACAATATTTAAAAACGAGTCATTCATTAAATAAAATAGATCAAGGCTTGGAATTTGAACTGGTTGTTGTAGGTAGACAGGACTATACGTTACTGTATCAAAAAAGAATAAATTTGCAGTACTTACTGAGTATTTTACGTTGTGTTTTGACATTTGACATTTCTGAGTCACACTTTCGCGTTTAACTCGCCGTAGTTTGTTTATTTCAAGATGAAATGTTGTGGCTCTTGCAGAACATAGTCATTATTTATTTACCAGGGCGCTGATATGTTTCATTTTTTCGGAGGTTTTGAATTTCCGGAGATACAAAGGAAATACTTACACCACCTCTCGTATAAAATTCTTTACCCTGAGCTGTATGTAGGAGTGCCACCTGTAGTTGGGAGAGCCGGTACCAGGGTGTGTTGTAAAGAATTCCAGTGCAATTTCGTATGGAAAATAATGCACCATTGCGTTGTTTTTTTAGGTTACTCTCATGACTCTTATGAAACTTTGTGGTACCAACATGTGATGTTACATTCATAAAATAATTTTAAATTATGATTTCAAAACATTGCTTGGCGACGATAAGATTTGTATGTTCTGTGAAAAAGAGTGATGAACAGAGATCTACCGAGGCCAACAGATATAAAACTATGAAGAAAATGGCAATAAACACGTGGTTTCAAGATAGATAAGAAGTGTTATATACATTCAATACAGAGGTGTCTGAAAGTCGATAGTGTCATGTCAAGTCAAGGAAATCATGTAACTGCTTAAAAAAGGACCGCTGTTTCACAATTTGTGAAATTAGAAACAGTTTACTGATGTTGGGATGAATAACTGACAGTGCCGTTTAAAAATTCACAATATTTTGAAACAGTTCTGTTTGTCAGACTTTTGTGAATACTTAAAACTATTATAACTGGAATTTTAATAAAGGTGAGTTACTAAATAACAAAAAGACAGCACTTTTCTGCGACATTAGACCATTACTTGTGCCTTTGAATAATCATATGAAAACAATTCTTTTATCCCTGTAATTATTATGGATATTATACTTATTTACATTATACATGTACTTGTTTATTTATAATAACTATGTAATTATTTGTCTTTTTATATATTTCAAAAGCACTCGTTATTATTAAATACATTTCATTTAGTCATAAATATTTCATTTGTTAACAGATAAGTACTATTTCAACCTTCACTTCAAAAGGCAGATAATTCAATGATAACATTGAAAGTTATGTCTTATATTGTACACCATACCTTGCATATTGAGAAATTAGTAAACAAACATGGATGCCAAAATTTATTGTGAAGTCACTTTGCGAATGTTGATTTTGTACATTTAAGCTGTTGCTTAGTTTAATAAGATTCTAAGAGATTGTTGTCCTTATTATGGACTGTCTTTGTGTATCAGTAATTGTTGACAAAAGTGGAAGTATATGAAGTTTGAACTCCCACAGAAAGTTTGTTTTCAAGGTAAGAAATTACTTCCAATTACACTTTTATTTTGTTTTTGCATGGCTTTAAACATTCATATGCTCAGTAAATGATATGTGAAGCCACAAGAACTTTACAAGTCAGAAAACAAATGAACATTTTAAAATGAAATCATGATTTCACACACCCATTTCAATTCAGCTCTTTGATATAACCTTAAGAAGTCTTTAAGTCGTAAGTTTATGTATGGTAAGTTCTAGGATTAAGTTTGGCAATTTTACCTCCCAACTCCCAAAAACTTAAGAAGATATTGGCACAACCATTCTTTATTTACATGTATAAGGGCAGTAGTTATTTGATGATTCCATTAAAACCAAAAGCTTTACATATAGAACAAAGATGTTTCCGTCTCTCAGAGCAAATATTATGTATGATACATGAAAATTGATGATAATTGATAATTTCCTTTTAAGATGTAAACACATTGTGTAGCTTGTACATTTCTTTAGTTATGGCCTTTTCTGGTACAAGCTTATGAATACCAAAATTTCAAAGCATAGAGGAATTATAAAGAAGTCATTTACTGCAGCCATAAGTCTATTAACTTCTAATTAATATTGCATCATACAATAATGATTGTAATTTATCTTCAATATACTTATAGTGGTTAATGTAAAACAAGTGAAGTTGATTTCAAACTTTTGGGTATTAATTCTTCGTTGGAAAGAAGACAGTTTATTAGGAGAGTTGACAACTGACTTCCAACCAACGGCTTTAATTCCAAGATTTACACGTTTAAACTAGCTCAGCCTTATATTTTAAAGAAGAATAAGATTTTTCTTTGTCCGGTAGCCCAGTTTTTTTCATACTGGAGATAATCAACGATAAATAGCTAGGCCCCGTATGTGCTTGTCTCCAACTCAGCCATCGAAACATGGTAGTGAGGCTTACAATGTCATGTAAGTGCCTTTATATCAACCGGAAATGCACACTAGTCTCTAGATACGACATTAAATGTTAACAAGTCAGTTTGATTTTCCAAAGATTTACATTCAATTCGTACAGTTATATACGGTAATGCAAGGGTAAGACGTCCACTTGGATTATATTGTTATACAGATAATTGCCTCGTACAGAACTAGAAAGTACGAGCGAGTGACGGAAAATTGGACTTGCATGTTCACGTGTTGTTTCGGCTCCACACGCCATGTTTCTTCATTCAAGACGGTCATTTTATAATATGACATGTTTTTCAATATTTATAATAACCATAATGATTGGGAAATTAGATTTGTCTGCAAACATTGTATCAGAAACTTGTATTATGGCTTATCGAAAAGATATAGGATTTTGTTTTTCAATTTTGATTGATCCACTGTTAAAAAATCTTCCTGATATGGATTACAGTAAAAACATTGCGAACATTTGTATCAGATCTCTGACAAGCGCAGTCGAAAGTAGCCTTTCTGCATAAGGAAACAATATCATATAAATCACTAAAAGATCATAAAAGCGTTTCATACTCTTTTTTCGGTTCAAATTACACAATAAATCTTCATTTAAGTACAAAGCGCTATAACTCCTTCATATTTCAATGGTACTTAAAAAGGGAAAAAATCTAATAGTATAACCAATACAGGTTTAAACAATAAAAGTTACTTGTTAGTATGTGATATTAAAAAGCCATCTGAGGAAGACATTTAGGGACATGAACGCTTGATTTTGTATTTAGATATGAAAATTTGTGTAGCGAAACGAAGCAAATCACTGCGCGGAGGTTGTCCGTACTTAAGTCAATGTATAAAACACAGTTCACGGTCCAAGATCATTCCTGATCTGGGTTTTATACAGTAAAATTAAAGGAGATCACTGTGAGAAGCTGTCCGGAGGGAATGCACTGTATTTCACGCTTTATACATGTAGAAAATAAATATTGTATATTTTTAAGATTAAATAAAATTATACATTCGATATATGTTGGTTACCTTGGGCGATTTATGACATTATGCAATAAACCTTTGAACAAATAGATGGTAACCTACTTTCTTCAAATGGAAGTGAAGAAAGGCCACCAATTCGTTGGTTTCCGCTTTCTACAGAAGAACCGTTGAAACAGTTCTTTTATTGGCTTGCCATAACTCAAACATGTTTGCATGAAATAAAAGTACTTTAGCAAAATGAATTTCCAAAACGATATATTTCCTTTGCTCAGTCAAAGTTCTCTAAAAATACTACACGAAAATACACTCACCAAAAGTTCTAATTGGTCACTTTTTGTCCGTATTTTTTAAAAGAAATACATTGAATTCACTCTTTATTTATGATCATATGCCAACACAGTTTTCAACATAAGCTTTAATCGTGTAATAATTGACTATGGAACAGTTTCGCGAGAGTTTTCCTTAATTTTGCTAAAAATGCATTTCTTGCATAAAAAGGTCATGAGCAAACAGAAATTTGCTCTTAATTCCTTGTTTTATTGTAATAGGACCCCTCATTAGTAGGAAAAAACATCAAACATGATTAATCAACAGCACATTTGTTTAAATAAACGCCTTTCAAAGTATCCCAATTTTAAAATTACCTCCCTTTCAATTAAAGACTGTTCTAATTTTGACTGCGGTGTAAGTAAATGGTTTTGGATTCATTTAAGAAAACAATCAATAAAGATTAAAAAGATATTAGATAATTGATTTCAATACATAACAGTTCTTTCTACAACCTCTCTTGACTTAGGGAAGACACGAAACTAGCATACATTGTAAACATATACAATTAATGACCAATTAGAACTTTGGTTGAGTGTATGTTAATTACTTTCTAAGGAACCCTCTTAACTCTATTGGGTCGGAATAGATAACTAGTAATCATCATCCAGTAAAAGTTTAATGTAAGAAAATGAATTACCTATAATTCGTCAAGAAAAAAATGTCACGATCAAAATTAACCTTTTTTTCAGAGGCAGTGTTTTGTTGGTGTTCACAATTATTTGTATAAAACATGTGAGCCACGTGTACGGCTTATCAAAAACATTATTAAATGGCTGAAATCGTGGTATATTTAATTGTTGTGGTGACTGTGATGAATTATTGAATAGTAAAGTAACATCTTTAATTGTTTAATTACACACTTGATATTTTCCTTGAGAAAATCATTGTTTTGCGAATGTGTACGTTAGCATCGTGACATTAGCGACCGATGTCAAGCGAGACCAGCCTGTATTTGCGCAGCTTGATCCTTTTATACACAGTTCGCTATTCAACCATAATTTCAAAAAAACAAAACAAAAAAAAAACACTCATATGACAGAACAAGAACAGCTTGGTCAATATTAAAAGATAACCTATTACATAACACAGTTTCAGAGTGTAGAGAATGTAATAGTCTAGCTGACGGCAGCATCACGTTTGCAGAGACAGCAGTATCCCAGACAGGTCTCGCGAGAATACAGTGCACGGAATCAGCATGTAATAGATTATTAGATAATTGAATCAGTGTTTTTCTTTCTTGAATCCAATTATTATTTAACACGATAGGCTGTACTGTAAGTAGATTTGTTGAACCGGAATTTTCACACATATGAATACGTCACATATATGATGAATCAGTACGAACTCCTCACACCAAGTGCGACATGTCACAAGTAGGTGAGGATTTCGTAATTTCTTCAATGGGGGTATGGATTCCGGGTAGTGTATTTTTCACAAATGTGTGACATTTTCATTCGTATTTATCATAAATATTTTGAAAAATTCGTACGAATACTTCACACCTGTGACCTATGCGTTTGTGTGAAAATTCCGGTTCAACAAAGCTTTCACTTGTGCGATGGGACAATCGGTCCCGATGGTCTTTTTGACAGTGTCTCGTTACCTCCGAGATCCGGGTCAGTTTCTCATCCGTTCCGGGCATAGATCTACGTGTTCATCGTGATAGATACATTTTCTTGCATTTCATATTTTGATTGTGATCTTTGATTTTCATTGCTTACTTTTATTTTCATTGTTAACTTTTATTTTCATTGGTAGCTTTTATTTACTTGTTGACTTTTATTTTCATTGGTAACTTTTATTTTGTTTATGAACCTGATTGTTTGTTCTAATTTCTGAAATCCTTTTCATAAGCTGCTTGGTAATAAACAATGGATTTCTTTCTCTTTCATGAAAATCCATTTGTCTAGGAAACAAATGAAGTACGTCTCATAAATTTCTCTGTAAATTACAGGTTAAGACGTCTGTTCGCATTGTTGAAACAGCAATAAAACAATAAAAGTTAGATAATATACTACATTGTATATCAAAAATGACTTTTTTCTCTACTTTTTATTGTGTATACATGGAAGAAACTCCGATAAAAAATATTAAACAATCTTCTTTTTGTGGGTTGCTCATAGACCAGAGTTCTCGATCTTTTGTGACAGATCAGCTTTTAGGCTGCGTATTTACAGTTCTCGGTGGAATTCTTCAATGTGTCGGTTGTGATAAGTATAAATTTACCACTCTTTAACGAATAAAAATGACTGAAAGGAGCAAATTTCGCCGAAATTTTGGTTTGATCAGTAGATTTAAGGATATGTTGTGAATGAATTTTCCTGTGTTAGTAACGCTATAACAAGCTTGGCTTTAAACATAATATTCTCTCCAACGTTGACTGTGTGAATACTGAACCACATGAACTTAGTCTACAGGTTTTCTACAGTTTAATTTTTTTATATAAAATTTGATATTTGAAAACTCTTAATGTTTTCATTGTGATACGTGGCTAAGCATCTTTAAAATCTTGCGGATGTTATCTGTTGTATATGATTAATCTTTATAACGACCTGCGTCACAAGCAGCTTATCAATATTTAGGCTTGGATTGATCCATCGTATTCAACAAGATGTGCGTAGGTCTAAACAAGTGGTCTTGCTTCGAAATTTCTTTATTTGGCGAATGTGTTATCAGCATGAATAATCGAAATACTAAGGAGTCCGGATATCAGGCACTTATATTCAGCGACATGTTAAAGGTGGTTAATCGTCTTTTTTCACTCTCACATTTTAATGTGACTAAAATAGATCAAATATATTGGGTTTAGATGAATAAAACGGAGTTTAAGATAATTTTAATAAAGGCATTTCAGTCCAAAAACAAGTTGTCTGTAGAACCAAAGACCTATATAATACATATAGGTCTTTCATAGAACTAAGGTGCGTAGCCAAAATTTTTTACTTTGGCGCGAAAGTCACTTAGAAAGTTATTGTCAATTATTGCCAAACATCGTAAAAAACCTAGCGCGGTAAAAATCTAACAGCATTAAAAAATCAGTGTGCAAATGAAACCAAGCCTTGCATTGATAGTTTTTGATAATACCGCCGAGTTCTGATTATCAACTGTTAAGATGTTGCAGTGTTTGGAAAAGAAAAGCACCATAAAAGGCAGCTGTTTCGTCTAGATTCGGTAAATGCCCCTCCGAGATTGATTGATTGATCGGATTTCTAGACACGATCCTTTAAATAATTAATTAAACTTCTCGAGCTTTCCAAGGACGATTAAAAGTAATTAGAAGAAGTTAAGGTATTGAGACAATCAGACCACTTTTCGTGTTTCGGATTACTCCCCCTTGCAGAGGTCAAGGGCGGGAGCGTGGTTAATTATGCACCGTTGCACGTATGATGTGACAGGTTACAACCATTTTTGACAGTTATGTCTTATTTTGATTGATGTCTATATGTAAGGAAGAAACTTGTTTCAAACTTAAGACAGATGGATTTATGAATGTCTAGATAACTATGTGCATGTCGTTTATTTTTTTTTAATGTTTTGTTCAGAACGCACCTCAAGTGGAATGGTTTTAACTTTCCGGTAAGTCAAGTTAGAATGGAGATAGTCTGATAATATATTATGTTCATTCCTGTAATAAATGTTGTAATATGCGTATTTAAAAACAGATAGAAAAATACATTGAAAACTGTTTTAACGACAGTTGATGAGCTTTATATATTATAAGGTTTCAGGAGAATGCAAGTTTATTGCACAGTAGAGCCTGACAAGTCGTTTTTCAACTGTGAAATAATTTTGAAAATTTGTTAGAAAATAAACTCTAAATTAGCATTTATAAATAATGTTAATTTATTAATTTATGCATAAATATAAGCGGAGTTCATGTTGAAGAAAATAATAGTTGTATGATTGCATTGTTGAAACCCAACCAGGGAATGAAGATATTGGTTACATTTATGCAAATTGTGTCCTATATACAATAAGAAAAAAAGGCGTTATCCGCAAGGGTACTTTAATTAAAGAGAAACGGCGTTATCCGCACTGGTGCTTAAAAGAGAAACGGCGGTATCCGCTAGGGTGCTTTAAAGAGAAACGGCGTTATCCGCACTGGTGCTTAAAAAAGAAACGGCGGTATCCGCAAGGGTGCTTTAAAGAGAAACGGCGGTATCCGCACTGGTGCTTAAAAGAGAAACGGCGGTATCCGCAAGGGTGCTTTTGAGAGAAACGCCGGTATCCGCAAGGGTGCTTTAAAGAGAAACGGCGATATCCGCAAGGGTGCTTTAAATAGAAACGGCGGTATCCGCAAGGGTGCTTTAAATAGAAACGGCGGTATTCGCAATGGTACTTTAAAGAGAAAAAACAACAATAAAACTGAGAAGATTTACAAACTACAATGAACATAATATATTTTCGGTAATTTTTTTATTTTGCACAAAGTATTGTTTATTTTGTACAATCAGTAAGCTAATAAGGAAATAAACAGTTTCTGTTTGGGTGGTACTCTTATTGTAAATGGTGTCTGTATCTATTGTTTCAAAGTACAGTTAATTTCCGACATGATAACATTTATATTAGTGTATGGTATATGAGCTAATCTTTGTATCAACTTTGTGTCACTGTAACTTATCAGGATGGTGTCCATTTACATGTAGACTAGGATTAACAATCATATTTGGATACAAGACGATGGGTTTAAGTCAAAACATGGATTTATTGTTCCGAAATATCTTTATTTGGATACAGCATACGTTATAAAGTTTGTATTTAGAATTCGTTATCAGCATGAATCGTCTTATAACAAATCTGCCCATACATTAGGTAATTACTTTTCTTTTTAACATTTAAAGGTGGTTCACTTTTTCATTCTTACAAGTTAAAAAATTATAAATATAAATATAAATTGAATTGAGATTGATTTACTGCTGTTATAATTAGCCAGAGACTTCCTCCTGAAACACACTTTTTTCTGTGCTGTACGCAGTCAAGTTATCAATATTTGATTTTGAGCGAAAAAAACACTATTTGCATTATGTTGGATCCGCTCAGCGCACACAGCGCCGAAACATAACACAGGATGGCGTAAAATCTGGGCCCAAGATCATAAAACTAAGTTTTGATATCAGTCTCAAATCTCAAGGATCTGATTGGCTGAAATGGCGACTGGTCGCCATTTCAGCCAATCAGATGCTTGAGATTGGAGACAGATCTCCAGATTTAGTTTTATGATCTTGGGCACTGTCATTGCTGCCGTGTTTTCAAGGTAAACGCTGTTATCTCAAAGCAAACAGATCAAAAATTCAAAGTTTAAATAAAAAAGTCACTGTTCAAACTGTTAAATAATTATTGAAAATACGACTGAATTCTGATCGTCACCCTTTAAGATGCTGTATTGTTGGAAAAGGTAGCTGCATATTCTATTTCAGTTTAGATTCGGTAAATGCCATCTAAGATTGATTAATCAGCTTTACCGGACATAAACATTTGAATAATTAATTAAAGTTCTCAAGCACTTCACGATTAAAAGTAATTAGAATATAAAGTGTGGGTATTGAGACAATCAGAGCAGTCCGGAGAGACCACTTAACGTGTTAATGATGTATTACTGCGCGGATGATGTGACCTGTTACAACTATTGTTTTACTGACACTTAAGTCTCATTTTGATGGATTGCCTTGATGTAGTGAAGAAACTTGTTTCAAACTTTAGACAGATGGATATTTGAATGTGGTTTTCTTTTCGTTTATAAAAGTTTTTTTTCACAGTGATTTTATAGTGGAATGGTTTTATTTTTCCGGTAAGTTCAGTTAGAGCGAAAAATTCACTTTCATGCTGATGCTATTTTCAAGTCGCCAAGATAATAGTCTTAAAATATATTTTCTCAGCTCAAAGTTGTTTTCACATATGGTAAATCTATAATTCTAAAAACTGAAAGCTCTGCTTTATTTACATTGATGTACTTTATGTGTAAGTTTTTGCTAAAATTATACAGTGTACGTACTTGAAATATGAGCAATAAGAATCAGATAATTCAAAAGAATGAATAATTGGTATGTTAAGAATTAATATCCTGTTAAATGACTATTGCTACATTTTAAAATTCAAAATGAATTATAGGAAAAGTATTCATTGTCAGCTGATTTGTTTTGTGGAAAAATCTTATGCTCTATTTTTAATATTTGCACGCTTAACTCAGTCGAATTAATGCTCTAATTACCAAACACAATAGAAACCCCCTTTGCAGCAGGAATCTGAATTCATGAACAAAATATATAAAAACCCTATATTTGTACTTTGTTTATACTAATCTACAATAATTGTGTTGTTGCGATTCGTCAAAATTTTGTTCGGAGAAAGACCATCTCTCTTGTTTCAGGGGCAATATTATTTCAAAACATAATTATTTTGACAGATGACTGCAACCTATTGAAGAAAAGTGTATACGCGATTTTCTCTTGTTTTTCTAGCGGTCCATAAAAATCCAGAGTTCTGGTGCAAACGACATTTCCTTTTATGTGTGTCTGTGCTATGCATAAAAAGCTTTTTTTTCATATAACGTGTGCATCCAAACGTTAATTATGCCTCAGGACACTAGTTTTTTTTAACTATTATTAGACTGGCAATGATAATTTATGTCATGTTTTGAAAGATAATGTAAAATCTCTTAACCATAAGACCGAAAGAAGACATGAAGGGAATCTTTCTCAAATTTCTTTTAGTTGGCTTTTTATTCCAGTTTTATCTCAACAACATATTGTAGATAGATATATTGGTTAGCTTTTATAGCTGTCTAGCCCTTTGGTTAAGCTCTACTCCATGTTAACACGGGATTTGATATCTGCCAAAAGGATGGTATTCGTAGTTTAACGTCCTGTCCTTGCTCATAACAGTGACTTTTATGGATATGGACAGAAAAGTAAAATTTTGATGCAGAAAATATGACAGAGTGCAGTGTGCATATTTTTATGCAAAGCCAAAGAAAATGGTTGTACCATGGATAATTTCGGCGTAAGAAATTTAATGCATATAAACAGCGACTACATTATTATGTTTCATGCTGAATAAACGGTTTTCGTATTCGATTAGAAATGAGAATTATTATTACAACCGTATCATGACTCAAACATTACATGAAGAGATGAAGATGAGGTGCACATAGTCGATAAGCCATACAATTACTTAAAATGGTGCCTGCTGTTACATGACTGTTCATAAATTAAATAATTTTTAACAATGCTTGAGGAACTTGTACAAATATGTAAATATGTATTATCGTATTATAATATTCTTGATAAAACTGTTCCTGAACAAACAGAAAGAGTGTCATAGATTTTTGTTATCTTGAAATCAATGATTACACAGGAATGAATGGATTAAAGGTTCCTTGCAAATACGTTATTAGCTTCTAATTTACAGATAAACATGAGTTATTTTCAAATTTCAAATTTGAAGTTGCAGATAATCGTTTATCAAACCGCGGTTTAATATTTTAGAAATGAGGTTCGTTTCTCTACGGATAACGTATTCTCTATTTACCCCGTGGTAAGTGAAACTGTTGATCTTACTTAAGTTGGTTAAAATAAAGTTTAGCTGTGGCATGTTCGTGAAGTTGGCCGCCTAGCAGCCAAGCAGCGTGAAGTTGGCCGCCAAGCAGCCTTGTCAAAAGATTTTCCTGTTAGTTTTACAATATGGAACCAGCGCCCAAGATCATAAAACTAAATCATGAGACCAGTCTCAAATCTCAAGCATCTAATTGGCTGAAATGGTGCCTGGTCTCCAATCCTAGTTTTATGATCTTCGGCCCAGTTCCAAAACCCAATGAAGCATATCTTGACCGAAGGCATTGCAAAACAACATGGCAGATGATTTTCAGCAGCGAAAAATGTGCCCCCCCCCCCCCTGTTTCGTCTACGAATTCATATAATTGTTATTTGTCATCTGTCGTTTGTTGCATTTCTTCTTGAATATTTATGCCCCGGGTATAATTTTTATGCTCATTAAAAAAACAAAAAACAAAAAAAACTAGTTGGAATGTGTCACTTAATTACAAAGAACTTTTCTTTTTATATGCTTTTAAGAATTGAATAACAATGAAATAGCAATAAAATTTCGAAAACTCTTTGATGTAAAGAGAAAACAAAAGTGATAATGCGAGATGCTGGCGGAGTAAAAACACTAAAACTCGCATTCTTTGATTTTATCATGTTGATTAATGAGATAGAAATATTTTAATTTCTTCCTCTTAGTTTAAAGTGTGGGTTTCGCTGGGTCTCCTTTGGTATGTGAACTTATAATCAGCTTTGTTGAAAGATAACATAAATTCTATCAAAACAAGCATTAAAGATCGGTAAAATCTCTGTCATATTCAACTCTAAGTTAAGTTTGAAAATCTTTTATGAGGTATGCTCAGCCAAACTCCAATGTTTATGTCACCGTCTGTATCAGTTTATTCAAAATTGACTAAGCATGGTAGATAAAACAAAATAATGCCTGAATTTTCATATTTATGAAAGGGAATTAGCTTTCGATAATTATTTTCATATTTAGCTCCTGTTCGTATAAATGTACAGCGTAGTTTAGATCTGTTAGTCATAATTGGCATTAAAATAGCAATTCTATATTAAAACATTGCAAGAAATGTTAGAACCTGTAATCTTTATATGTTGATGTTTCAATTTATTCTACGATTGTGCTTGTATTTTAGCATTCCTAGCCGTCTCGACACTACAAAACTTCAACTATACCACTGAGGTCACTTTTAAGACCTATGCCAAACCAGCGTTCGAGCAACAAAACCTGATAACTTTATGAAGGTCAATTTTGAGTTGATTGCTGTAAAATGATATAGAACACCTTTATGCACAAATAATCCTTTTTTGTGGCATTCGTTAAACAAAAATTTCTTTGGATCCAAACACAGTTACCTCCCTTTGATGCATCCCTTACAGTAACTGTATAGGGCTCAGTGCAGTTACCTTACAGTGCAATCATCCCGGTTAGATATCGAGTCAACGCGTATCAGACAACTTATGGATTTGCATGCTATGACAATATCGTGAATTGAGTCACCAAGATTTAAGTGTAAAAAGTATGTCAAGAGCAACATTCCACGTTTATCAAATATTCCACATTGTATCTCTTTACACTGCCGTCAGGTTTTAACTTCTTAATCTCTTATTTTTGATTTAAATAAATTTGGAACAAAATAAATACAAACATAGCGCTGTTGTGTGGATTTAAACGTCACGGGTTTATACAAATAACTGATCATACATATAAATAATCAATCAATGACCCCCATCACTACAAACACACTCAGTTTAGGAATGGAGGGAAGAGGGATGTTCTACGTACGGACGCCCATGCTTTCCTTGTCCGATCGTTTAAGTTTTCCACACCAAATTTGAAATGAAGGTAGCTTATGTTTTAATGAGACTATTTATTTAAGCTCTCCTCAACGAACTTGGTGTTTTAGAGACCTTGCATGGGATTGTTTTACTGGTTACTGGGGTCAAGGTCGTTGTAACTACAAAACGAAAGTCATTGATATTTTTAACGTTTCGAAATGTTGTTATTTTAACTTCGCAATATTTTCTTCCTGGTAATTATCCTAATGTGATGCAGTTAAAAACAAAACTACACTATCTCAATTTTAGCGGAAATTAAAACGTCAGCCATTTAGTCACACTACTTCCAAGCAAATTATATACGTTATATCAAATTGTTTAACGCAAGAATGTACACTAGTCAATCCAAATCACTTGTCAGTGGTAACATAGCCTTGACACTTTATGACAAAGCTATGCTTGTTTTCACAGACAGTTCAGACAGTTTACATATTAACAATCAGCCGCGTTATATTAAGACCCATGTTACGCCACGTTATACTGGTCGATCAAGCCAGATCGACCCAAACATTGACAAGTCAGAAAGCCACATTCAAGATCTTTAAAGCGAACAAAAGAACTCAATAAATATCGACGGCGTCAAAGTCTGAAACTGTATCCATTTTACTTAACTCCCCCAAATGACATTTGTAACAATCTGTTTTATTTGTCCAGTCTTTGTAACAATCGCTTTGTAACAATCGCTTTTATTGGTTCACCCCTTGTAACACTCACTTTTATTGGTCCAGCCTTTGTAACAATCTCTTATTAACTCTGTGTTTGTAACAAAATCTTTTATTGGTTCAACATTTGCATCAATTGTCTTTTAAAGTTCAGCTTTTGTCACAATCGCCTTTATTGGTCCCGCCTTTGTAACAATCGCTTTTATTGGTCCAGTTTTTACAACCATTATTTTATTGATTAAGCGATGAAACATTTTTGTTGTTGTTATATATGTAGTTATTTACCTTGATGTCCGATTACATTTGATTTAAATCAGTCTAATACAAATCAAATTAACTCATACATTATTAGAATCTACGACTACGTATGTCCTAATATGAACAGTTTGCGAAACACATCGTGATGCGAAAAGCTGTAAAGACAATTGTAAAACAAGAGCCATGTTACACATGGTTAATTCCCCCCCCCCCCCCCCCCCGCCGGAAATAAGTTACCTGAAGGTTGTACTTTCGTATAACTTACCTGGAGAGGAAATCCTTAAAATGCCATATAGTTATGGTCATGGTGAGTACAGTTTTCAAGTAAGTGATTGCAGTTTGAAGAAAACCCCTAAAAATAGGCAAGGTAGAGTTATTGTTTCTACACACTGCATTACCTACCAATGTGCTCTGTCAGTGTATGAAGTTTGAATAAAATCCCTCTAGTAGTTTTGGAGTTATGCTACGGACAAAATTTATCAAGTAAATCTGATAAAGGGGAATAACTCTAAAATAGGCAAGGTAGAGTTATTGTTCTTGCACACTGCACTACCTACCAATGTGCTCTGTCAGTGTATGAAGTTTATATAAAATCCCTCAAGTAGTTTTGGAGTTATGCTCCGGACAAAATTTATCAAGTAAATTTGATAAAGAGGAATAACTCTAAAAAGGCAAGGTAGAGTAATTGCACTTGTACACTGTACTACCTACCAATGTGCTCTGTCAGTGTATGAAATTTGAATAAAATCCCTCAAGTAGTTTTGGAGTTATGCTCCGGACAAAATTTATCAATTAAATATGATAAAGAGGAATAACTCTAAAAATAGGGAAGGTAGAGTTATTGTTCTTGCACACTGCACTACCTACCAGTGTGCTCTGTCAGTGTATGAAGTTTGAATAAAATTCCTCAAGTAGTTTTGGAGTTATGCTCCGGACAAAATTTATCAAGTAAAAATGATAAAGGGGAATAACTTTAAAAATAGGGAAGGTAGAGTTATTGTTCTTGCACACTGCACTACCTATCAATGTGCTCTGTCAGTGTATGAAGTTTGAATAAAATCCCTCAAGTAGTTTTGGAGTTATGCTACGGACAAAATTTATCAAGTAAATATGATAAAGGGGAATAACTTTAAAAATAGGGAAGATAGAGTTATTGTTCTTGCACACTGCACTACCTATCAATGTGCTCTGTCAGTGTATGAAGTTTGAATAAAATCCCTCAAGTAGTTTTGGAGTTATGCTCCGGACAAAATTTATCAAGTAAATATGATAAAGGGGAATAACTTTAAAAATAGGGAAGGTAGAGTTATTGTTCTTGCACACTGCACTACCTACCATTGTGCTCTGTCAGTGTATGAAGTTTGAATAAAATCCCTCAAGTAGTTTTGGAGTTATGCTCCGGACAAAATTGTTTCGGACGGACGGACGGACGGTCGCACGACGGACGGACGAAAGGCATTTCTAATATCCCCCTCGCCTTTGGCGGTGGGATAAATAAAAGAACATAGATGAAACTTTACCATGTTTACCTCAAGTGAAAATTTGTCAAGTTGTGTCGTAATCTGTCCTTAGCAGACAGCAGGATAAATGGTATTTCCGGTTGTGTGAAACTGTAGCCTTCATTGCCGAAAAGTTGCTTTAAAATCTATGACTTAACTATACATTATTAGAATGTTTCAACAAGTGAAAATGTATATCTTATGGATTTATTTAATAAATTGTTTAAATAAATAAAATATTTATTCACGATATAACCTCATTATATAACAACTGAGAAATTTTGCTTGCTTTTAAAATCGAGCTTTTTTGCAACTTATTTTATCATATGGATAAACTGATAGTTTCATGAACACGATATTTGATGGTAACTCAATCGTTTCAGGGCGTTATCATTTTACATTGAAAGCTTGTTTCAAAATACTTAATATGTACAACGGAAAATAATATTAAATTTAACCATCTAAGTCAAAAATAATTACTTTTGAATATATTTTAAATCACATTTTTAATCTTAAAAACACAGCTCAAAGAATCGTTATATTGAATATAACTATTGAACAGACGTTTGCTTCCACTTAACCATGTCGGTCTTGCTTCCATAAGGCTAGCTCAAGTAGGAAACAAAGACTGTTAACCTTACAAACATGTCATTCAGTCATTATTATTATTATTATTATTATTATTATTATTATTATATTTTCTACTTTCAGCAGAGTATTCGAGATAGACATGATAAGGAAGTTGTTCCGAAGACGCTCGCTAATTTTTGTTGTCATCGTCTGCATACTGATCTATGTCTCCGGGAAGCTTTTCATTGTAAATGCAGAAACCGACAGCGTGGACCTTTACTTTAATATGAGAGACTATTCTCAGAATGTGATAACAAAAGCAAAAGCAGAAAAAATACCTATGTTACTCAATCTTCCAACCAGATTTGTGAACAACGTCAACTGTAATGCAATTATGAAAGGCAACAAAACTGAAATTGAAAGAGCTAAACTTATCATGAATGGTAGTAATTTTACAAGAACAGGTATTTCTGATAGTGAATATATCGAGTTAACCAAGGACTGTGACAGTTTTAAAAGTAAGAGATATGCACCTTATTATTTATCCGTAGAGGAAATAGGGTTTTCCGTAGCATACAGTATTCTTTTATATAAGGAAGTTGAACAAGCTGAGAGACTATTACGTGCAATATATTCTCCACAAAATTATTATTGTCTACACGTTGATGCAGACGCGAAGCAAGAAGTCCATGATGCTGTATATGGTATAGCAAATTGCTTTGACAATGTGTTTGTTGTTTCTAGAAAAGAATATATGATTTATGCAGGATTTACTCGCTTGCAGGCAGATCTAACATGCATGGAAAACTTACTTCAGCGAGGCAAAGACTGGAAATATTTTATCAACTTACCAAGCCAACAATTTCCATTAAAAACAAATGCAGAAATAGCGAAAATATTAAAAATATATAATGGTTCTAATGATATAGAAGGCCTGACTGGCAACAGAATGCTTGAATCCAGATTCAAATACCGATATGTTTATAGACATGTTGACAATCACGTTAAACCAAAACCATTCAAGACCAACCAGAAGAAAGAAGATCCACCATATAATATAACAGTGGTGAAAGGAAGTGCTTACGGTATATTCAGTCGTGAGTTTGCTTATTTTGTTACTTATAATAGAACAGCTCGTGAACTACTAGACTGGTTTCGCGATGTACTAAGTCCTGACGAGTATTACTGGGCGACATTGAACTACAACCACCATATTGGAACACCCGGGTCGTTTTACAAAGGTAAAATGCTTAAACACAAACATAAATGTTTACAAGTGACGTTTGTAAACCATGTATTACCCCAAACGCCAATTAGATGTTATTAAAGGTTGCTGTGACATTGACCTTTGACCTGCTGACCTCAAAATCAATAGGGTCCTCTACATTTGATGACAACCCCTACCAAATCTTAGGAATGAATGCCAAATCGGTGTCTAGTTTAAAATTTAAACTCGGTCATATAATTTTAAACGCGGCATGTCTTACGTTTTATGTTCGTGCACCTCGCTATTAATTAATTAATTTGTTGAGGCCAGCTGAAACATTAAAAATAAGTTCATAAAAGAAACTAACCGAGATTCAGACAAAACAATCTACTATATATAAACTAATAACGCTCTAGGTAGGGTTATATCGTTGCAACGGTCAAAATACTATAAACATGTTTGTCATGTTATTTCCCCGTCACTTGACATATGATCTGGGATGAACTTGACTTGTACAGATTGTATAACATAAGGCATGTGCCCAAAGGTAAACATAAGGATAAAAAAGAAACAAGAAATATCTTTAAAAAAGATAAACGGCGTTGATGGAAAATATTTATATATACACGTATATAAGAAAGAAAGAAATACAGAGAGGCGAAGCAGACACAGTTTAGTTATTTTATTTTACTTGTTATAGCTGTTGACGAACCATCCCTGCCTTCTTAGTATGACCTAGAGATTTAGCGACCGAATCATGACAACTCATAAATTCATTGAAAGTGTCTTTCAAAAAAAATGTTCAAGCTGTTGCAACAATTTCATACAGTGATAACAAGTCGATTAAAGAAGCAATGTCTTACATAAAGTCTTGATCTAAATTTATTCAGTTTCAATAAAATACCTCTTGTAGAGTAAGAACTCAAGATGAATAAATGTCCTTGAAATTTAATAAAAATAAATACAAACAGCCTGTTACAAGAGCGAAATCTACCAACTTTTACGTAAGTTAACTTAAAAAAAAAAGGTGTCCGTCCTGAGTATTGAACCCGGGGCCTTCGCTTGCGAGGCGAGAGTGTCATCCACTACACTACAATGAACATTTTTTTTTTTGTACTTGAAATTAACAATCAGTATCAAAGGAACTAGAAAGGAACCAGTAAGAACTAGAAATATCTACACTTCTCTTTCGTTTTACACTGTGTAAACTTGTATGCAAGTGTTTACCTGACACCCAAGAATATTCCATATAAAATTGTATTTAAGCTATCAATATTGACTTAACTGGTTATTTAAATCGTAAATATGTTTTTTTTCTCCAATACAACACCCACTAACAACCAATCGAAATAATCTATTTGATTTTTCCGCTGCATAATAATAAAAATCCCACTAGATACCTCTCCACCCTGCTAGATGCCTCTCTGGTGTAAATAGCTACCAATCGAAATAGTTTATTTCATTTGCCCTCTGCATAATAAGAGAATACGAGTATTATTTACAACATTTCATTGGTCGAAAAACTAGGTCAAAAGTGAGCTTAGACAGCTAACGCCTTTTTATTGTGTCGGTGGGATAGCAGGTAGATACAGATGGTGGCGCCGCCTGTCGTGTAGTCATATACTTTGACCTGAAACATAATATTGCTATTACTTTGAATGTACTTGTCATATTTCCATGATACTTGGAATATGACACTTGCACGAACACAGTTATTTCTGACAACACGACTGCTCTGCTAACTCCTGGTCAACTTTTTCAAGTATTCCCCTTTCAACTTTCACCTGCAACCTAATGTTGCATTTAACTTTGAAAGTCACAATAACTGGAATATATAATCAGCATTTACAAAGCTATATTTGAAAATAAGAGGGATTACTCTTGATTGACTATTTTTGAAATAATGCCCCTTTTAAATGACTTTAACTTGAAATTTAACGTTGCTTATACTTTAAAGAATTTGTACTGTCACAAAATCTTGACTTTATCATCCACACAAATAAAGGAAAAACATGCTAACAATTTTAACGGAGGCTATCTTACTTTTACACCCGGAGTTATGCACCCTGTCTACTATTTTGAAATTGGTGTTTAGAACCAAATCGTTGTTGTTGCCATGTGATGGCTGTAAATTTCAATATTCAATGTTATCAATTACCATCTCAAGGTTGTTGAGCACAATACATATGTTTTGTTTAAATATTAAGTAGCTAGGCGTCGTGGACAGTTGATGAATTTAAATTTAAAATTTAAACGAAAATAAAAAAAATCCATAAACTCTATCTAGCCAAGACTGCAATATCTTTTTATTTGCTGTGTGGCTTTTTAAAGTTCCCCTTATCTATTTATTTACTGTCGTTATTATGGACCTCTTTCAATCGTTACAAAACAGAAACATTTAAATATGGTGACATTATAGAATCCCTATCAGTAAAAAAGTTTGCCTTATGTAACTAGAATACTGATAAACTACAATTTCTACTCCTATTGCCAAATTAATACGTATAAGCGTTAGAAAATACTTGTTAATGTAAACGACCAGCAATAATTTATATTTTTGATCTTTTGAATATAAATTTAAGGCCAGATAATATATTTCACAAGATCTGAACAATAAAAAATTCGACGTAGACACATAACTTTGTAAAAATTTAAAAAAAACCTAGTGTGGAAACTTCATTAATAATGAAACAACAAATTTTGGGTGTGACTTGCTTTATAAGTAAGTTCATAAAAGGTAATATTAATAGGTCTTGTTGTAAATGTACAGGAAACAAATATTTCCGTCAACATATGATGATAACTTTGGACTAAGAGATACAGCCATGTCACATTTTCACATCAAATAAGACAGTTGTAACTATGTAGGTCAACAACGACGGCAAATACAGAGAAATTTGTCATTTACATAGTCACAGATGAATTACGAGTCTGTGTTCTATAAAATACTCAGACGGGAACTGGTTTTTATACAAGACAACTCTAATAATAAATCTTATTTTGCTGACACGATAAGTAAAAATATCAGTCTTTTGACGGGACTTACTAGAAAATGGTCGGTCAGCAGGTAGACGAATAGGGATCCTATTGCCTGGCATCGGCGTCTTTGGCGTCGTCAGGTTATCACACAACTGTAACCCGAAACTTAATGTGGCATAGAAGTACTTGCCATATTGGCTTAATATTTAAAATGTGTCATCTGCATAAACAAAGCTGTCTGTGTCAAGAAGAATGATAACTCCTGATTTACTATTGTCTGAGTTATGTTCCGTTAAAATAACTTAAACCTGAAACTTAAAGCCCCAGCCCTAAACTTTAGTAAGAATATACTATTGAAAAATCATATTTGTCCATATAGACTCCAATATATAAACTCTCTAACAGAACACAAAAGGTCCGATCGAATTCTTTCTTATAGACGGAATTTTCAATGATATTGTTAAATTATAGTAAACGAACTTTTAAGAAGCTAAATTTAGACCTATTGGAGTTATATTTAGCACCGACGAAGAGACCACTTCATGCGCGATCTCGATTTCTGTGACGTTTCGGAAATCCTACTTTCGCTTTTAGTCGCGCGGACCAAATTTATTTTAGTAAATTAAAATTTTATTAGCCCGAACTAATGCTGCAAATTTGTGCCTATAGTTCCAAATACATGTAATATTTCATACAAGAGCGGGTTAAATTGAAGTAATGACGCTTTAATGTTGCTTAAATCATGGAGTCATTGTCCTATTGGAACAATGCTTGGCCTTTATCATCTGTATGAACAACCAAGAATGATAACTGCTGACTATTTTTGAGTTAATATATGCTCCTTTCAAATAATTATAATTATTTGCATTTTACATTTTCAGGAAAGCCAGACGACAAGCCATGGTTACCAGTGTTTGTTGCATGGGGTGGGGTAAATCCATGTGAAGGCAAATATGTGCGAGGCGTCTGTGTATTCGGAGTAGGAGATCTACATTCGCTGACAACCAAGCAACATCTTTTTGCGAATAAATTCTACCTTGATTACCAACCTTACGCGCTAGACTGTATGGAAGAATGGCATTTCAACAGAACTGCTAGAGGAACGAAAGATTTAAATGTGACTTATTATCAATCCCTTCCATTTATAAATCGTGGCAGATAGTGACATATGAGACGTGAATAATAAGTTAGAATGTGCAATCAAATATAGGGCTTAAACAATGTTTAAGATTTTTATGCCAATATTTATTTATAAAAATGAAGTCGAAACACTTGGATTGTGTTACATCAAGGTTGCAATTAAGTAGGTTCAATGTGTACGTATTTTCATTTATAACCTTATTATTTTGTAACGATCTTGCACAAGCGCTTTACTCTCAGGTGAAACTTGGTTTGGGATGGATTAATATTGCATTCTTTACTGGTACAAATATTGAATTGCGCTCAACCCGGATATAAACGGCGTGGGAAGTAATACGCATTTCCATTTACTACCCATGAACAGGCTCAATCAAACCTGACCTGCAATATTTTCATAATTGTTGTGATCGGTTGCTTTTAAAGTTCCCTAAATCTATTTTTCCATATCATTTGTAAACTGTTTGATAAAACAAACACTATTGTAATCGAACACACCTGCTCTTTGAGGCTGAGAATCTACTCCGAGATACACTGTCTTGTACTTATACCAAACACTGACAGTGAGGCATATAATCAACGCGTTTTCACCGATAGTATTTTAATTTAATTGGGAGGATTACTCTTCTACCCGTTAGAAGTCACTTTTTGAACGCACACAACAAAGACATTCATCCATACATTATGACCGTTACAGGTTCAAATGTTTTCTGAATGCTTATATACCAGTACCTTTCATCCAAATTAAGAGGTCGCAAACATTGCAAATGGCGAAAACTAGCTAAAATTTCAAAACTGAATTTTGGGGGGAAATACTTATTGATATTGCCACCTAGATTTTAGTAAAGAAATGTATTTAGCTATGGATGTAGTAAATGTTTGCATGCTTAATTTAGTCTAATTCATGTTCTAATTACCAAGCACATACTAAAACAAAAGAAAAACCGTTTGCATGAGAACTCTGAAATTCATGAACAATATACCAAAGCAACTCATACCTGAAATATGTATATGCTGGTCTACAATGTTTAGTGCCAATTCGTCAAAATAATGTTAGGGTTTTCAAGAAATTCAAGGAAATCTTACTTCCTGGTTCAAAGTGAAAGTTTATTTCTATATAAAGTCACATAGCCGAATTTTTCAAAATATTGTAAGAAGTTTGGTGTCAATATATCCTTTAAAACAAAAGAACAAAATTTAATGTGCATAATGCAATTTAAAAGCTAACCTGTTTATCTCATTGGTAAACAAAAAGAGATTCACAAGTTGATAGCCATGGTGTCCGCCATCAGCTTTAATGATCACCATATCTTTGTATCATTACGGTCTGTACTACATGATAAACATTATCACCCGCGAAACAGGTGTACATTCCAACATGTGCTAAAGACTATCTGCAATCAAGGACCATCTGTGTACAGTGAAACCTGTCTTAGCAGCCACCTGCGAATAGCAACCACCTGTTTTAAACAGCCATTTTGAATGGGACCTAAACAGACATTTTGTTCTAATTTTTTACTGTCTTTAACAGCCACCTGTCTTCAACAGCCACTTTTTGTCACTCCCTTGGGTGGCTGCTAAAGACAGGTTTGACTGTATAATGAACACATTTTATTGCCCCACTGAGTGATTTAAATGTTTTGATAACCCGCCCAATCCAAACAAATACGGCGACAGCACCAGTGCCCAATGTTATAAAACTGAGCATGGAAACCAGTCTCAAATCTCAAGCATCTGATTGGCTGAAATGGCGACTGGTCGCCATTTCAGCCAATCAGATGCTTGAGATTTGAGACTGGTTTCCAATCTCGGCTTTATAACCTTCAACCCTGGCCAACCATGCAAGAGACAGACGCGGTACATACCATCCGTATCCCACCAAAAAGGATAGTTTATCGTCTAAAAACTTTTAAAAAGGAAAGAACAATTTCAGATGTAACCAAAGACCACCTGCCTTCAAAGACCACTTTGGTTTTCCTCAGAGCGGTCTTCAAAGAGATGTTTGACTGTATTCATTTCGATATAATCACATTTAAAAAAAACAGCAAATTGTCTTTTATTTCGATTAATTTTTCTTTGTAAAAGTTGCAACAGAGACTGAGATATTTAAGTTAAGAGTTTAAGTGGTACAAGTGTTCCTGACAGCAATCACGGAATTTGTTCTGCAGTCGATTGGTAAGTTTTGTCATCATCGTCAACATATTGATGTATGGCTTTACGCTGAACACCGATTTCTGAATGGACTAACAAAACCAGAACAGACAAACTACCACTTTTATCGAAGGTTCCAGCAAGAATAGTGAAAAACATGTGACGCAATCTTGAAAGGCAAGATTGAAACTGAAAACTGAAACTGAAAGGGCTGAACTTATCATGACCATTTATAGAAAAAAAAATAAGAACACGTAATTCCCCCCAAAAAATGTATTTCAGAACAGGGAAACAAAGATCTCCTTATTCTGTATCCATAGGGCCTTAAGAAACTTATATCCTACTCGAGGTTACAATAAAATTCAAACGCGTTGCTTCGTTAGAATCTCTTTAACAATAAAAAATCCTACTTACAAAGAGTACTCAAACTACTGTGGTCTGCTGAAAGACAAACGATTGTAAATTCTAAAAACTTTAAATTACTTTAGATTTAAAATAAACGAATATTTCTTCTTTGTGAATCTGCATATTTTAAGCTAGATAATTTTATCATCTAGACAGAAAAAGTCGATTCACGTCGTGTGTATTGATTCAAAACAAAGTGTAGCAGCTTCACTTATGACATAGCAGGCGTGACTTGTTTTCAAAATAAGGATGTTCCATCGAGGAAGTATTATTATTTATAGCTATTGTTTGTTATGTACAGCAATTAAATATCCATCAACGTATGATTATAACAGATGCAACCATGACACAACTTTACATCAAATTAGACATTTGTAACGTTCCGGTCAACAATGACGCCAAATATAGAATGAATTTACCATAAACCGAGTCGCAGATGAATCTGCACACAATCTTGTCTACTAAAACGGAAACAACAAGGTGACTGGAGCGTTGAATGATGAAATTAAAACTGATGGCAAACATTGCAGGCTTTGCGTCGGTCAGAACCTGTACTTGAACCTGAGGTTGGTTCATCACATAAACTGTGCCCAAGGTTATAAAACTGAGCATGGAAACCAGTCTCAAATCTCAAGCATCTGATTGGCTGAAACGGCGACCAACCGCCATTTACACAAATCAGATCCTTGAGATTTGAGACTGGTTTACAATCCTTGTTTTATAACCTTCAACCCTGGTCTTTTTCCACCATGAGGCGGAGTTATCAACTGACTGTTGCATTGCTGTACTCCTACTATTCTCTTAAAAGATATCTTAAGACTCGTTTGAGATAACATTTCTAATTCCATTGTCAAAACCAAACTACTTGCTAACTGGATGAAGTCTGTGACGTGAGAGTCAGTAAACGCCACATGGAGAAGATTAAAGAATATCCAAAACAAATTAATATACAAAGAGCAGCTAACATAAATTTTATAACGCGTCAACTCATAGCATGTTTTACAAAAATTTATACAATCGATGTAAATAAGAACTTCATTGGCCTGTATTCTTATTACGCAAATTAAACAGTTTCTTAATTTATTCTCGATCAGGAGCATGATATATTCTTTGGAAAATGGAAATATTCTCACAGATTATATAACTAATTTTGAAACTACTAGTAAGCATTTTGAATCAATTTATGAGTAATAACAAACTCTCAGTAGAGCGAACTTTTCGCTGCTATCAATCATTTTCAAATGTTTTCTTGGTTGCTTATTTAAACTATCATGGATCCAATCAATGCAAACGCGTCGCTTTTTTCTGATTTATCTCCAAAACGTTTGAACAAATAACTGATCCTCCTAAAAAATCGAAATGACAATATATTGTTTTCAATCAAAGAGTTATATAAACATGTTAAGATATGGCTACTGTTTACTTTGTCGTCTCCTAGCATTAAGTTTTGATATATTTTTTTTTCAAAATCTTTCATGTTAACTCGCTAAAAGCCGCTACAAACCGCTACACCGACCCCGTTCTACCGTCGACATGATATGCATGTTATCATCTAGTGTGTGAGTCGTTAAAAACTAAACTTTTGTCATTCAATGACCAAGGTTATAAAACTGAGCATAGTAACCAGTCTCAAATCTCAAGCATCTGATTTGCTGAAATGGCGACCAGTCGCCATTTCAGCCAATCAGATGCTTGAAATTTGAGACTGGTTTCCAATCTCTGCTTTATAACCTTCAGTCCAGTCCAGTCCAGATTGTACTCTCCAGCATGATATTGAGAATATTGACTATGCCGAGTATGAAAACTAGAGCTATCACTGAAGGTGATTAATACCCCCGCAATACTGCTTTGTCAGAGTATACAGAAATGATGTTTGCATCTTTCATGGGTGAAAGTTGAAAAATAATTGAAATCCTGAAAATTTGTTGCAAAAGTTCTGTTTAAAAATAGCGACTTGGGTTTTCACCGGATGTAAACAAAACTGTAAAAGTAGATGACGTCACAAGGTTTTGTTGAATCGTGCTCCCCTTCTAAAAAATAATGGACTGATCCAAATGAAAAAAATATGTCATGCAAATCTAATCACGAACGTATGTTAAAAGTTTGAAAACTGGAGAAGTAGTTTGTGTCATAAGATTTTGTTAAATAATGCTCCCCTCCAACCAAAAATGGACTGATCCATAAAAAATATGTCACTAACATGCGCACTTCATGCAGAACATATGATTTCAGTTTCAAGTCGATATCTTGAAAACTGTAGAAGTTTGCATAACACAATTTTGTTAAATCATGTCCCCTGCAAAAAAGAATGGACTGATCCACACAAAAATTATGTCACGCACATCTACACTTCAGGCCGAACATATGTTTAAAGTTTCAAGTCAATATCTTAAAAACTGTAGAAGTAGTTCGTGTCACAAGATTTTGTTGAATCATACTCCCCTGCTAAAAAATAATGGACTGATCCACATGAAACAAAGTATTTCATGGAAATCTACTCACAAACTTCTGTTAAAAGTTTGAAAACTGGAGAAGTAGTTTGCATCATAAGATTTTAAATAAAAGATTTTGTTAAATAATGCTCACCTTCAAAAAATAATGGACTGATCCACACAAAAGTATGTTGCTGACATGAGCACTTCATGCAGAACATACAATTTTAGTTTAAAGTCTTATATCTTGAAAACTGTAGAAGTTTGCATCACACAATTTTGTTAAATCATGTCCCCTGCAATAAATAATGGACTGATCCACACGAAAAATATGTCATGCACATCTACACTTCATGCCGAACACATGTATAAAGTTTCAAGTCAACATCTTAAAAACTGTAGAAGTAGTTCGCGTCACAAGATTTTGTTGAATCATGCTCCCTTCCGATAAATAATGGACTGATCCAAATGAGAAAAAAAAATTTGCGCAAATGTACTCACAAACATATGTTTAAAGTTTCAAGTCGATATCTTGAAAACTGTTGACGTAGTAAGTGTAGAAGTTTGCATAACACGATTTTGTTAAATCATGTCCCCTGCAAAAAATAATGGACTGATCCACACGAAAAATATGTCACGCACATCTACACTTCATGCCGAACACATGTATCAAGTTTCAAGTCAATATCTTAAAAACTGTAGAAGTAGTTCGTGTTACAAGATTTTGTTGAATCATGCTCCCCTCTGAAAAATAATGGACTGATCCACATGAGAAAAAAAATTGCGCAAATGTACTCACGAACATATGTTTAAAGTTTCAAGTGGATATCTTGAAAACTGTTGACGTAGTAAGTGTAGAAGTTTGCACAACACGATTTTGTTAAATCATGTCCCCTGCAAAAAATAATGGACTGATCCACACGAAAAATATGTCACGCACATCTACACTTCATGCCTAACATATGTATCAAGTTTCAAGTCAATATCTTAAAAACTGTAGAAGTAGTTCGCGTCACAAGATTTTGTTAAATCATGCTCCCCTCCGAAAAATAATGGACTGATCCACATGAAACAAAAAAAAATTTGCGCAAATGTACTCACGAACATATGTTTAAAGTTTCAAGTCGATATCTTGAAAACTGTTGACGTAGTAAGTGTAGAAGTTTGCATAACACGATTTTGTTTAATCATGTCCCTGAAAAAATAATGGACTGATCCACAGGAAAAATATGTCACGCACATCTACACTTCATGCCGAACAAATGTATCAAGTTTCAAGTCAAATCTTAAAAACTGTAGAAGTAGTTCGTGTCATAAGGTTTTGTTGAATCATACTCCCCTGCTAAAAAATAATGGACTGATCCACATGAAATAAAGTATGTCATGGAAATCTACTCATAAACGTATGTTTAAAGTTTGAAAACTGGAGAAGTAGTTTGCGTCATAAGATTAAAAATAAAAGATTTTGTTAAATAATGCTCCCCTCCAAAAAAAAATGGACTGATCCACAAAAAAATATGTCGCTTACATGCGCACTTCATGCAGAACATACAATTTTAGTTTCAAGTCTTATATCTTAAAAACTGTAGAATTTTGCATAACACGATTTTGTTAAATCATGTCCCCTGCAAAAAATAATGGACTGATCCACACGAAAAATATGTCACGCACATCTACACTTCATGCCGAACATATGTATCAAGTTTCAAGTCAATATCTTAAAAACTGTAGAAGTAGTTCGCGTCACAAGATTTTGTTAAATCGTGCTCCCTCCGAAAAATAATGGACTGATCCACATGAGAAAAAAAAATTTGCGCAAATGTACTCACAAACATATGTTTAAAGTATCAAGTCGATATCTTGAAAACTGTTGACGTAGTAAGTGTAGAAGTTTGCATAACATGATTTTGTTAAATCATGTCCCCTGCAAAAAATATTGGACTGATCCACACGAAAAATATGTCACGCACATCTACACTTCATGCCGAACATATATTTCAAGTTTCAAGTCAATATCTTAAAAACTGAAGAAGTAGTTCGCATCACAAGATTTAGAAGTTTGCATAACACGATTTTGTTTAATCATGTCCCCTGCAAAAAATAATGGACTAATCCACACGAAAAATATGTCAGGCACATCTAGACTTCATGCCGAACATGTGTATCAAGTTTCAAGTCAATATCTTAAAAACTGTAGAAGTAGTTCGCGTCACAAGATTTTGTTAAATCGTGCTCCCCTCCGAAAAATAATGGACTGATCCACATGAGAAAAAAAATAGTTCGCGCAAATGTACTCACGAACATATGTTTAAAGTTTCAAGTCGATATCTTGAAAACTGTTGACGCTGTAAGTGCCACAGACAGACCGGGTCAACGAACCAACGAACCAACGAACCAACCGGATGATGACTCCTATATACCCCCTATACTTCGTATGCGGGGGTATAATAATATTGACATAAACAAGCTTATATGGTAACGCGTTACTATTTAAAACTGTGACAATCAGCTTAAGGGAACGCCTAATACAACACCATGCAATTTCATATTAAAGCCTTCATACACACAACGCTTGGTAATAAAAACTAAAACTAATTTCAAGTTATTGTATAGACAAAAACTTTCTAGTTTAAGTAACAGTGACATTGACCTCAGTGACCCCTAACAATCTCTTAATCGAGGTCTCAACCAAGTTTGGTAGGTTAGCTAAAGTAATTGTCTGGACAAAGAATTCTAGTTTAAGTGACCTAAGTGACCTTATATTATATTAAGGTCTCAACACAGCCTAACTGCACTCTAAGCAAGGTCAGGATAGCTAACAGTAGCCACAAATTATCACTCAGAAAATGAATTTCTAGTCAACGTAACAGAGACCTTCACCTCAGTGACCTAAATACAATCCCATCAAAGGTCTCAACTCAAGCTGCATACACACACTAAGCTAAGTAAAAACAACTAAAAACCACTCTGAAGTTATTGTCTGGTCAAGATATTCGCATTTTAATAATTTTGATATACGAGCGTAGACCTACGGAATTGGGTAAGTTTTGGCTTACAAATCAATTGGAATCGTCCAGGAAAAAATAACCTATTTTCTTTAAGGCGGTGTATGATCTAATCGGAATTTGATTGTATCACATAATTTGTTAACTTAGATGTTCAGATGTTATGTAAGCTTCAATAGAGAAAAAAAATCATATTTTAAAGTTTTTGTAGGAAGTACGATGCACACATAACGTTTGCTGAACTAGGTTTTTAGAATTTGGCAACCTTTGTTACAACTAACAAAATCCGTTAAAAAGGTCCTTACTTTGTATAATTACTTCAGAGCACTAAAATAAGACATAATAACGATATCATTTGTACCAAGTGAACATACTTGCAAGTTTGTGTCTATTTATTTACACCGGACACACATTGCCTGCTTGCATTCATGTTTAGAACTAGATCTAGGCTATCAAGTCTTATCATGTCAATGTAAATAAGGCGAGTATATATATGGCTCATTTCGATACCAAGACAGAGTTCAGTTGAGCACTTAGTCAATACATTGATGATCCGAGGCCATTTTCACTAAATCGTGTCCGTCTTAAGATCCGGTAGCATTCCGCTACAAGCCCCTCAAACACTTGAAAACTGCGCACCTCATATTGACGGTAGCACCCGAGGGACTGGGGTGCGAATTTAGTAGCAATTATAAAACGTTCAATCAAGTTTCTTTATCATGACCAAGTGAACACAAATCCCGTGGTTACTTGTTTCATATCAGAGCTGAAGGTTATAAAGCTGAGATTGAAGTTGGATGTTTTAACAAGGAAGAAACTATAAATCCATATCATGTTTGTAAACTATTGCTTCGTGTTTGAATGTAGTTGGTATATGAAACCGAGAACAACATGCGACTGCAAAACAGGTGAGTTTGCTAATTTTTCCACATGACGAATGTAAAGAGACCTGTTAAAAAGTTTTGAAATTTAACTGATACAAAGTATTGTCAAATACCAGCACACAAATAAGTTTGGGGGTATATATGAGTGAGCTTGTCGGCCGGTCTGTAGTTCTGTCAGTTTCATTGTTTCCGGGGGGTAACTCATGAAAGGCTTGACAGATTTAATCAGGTTTTGGTACACAGGCGTAACATCATAAGATAAAAGTTCGATTTTGGGGCTAGTGGGGTCAACTTCAATGTCAATCTTACTGAAAATAGAAAAAGGGTTTCGGATGAAAACTTTTAAAAGACTACACAGATTTAAACAATTTTAGGAATAAAGGTGTAACCTCACAAGATACAGTTCGACTTTGGGGCTGATCGGTTGAAGGGCAAGGTCATTGCTACTTAACATTAAAAAATCCATCTCTGCTGAATAACCATAGTTTGGAATAAGATATTTTGATGACATTTGCTGTCAAGCTAGCTTCTGTAAAGACCACTCTTAATAACTTTAGTTAGGAATGAGATATTATAATGAAAGTTGCTGACTCTTGGTATTGGAAATGGGGCTTATAGGGACAAGGTCACTGTTCACTGTAACTGAAAATAGGAAATGCTTCATATATTTAAACATTTTTATGGAATAAAGGTGTAAAATCGCAAGAAAAAAGGTTAAGTTCGATTATGAAACCACGGGGTCAAGTTCACTCTTAATAAAAGTTTTTCCGCTCAGTAACTTAAGTAAGAAATGAATTATTGTGACGAAAGTTGCTGTATATATATATAGCTACTGTAAAGACGAAGCTTGGGATAAAAAGTGGAAACATTGTGGTCTAGGATAGTCAGTGTAACTTAAGTTATCTCTTTAGGCTAAATTACTTTATTTGGGCTTGAGATATTGTTATGTAACATAGTGTTTAGGAAGCTTTTTGAACACAATGCTCGGGATTGAAAGTGGGGTGGAAGGGGTCAAGGCCAATGTCACTTTTACATGTTTCCATGTTTCTTGTGCTACCTATATAATTGATTCTTGCAGTATCAAACACCAATGTGGGGTATAAATCACCTTCAGTAATAGTTCTAGTATTTATTCTGAATAGAATTCCTGCAGCTGATTCTAGTTGGAATGCATGTTTCTTATTGCTTGTATTTCACGATGCTTGCATCAAAATAATATTTAAGTTTTATTATTAAAACAAGCTAAATAAATACCAGCCCAGCCCAAATACAGAAGTTTTGCTGCACTTTAACCAATAGCAAATTATGTAATTTTTGTGTGCTAGACGATCGAAACCACTTGTAAATGTTGATATAACCTTGAAATTTGAGATACGGACGGCTATACGTGAGGGCAAATTATATAGATACGAAACATATGTTGTGTTTATTAAATGTGAGCAGATTTCAAAACAAAACTTGACAACAGTAGTAGCCTTAAATATAGCTTGTTTGCTGTTAACACACGGTTCGTGCTAGGAGCAGTTGTAAAGACAATTAGATTTACATAATATTAAAGGAACTAGATGAAAGTAAACATCTGTGAACCATTGTGTTAAAATCTATCTTTGTCGACCGTGGCGAATTTTATTGCACGGTTTGACAGATTGCTAATACCAAACAAAAATATGTACACTTTTATTAATAATAATATATACCTTTCACTTCAGCCCAAAACTTAAGGTCTTTTAAAGGTTTTCGAAAATAATTTCGCAATCTCTTTTTTGCGTTCTACTGAACCATGTCTCACAGAATCACAAAGATGATATATGACGCTGCCAGCTTTGCCAGCATGATTTTGACATGTAAATTTAACACGTAGCTTTAAAATGATGTAAATTGTGAACATAATCAAAGTTAGTGATAAATAGAAAGATTGTAACATTCTTCGCTTATGTATAAAACAGGGCAAACTGCATTGATAAGAGTGAAGTGCTCTCCAGACAGTCGTAAATAAAAAGTGCAAAACATGCATGTCTGGTAAGTTTTCAACTCATATAAAATAATTATTAAAATGATTTTAATTATTAATGGTACGTTCGAGCAATTCAAAAGTTTTTCAATTTGCTTCACTTTTTTGCTGAAATACTGATAATTTAACAATTTTAAGTGATCATGTATGATATGATTAGTGTCTTTAATGTAATATTCGTTAGTAATCTTTTATTTTGTGTAAATGTCATTTTTACTGATGGTTGCCTTTTATGTTCTTTTTTTTTCAGCAGTTTGAACGAGAAAGGGAAGATACGGAAGTTGTTCCATAGACGCTTGCTAATATTTGGTGCCATTGCCTGCATGTCGATCTATGTCTCCGGGAAGCTTTACCATTTTATCGCAGAAACAGACAGCTTGCGCATTTCCTTTAATCTAAGAGGATATTCAAAAAATTTAATATCAAAAGCACACTTCTGGAAAGTTCCAACAAGATTAGTGCATGACGTCAACTGTGACGCAATTATAAAAGGCAACAAAACTGAAATTGAAAGAGCTAAACTCCTCATGAATGCTAGTAATTTTACAAGAATAGGTATTTCTGATAGCGAATACATCGAATTAACGAAAAACTGTGATAGTTTTAAAAATAAGAGATATGCACCATATGATTTATCCGTTGAGGAAAATGGATTTTCTGTAGCATACAGTATTCTGTTATATAAGGAAGTTGAACAAGCTGAGAGACTTTTGCGTGCAATATATTCTCCACAAAACTATTACTGTCTACATGTTGATGCAGACGCGAAGCAAGAAGTTCACGATGCTATAAATAGTATAGCAAATTGCTTTGACAATGTGTTCGTTGTTTCTCGGAAAGAGTACATAGTTTATGCTGGTTTTACTCGCTTGCAGGCAGATCTAACGTGCATGGAAAACTTACTACAACGTGGTAAGAACTGGAAGTATTTTATTAACCTACCAAGCCAACAATTTCCATTAAAAACAAATGCGGAAATAGTGGAAATATTAAAAATATACAACGGTTCTAATGATATAGAAGGCCTTACTGGAAACAGAACGCTTCAGAAAAGATACAGAAACAGATACGTTTATAGACATGTTGACAACCAAGTGAAGCCGGTACCATTCATGACCAACCAAACAAAAGAAGACCCACCGTTTAATGTAACCGTTGTCAAAGGGAGTGCTTATGGAATATTCAGTCGGGAGTTTGCTTATTTTGTTACTTATAATAGAACAGCTCGTGAACTTCTAGACTGGTTCCGCGATGTACTAAGTCCTGACGAGTATTACTGGGCGACATTGAACTACAACCACCATATTGGAACACCAGGGTCGTTTTACAGAGGTAAATTCACTGCCTGATATCATGGCTGATCAGAAACAGTGATCTGTCTAAAACAAAACGATCAAAAACTTATAAAATGAAAAAGTGAAATATGGATATCCGGAATAGCCTCATTCAGAAAACAGCCTCTCCACACAGCAAAGTGGTACAGAGAAAACATAGCCTCTCCACACAGCAAAGTGGTACAGAGAAAACACAGCCTCTCCACACAGCAAAGTGGTACAGTGAAAACACAGCCTCTCCACACAGCAAAGTGGTACAGTGAAAACACAGCCTCTCCACACAGCAAAGTGGTACAGTGAAAACACAGCCTCTCCACACAGCAAAGTGGTACAGTGAAAACACAGCCTCTCCACACAGCAAAGTGGTACAGTGAAAACACAGCCTCTCTACACAGCAAAGTGGTACAGTGAAAACACAGCCTCTCCACACAGCAAAGTGGTACAGTGAAAACACAGCCTCTCCACACAGCAAAGTGGTACAGAGAAAAGGAGAGCTTACGTATATACAAGAGCTGTCAGAGGAGAAAGCACGCTCGGATATTTTAATAATATCACTGGAAATAAATACAATATCTTCTGATATACTTGTTTTAAGATGGTAGTTATGACTTTATTCAATTAGAAGATTAAAATTACAACAACTATTGCCAAACGTTCATGTGAAAACATACATAATATTAAACAACATGTTACTGATAAGGGGAAATTGATTTGAAGTTTAGAGTTATTACATTTATGCGCCATGAAATATGTGAAATAGATCCAAAATAATTTTGAAAGAGTTAGAAAACTTAATTATTAGTTATTTATGACGACGAACCGTTATAAAATCCAAGCAACAAAAACATCAATTTCAATGCCTTCATGAGCAATATGTTACTGACAACAATATTCAAGTTCCTTTTGTCTAACAAGGGTTTACAATATGATATTTTGGTAAAAGTGTGTTTGGCCTTCATTTTCCTGGTCGCGAAATCGGATGACAAAAATATAAATGCTGATATCTCTCTTCATAATTGAAAGTTATTTAAAAGAACCTTACATATTGTTGTCAATATCACATTACTCACGTGGGCATTTAAATTGATGCTTTGTGTTGCTTTGTTTTTGTGTTTGATTGCAAATTGAATTATGTATAAGGATTTTTTTAGGTCTTAATATTTGTTCTAACATGTTTTTCACTTATGTAAAATAAACATAAAATAATAATACTGATTGTGCAAAGTTTTATTGAACCACATTTGCCGTTTGAGAGATTTAGATATTTTTCTATTACATCTATCTATGACATTGGAATGCCGAAAGGAGTACAAATGTAACGCTTTAAAGGTTTATATATTTGTTTTATCGTTTATATTTGTTTTATCGTTCATAAAAATATTACATTGTTACCTTTCCAGGGAAACCAGACGACAAGCCATGGTTACCAGTGTTTGTAGCTTGGGATGAAGTGAATCCATGTGAAGGCAAATATGTGCGAGGCGTCTGTGTATTCGGAGTAGGAGATCTACATTCGTTGACAACCAAGCCACACTTTTTTGCGAATAAATTCTACCTTGATTATCAACCGTTCGCGCTAGACTGTATGGAAGAATGGCATTTTAACAGAACCGCAAGAGGAATGAGCAATTTAAATGTGACTTATTACAAATCGCTTCCATTTATAAAACGTGGGGATGTTAGATAGTGTTTCATTATATCCCATTATTTTACCAATATTTTGTCACTACCAGGACCTAACATAATAAAACTTTAACGTAAGATCAGTCTTAAATCTCAAGCATCAGATTAGCTGAAATAGAGACAATCTCAAATCTAAAGTTTCTGATTGGCTTTTTTCTAATCTTGGACACTGGAGGCGGCGACAAAATTTGCGAAGCTGTTAGAGTATATGTCATAGGGTATGATAATTTTATTAAAGGAAATAATTGAAGTTATGGCAAAAAATCTTGTTGAAGTATTTTAATTATTCCAGGTATATTTATATACAAAATAGATTTACATTTTGTTGTAAGATATCACCAATTTTGTTTCAGATATCATGGATTTATTTTATTATCGCCCACAAAACAAATAACCATTCACAATCTTTGATAATGCTGGACGAAACGTTTTATATACAAACTCTTGCTGTGATTTGTCAAAACAATGTTAGGTTTTTTTTAGGAATTCACAAAAATGTTCGATCTTGAAACCAAAAGCAGAATCAAAAATATATTTCCTCAAACTCCTCTAAAAGGAGATTTCTCGTGCATTTATGTTTTATACGCCCTAAGGGTCGTATTATGTTATCGCCTCGGTGTCCGTCTGTCCGTTAGCAATTTCCCTTCCTCTCTGTAACTCTTGAACCCCTTAAAAGATTTCGAAGAACACCTGACACAAATGTTTGTCACATTGAGACGATGTGCAGAAGCCATGTTCAGGATGGCTCGCTTCAAGGTCAAGGTCAATCTTAGGGATCAAAGGTCATATGAATTTGTTCCCCTTCCGCTCTTTAATTCGTGAACCCCTCGAAGGATTTCTAAGACACCTGACACAAATGTTTATCACATTGAGACGACGTGCAGAAGCCAAGTTCAGGATGGTTCGCTTCAAGGTCAAGGTCAGACTAACGGGTAAAAGGTCATATGACTTTGTTTCCCTTCCGCTCTGTAACTCTTGAAGGATTTTGAAGACACCTGAGGCATGTTAACCACATTGAGATGACGTACAGATTGCATATTCCGGATGGCTCAATTCAAGGTCATGGTCACACTTAGTATTTAAGTGTCATATGACCGTGAGTATATTGCTCGGCATTTGTTGTTGATTGCAGTGCTCTTGCTTTTATTTTGGAGATCCTTTTTCGTTTGCTTCCTTTTTTATTGAATTACTTCCCTTGTATGTAAGTATCAATAGCATATTTTGTAACTTTTTTATTTTGGCAGTACAGAAAAACTGACAACACCTTTTCTCTGTCGTACAACATGAAAGGTACCTCCAGGTGTTTGTTTTTTTACATTTTTGTACCTGGTTAGGATTTTCGGGGTGGGGACTTAGATTTGTTTATGTAACTTCAATCTTTTTTTAATAATTGGACCATTTGATGCTTGTTCCTGTCCTTTGGGCCTCAACAGTCTTAATTTTGCTTACATCCTCTGAAACAACCCTTCGGGCGTAAATTGCCCCGCTTTGCGGTGCTCTTGTTTCAAAATAGTACTGAAATAAGAAAGTTATGAAAAAAAAGGCGAAACCAAAAATTGCGCACTTTCCTCTGCGCATTTTCCTCTGCGCAGTGAGAACGCGACTTGCCAGAATGGAATATTCAGACAGAAATAGCAATTAAATTCGTTTCACATTTTCCTAAGCTCGACCACACTAAATCGTCCGTCTGCAGATAACCAAAAATGCCATCGACAATGCTATCATTTTGCTTATAATACAATCCATCTGTTTGCAATTTTTACAGCATTGAACCATGTTATATCTTGCCGAAGACATACGGAGCTTCCAAAGTTAAGTTCATCTAACTGTCATAATCATAGATTACACTATAAGTTTACAAAGACTTCGCACGGGTTTCATTTTTGCGGGAAAGTGTGCGAAATCAAGCAAGTCACAAATAAAACATTCATATCTTACCATACAAGAATTTATAACTGCTCGAATTTACGTTTAAGTAATGTGTTTGGCAGTAAAAATCGTTTCTAAAAGAAATAAAAATAACCGCCATGCAGTGATGGTGACGATATCAGGACTATCCGATCAACTTTTTGGGGGGTTGTCCCGGCTAGCTCATTTGGTTGCGTTGTCGGAAATGCAGGGCTAGGCGGCTGTGACGGTACAGGTTAGGCAGTATCATGTTAAAACATGTATATTAATATAAAAGCCAGACCGATTACAGTGTCTTAATCGCAATTATGAGGTTGTAAAATTGTCGTCGCTAAATATTTGGTAAAAATGGTGATTTTTGGCAGGTATGTTTCACTGATTTGAATAGTCAGTCTTAGTTCAGATTTCCATCTGGTAACATAATATGGTATTCGATAAGAAATATATTTGTTGCTTTGTTTAAATATATTTTGTTTTGGAATTTCCAAATGTGAATACTGATATTTGTTATTGCCATTGGTTTTCCGTTGCTTAACGAACTGATTAAACGTTTGAAATTCGGAATAAAATTCGTTATTCTTTTGCAAATAAACCAGTGCCTCAGAAGAACATATCAATAGACATATTTTATTGCATATGTTAGATCTGACTTTAGTGAGATTGGGCCTCTCCAATATATTAAGTCTGCGCATAAGCCATTTTCGACCTCTGAACGAAAATTCGTCCTCGCGAATTTAAATGATACCGCAGTAATGGTGATTGTCAGCCGTTATCGAATCGGGTAGCCTGAGAACAAGGCATAACGATCGAGTGTAACAGCCGTCTTCAATAATGTTATAAAGAAGGTACAAAAAGACTAAAACAATCAGAAAAGACAAGAACGCTCTTCTCGGAGTTGATAAATTCTAAAGTGAGAAAAATGCATCTTTGGTAAGTGCTTCGTTGTTCATTTAACGAAACTTTCTAATGATTCATCTAAAAGTTATTAATATAAATTATATAAAAACAACAAAAACAACAACAAATTTAAAATTCACTTCTCTCTAAACTAAAGTAATAAAACAGCACCAACAAATGACATAGTAACACATTGAAATTATTATATGTAATTTTACCATTACAATATACTTATAGTTAATATTATTATTATATTTATTACTTTTTGACTATATTTATTATTATTTTTTATTAATATTATTATTAGGCTGATTAATGCTTTTCCGAAAAGAAGAAGGAAAGTGAAATTGTTCTGTAGACGCTCGCTCATAGTTTGTGTTATTTCCGGTATACTGCTCTTTGTCATCGGGAAGCTATTTGTTGTGCCTGTGGAAACAAACAGTGTGAAACTTTTTACAGTAATTGCAAACCGTGTGGAACTTCCAATCAACATGAGAGAGTATTCACAGAATGTGAAAACAAAAGCCCACGAGTTTCCCGTTTTCCTCAAACTTCCAACAAGATTAGTGCATGACGTCAACTGTGACGCAATTATGAAAGGCAACAGAACTGAAATTGAAAAAGCTAAACTCATCATGAATTCTAGTAATTTTACAAGAAATGGTATTTCTGATGGTGAATACATCGAGTTAACCAAGGACTGTGACAGTTTTAAAAGTAAGAGATATGCACCTTATTATTTATCCGTAGAGGAAATTGGATTTTCCGTAGCATACAGTATTCTTTTATATAAGGAAGTTGAACAAGCTGAGAGACTTTTACGTGCAATATATTCTCCTCAAAATTATTTCTGTCTACATGTTGATGCAGACGCGAAGCAAGTAGTTCACGATGCTATAAATAGTATAGCAAATTGCTTTGACAATGTATTCGTTGTTTCTCGGAAGGAGTACGTAGTTTACGCAGGATTTACTCGCTTGCAGGCAGATCTAACGTGCATGGAAAACTTACTACAACGTGGTAAGAACTGGAAGTATTTTATTAACCTACCAAGCCAACAATTTCCATTAAAATCAAATGCGGAAATAGTAGAAATATTAAAAATATATAACGGTTCTAATGATATAGAAGGTGTTACTGGAAAAAGAACGCTTAAATTCAGATATGAAAATAGATATGCTTATCGACATTTACATGATCAAGTTAAGCCGAAACTTATTCGGACAAACCAGACGAAAGATGATCCGCCGTTTAATATAACGGTTGTGAAAGGAAGTGCTTATGGAATATTCAGTCGGGAGTTTGTTTATTTTGTTACTTATAATAGAACAGCTCGTGAACTACTAGACTGGTTCCGCGATGTATTCAGTCCTGATGAGTTTTACTGGGCGACATTGAACTACAACCACCATATTGGAACACCAGGGTCGTTTTACAAAGGTAAATTGCTTCATGAGAATGTAAACACTATGTAAAGCACGACATTCAAACGCAAAGCTTTAAACTTATCAACTCTTCCCACCTGTTCACTATATCATCACCTTAGTGCAAAAAAAACAGTATAACTCCTTCTTACTTGTCCTGTTTTTTTTTGTAAAGCAAATTGATATTTAGTTATGACATTTTGATTCTTGCCTTGAGTTAGTGTATCCCATCAAGTGTTTAATACGACTTTTTTACCGAGCGTGACTCGCTTTTAAAAGAAGTTAGTTTAACACAATTATTTAAGGCATTGTTCCGTTTGTCATCGCTTTTTCATAGACAAAAAAAGAAAAAATATCAAAATCTCTCTCACTCCAAAATGCAACTTAATAAAACTTTGCACAAACCAGTGTTATTGATATATGTTTAATTTACATACTCTAAGAAAAGTTCAAGTAGTAAATAAAAAATGTTAAAACTAAAAATTCTCTAAAATTCTATTTGCAAATTAACACAAAAACGAATCAACACTAAATATCACTTAAAATGTCTTCATGAGTAATGAGTTACTGAAAACAATGTCTAAGGTCATTTGGTCTAACAAATGTATAGGCTACAATGTGAGTTATTTGTAAAGGTGTGTTTGAACTTCAATTTCCTGGTCGCTAAAATGGATGACCAAATAATAAAAATGTTGATTTCTGTCTTTTTAAGTTTTTTCGAGGACCTTGGATAAGTTGTCAGTATCAGTTTACTCATGTTGGCAATTGAATTGTTGTTTTGTGTTGCTTCGTTTTTGTTATAAATTGTAAATAGAATTTGAGGGACTTTTTACGACTTACTATTCTTCTTTTTCATTCACATTTATTGCATTGATTTATGCAAAGTTTGATGGAACTGCATTGTGCCGTTTGAGGAAAGATTTTGATATTTTTCTTTTTTTGTCTATGATAATCACGAACGGAGCAATGCCTTAATATCTACTATTGCAGAATCAGATATATATCGGTTAATTGAATATTATCTTCATTATTCTTAGACACGACCATGTCACATCTGCAAATATTACAAAAGCATACATTATGTTTACCGAAGAGAGGATAGCTGATACCTTGTTCAAAAACAATAGGGTCATGTCTCGTTTAACAAACTTCACAGCTAGAAAATTGGAAAAATTATCTGAACATAAAACAGCCATTATTGGTTTAAAAGCAGTTTCCTAATGGGAATTCTGTACTGTACGAGTTTTTTTGTCACAATACAACTTGTACTTGAACCTAACGGTGTAGCAAAAGTTGCACGGCATTATGATTAAAGAAAGTGGTTCAACACCCCCCAAATCGAGACCAATATAATTTGTCAATGACCGGATTATCTACGTCAATATCGTTTGTGGTTTTTTTACCTCATCATGTATGAATATTTTATGCCCCCACAAAGAGGGACGCATATAGAGTTGCACTCGTCCGTACGTCCGTCCATCCGTACGTCCCCAAATCTTGCGCCATCATCTCCTCCTAAACTATAAGGTGGATTTCTTTCAAACTTGCACAGATGAGCAAGCAGGATGTGTAGATGATCGTAAAGAAAGGATTTTTTCCTGCGACCATTTTTACCAGAGTTATGGCCCTTTGTTATTAAAAATTACGTTGCAGCAGTTGGGGCATCAGTGTCAGAGGACAAATTCTACTCTCTCTTAATATTTCCTTATTTGCGGTAATTGAAGACTGTGTTTTAACGTTGTTTTTATGCTGCTTGTTATGTGTTGTTAAATCTTATGTTTTAAAGGCGTGCCCTAAGGCGCTATCCAACACGCCCTGAAACGCAGCTTTTAACTGTATAACAGCGGGCTAGACACGCCCTGTAACAAGAAGCTAGGCATATCCTAAACAACAGCCTAGGCTCGCCTCAGAACACCATCCAAAGCAGTTCTTTAATAATAACAATTGTCTTGACACGCCATATAACACCAGCCGAAATAACAACAGTGTTACAGTGTGCAAGGGTCGTTAGTCGTATAGCAACTTTTTCGCCCTTACACGTAATGTTATGTCATATGGGCGTGTTGCTTGTGCTACATTGATGTACCACTCTGCAAAGTGAAGACGAGATCTGTCAACGTTTGTCAATTTAATCTCGAAACAGCAGTTTACCGGTTATTAAAATATCCAAAATAACAATTTCTATTTTATTACAAAGAACATTTTTCATATCAAATTAACCTATATACCTTAACACATAATTGGGGAAAATTAGCATCACTTATTATAGAACTACTCACTTAACGTTATGAAAGGCACAGAAAACTTAAATGTCTGCTTTTACAAAATACAAAATTTTCTTACTGTAAAAAGTCTAACTTCTGATATAAAATTTACTTTACTGAAACAATATATCACCAAAATGTTTACTTACATATAAAAACTAAAGAAATACTAAATGAACGTAACCTACTATTATAATTATGAATGTGCGAATAACCTACAATTTAGAAATCCAAATTAAACGATCTTTCAGCCAAAGTCTACATAAGACAATTGTTAAATGATAAAAAATGAACACTAAGATATTGAAAACGCGGTTGCATTAAAAACGCTAATCACAAAAAAAATATATCCTAATATTCAGACAAATATCTTAAACTTAATTCTTCTTTTACACCAACATGCCATTATTGCAGCCTTTAACAACACCTCGAGGTACCTTGGTGATTTGCTGAATATAGATAATAAACATTTTCCATTTCTGGTTAATAAAATGTACCCTCATGAACTACAACTAAATAGAGCAAACCTTCGGATAAGAAAGAAAACTTTCTTGATCTTAATCTTTCTAGTGAAAATGGATATGTTACTACTAAAATATATGATAAAAGAGACGATTTTAATATTAATATAGTAAATTTTCCGTTTTTAGACGACGATGTTACATCTTACAGGTTTTATATCTTACCGCTTGTTCGCTTTTCTAGAGCTTGCAATGATGTTAATGATTTCAATGAAAGCAATCGTTGCATAACAGAAAAACTTTAAAAACAAGGTTATCGGTATCATAAATTAAGGTGGTATCATTCTGAAGTGGGTTTGGGGTGTGAGATCCTAATTTTATGAAATTAACTTTGTTTTTCTGACTTCAAAGCTTCTTTTAGCTTGAAGTATCATTTATAAAGCACATGAATGTAAAATATCATGCAAAAGTCAAAATATAAGAGAAATATGTAGCAATTTCTTACCTTGAAAACTGACTTTCTATGGGAGTCAAAACTTCCTATTCTTCCACTGTTGTAAACAATTACTGCCACAGGAAGAGAGTCCATAACAAGGTCAACAATGTCTTAGAAGATAATTCATTAAAGAACGGTAGAAATGCACAAAAACAGCACTCTCCAAGTGACTGTACATATAATTTTACATCCATATTTGTTTACAAGTTATAAAGTAGGCCTTCCCAAAATGCAAGGTAATTGAAGGTATGGTGTACAATATACGACATTACTTATGAGATTTCTGTTAACATTCCAAATAATAATTACTATTTGAAATGTATTTTCTACTAGTATAAGAAGTGTTTTGAAATATTGGAAGGCTAATAATAACTTATTAATAGGTAAATTATGTACACAGGCTTATGCATTGTAAAAAATACTCCTCAACAATGTTTTAAACCCACCTTCTAGGTATCTGTTTTACTTGTGACCATATATGGAGCATTTATTTATTACAGGATACAGTTCTCTACAAAGTATTAGAATTGGAATTTATCATCAATTATAATACATGTTAGTATTTTTCAGTTTAAATAAACCTAATTGATTTTACTATAGTCGGAAAGAGATCAGATATAAGAGGGTGTTCAAAAAGTTTGCAGAAAGTGCTAAAATTTGTTTTTAAATTGTACAAAAGCAAAGAAACTTTCTGATTTTGCTGATTTGACTGTATTGCATTTATTTTACAAATATTATTGCTATTCATATTTTCATAAGAAAATGGCTGTCTCTATGGCAACATAGCTAAACGGGACCACTTTGTAAAGAATTCTAGTGAATTTCGTATGGAAAATGACGCACCATTGCGTTGTTTGTATGGCTACTCTTATGAAACTTTCCTACGTTGCACAACATGTGATGTGACATTCATGATTCAATTTTTAATTCTGATGTCAAAGCACTGCTTGACGACCATTAGTTTCGTTTATTCTCTGAAAACGAGTGATGAACAGAGATCTACCGAAGCCAACAGAAATAAAACTAGGAAAAAAAACAAGACAATAACCATCTGGTTTCGAGGTAGACAAGAAGTGTTATCTACAATTAATGCAGAGCTGTCCGAAAGTCGATAGCGTCACGTTAAGTCAAGGAAATCATGTAACTGCTTTAAAAGGACCGCTGTTGCACAATTTGTGAAATTATAAACACTGTTTACTGACATAGGGCTGAACAACTGACAGTGCTGTTTAAAAATTCACAATATTTTGAAACAGTTCAGTTTGTCAGACGTTTGTGGAATACTTAAAACTATTATAACTGCAATTTGAATAAAGGTGAGATACTAAATAAAGAAAAGACAACACTTCTCTGCGACATAAGACAATTACGTGTATTATGTATGTATATTCATATGAAAATAATTCTTGCATACCTTTATACGTATAAATATTATGGATATAAAATTTAAACATTTTACTTGTTTATTTATACTAATTATGTTATTATTTATCTGTTTACTTATTTCAAAACACTCCTTATTATTAAATACATTTCATTCAGTCATGAATACTTCATTTGTTAACAGATAAGTAGTATTTCAACTTTCATTTCAAAAGGCAGATAATTCAATAATAACATTGAAAGTTATGTCCTATATTATATAAATACACCATACCTTGCATTTTGAGAAATTAGTAGGGATGGGAACGAGTAATCGAGTACTCGGGTACTCGATTAACGTCCGAGAACCCGAGTACTTCATAAAGTATTCGAGTACCCGATTAAAAATGTAAACAAAAAACAATTTTCATAAAAGTTTTCTTTTTGGAATCTTACAAATCGCCGACTGACTGTTAATTGTGAAGACCTTGCATCTGGTTTCGAATAAACTAGATGACACTTAGGGGCACAAATATCCGATAATTGGCGCCTAATTTACGTTATTGTTTGGTGTCGTAACACAGACAATTTGCAATCATGAAAATTAGCACCTGAAGATTTTAAGCACGACGCTTCTCTCGTCGGCGTTGTATTTGATTTTGTTTATTGAGTAATTATATTCATATGCGATTGTTGATTGTAATTTTGCAAATCTGAAATAAAATCTGATTGGAGAACATACACTATTTTCACGATGTGTACATTTTACGGTGATGTTCTAGTTTGTGACACGGGCTAATTAATGATTGTTTAGTTAAATGTTTTCAAAGTTGATAATCGAAATGCATTAAATATTATTAAATATCATAAAGGTATTTTTGTTTCCTTTAAATGTGCTGTGTATCTTCTTGAATGATCGATAATGACAGGCAGTCTGGCATGATCATACCCGGTACGATCGTTAAAAGTTATGGAAGCTGATATTTCCTCTTAAAGAAAGGTTTCGAATATTCGAGTACTCGATCGGAACAAGATCCGAGTACCCGAGTACCGATTTTGCTACTCGTTCCCATCCCTAGAAATTAGTAAACAAACATAAATGCCAAATTTTAGTGTGAAGTCACTTTGAGAATGTTGTTTTCGTACATTTCTGCTATGGCTTAGTGAATAAGATTCTAAGACATTGTTGTCCTTATTATGGACTGTCTTTGTATATCAGTAATTATTGACGAAAGTGGAAGTATAGGAAGTTTGGACTGCCACAGAAACTCTGTTTTCAAGGTAAGAAATTACTTCCAAGTTCACTTTTATTTTGTTTTTGCATGACATTGAATATTCGTATGCTCAATAAATGATATGCCAAGCGACCAGAACTTAACAAGTCATATAAGAAATGAACATTAATGAACTTATGATTTCACACACCCAACACATTTCAGCTCCTTGATATAACCTTAAGGAAAAACTTTTGCAAGCTTTATCGTCGATACCCAGATTTAATTCAAAAATACAGGTGCAGTTTAAAAATCACTACTGCAAGAAGGTATTTCACAACCAGTTTTTTATGGGGATTTTATTTATAAACATAAGAAAATAAAAGGCAATATTAATTTCCCCCGGTTACTCGTAAAAACCATCTGTAAATTTAAAAAGAAAGGTTACCAACATGATATTCTACAGCGCTCTGCAGGCCTTGTGATTAACCCATCTACAGTTGATCACTATGCTTACCTCTTTGGTTGCACGACGGTGGCAGGGGTTTGAGAGTTTATGAAGGCTTATGGGGAAATCTTTTCTTCAAAGAACCTAGAAGCTCGATTTGTTTCTTTTATCCCTGTCATCGTGTTCTTGCTAATTTGACTCCAGGGGCTCTGGTCTCGGAAAGATCATCGAGTACTCGCCCATTTGGCTTTGTGATGCTATTAGCTACTTATGTTTTATATGTTTGTGTGCTTTTGCATGCAACATTGTTTAGCTGATGGGTGAGTTGGAGTCATTTCACCAAGACAACTTGTACTTATTTGTTATAAGCCTGTTGGGGCAAGTGTGAGGTTGGTGCAACCTAGAACCTGGTTTAAACCCCAGTGGCAATTTGTTTTACCACTGACCGTTCCGATGCGGTATCCCCATATGTTCTCATTTTCGTTAATTGTTTTGGGCGTCTTATTTAAACAGACATTCTTATAACAAACATGCTCTCTCTCTCTCTCTCTCTCTCTCTCTCCCTCTCTCTCTCTCTCTCTCTCTCTCTCTCTCTCTCTCTCTCTCTTCTTGTTCGCTGCGTGGGGAGGCTGTGTTTTGTGGGTGGCGATTCCTGATATGCATATTTCACTTTTTAAAAATTATACATATTAATAGGAATAATTTACTCAACTACTTGCATCGTTACGTTTCCAGGGAAGCCAGACGATAATCCATGGCTATCAGTATTTGTTAGATGGAGATGGGGAGGTCCATGCGAAGGAACATTCGTGCGTTCTGTCTGTGTATTCGGAGTTGGAGATCTACATTTGCTGACAACCAAGCCACATCTTTTTGCGAATAAATTCTACATTGATTATGAACCTTACGCGCTAGACTGTATGGAGGAATGGCATTTCAACAGAACCGCAAGAGGGACGAAAGATTTAAATATGACTTATTATCAATCTCTTCCATTTATAAACCGTGGAAATTGAAGAACGGGGAACATTATAATTGTTCGACTATTCGAAAGTTTAGTTTAAATTTAAATCGTAGTTGAATTTATTCGTGAAATTAAAAGCGGGTTTAATATTGTTCATTCCGGTAAATCTCGCGTAAAAAGTGATTACTCCATGTTTGAAGGTTATAAAACTGAGCATGGAAACCAGTCTCAAATCTCAAGCATCTGATTGGCTGAAATGGCGCCATTTCAGCCAATCAGATACTTGAGATTTGAGACTGGTTTCCATGCTCAGTTTTATAACCTTGGGCACATATATTTGGTTTTATTCACAGGTGTCCGTATCATTGCTAAAAAATAAAATTCCAATAAAGAAAAAAATGTTTTTGTTTTTTGATATATATAAATGAAGGTCTCCATCAAGCGGGTCCCATACACTGACAGTGACCTCAAAGAACTGAAAAATTTTGTCATTTATACTAACAAATGTAGCTTAAACAATACAGCAATAGATGAATCTTTCATTGTGCTAACATGTCGTGAAAACCGATTGGTATTTCCTCAAACCGATTTTTTGCTAGATCTTTTCATATAGGCTCAAACATTGCCAAACGTTTTAGTCGACATCGATGAGGTGATCGCAAAAAAACCATTTTGGTTACGGCATTACCTAGTGTCTTTCCGCTTCTATGAAATATTCACACCGCGCATACATAAAATACATAGTTTTCAATCATTATCTACCAGTAACTTGTACCTTTTCTCGATCTAACGCTAAAATCTTCGTTGTTTTTGTTTGCGTCGTCTCAAATATTTACTTTGACAGCCATGATGCTTCCGAATGACTTCGGTCAGTTTACGGAATACGACGATGTCATTGTATGCAATTGTTTTTCCGATTGGCTGGCGTTTTAGACTACGAAGAAATCGTTGAAAAATTTGAGATCGGCGATTTCCGTAAACTGACCGAAGCCATTTGGAAGCATCATGGCTGTAAAGTAAATATTTGAGACGACGCAAACAAAAACAACGAAGATTTTAGCGTTAGATCGAGAAAAGGTTTTTTTTTTCTTTATTGGAATTTTATTTTTTAACAATGATACGGACACCTGTGGTTTTATTATAGAGATAATTGCGTTTGTACCGATATTTACTACAACACTGAAATATTTCAGCTCACAACCAATTTCTGTAGGTGCTCTACCATAAAGGACATGTATGTAAGTGAACTTCCACCGTTCCGAACACCCGACGACAGTGTTACATTCACAATCATGTGGACACAAAATATATGTATAAAAGGCTCTAACGACCAGTGTGGTTAGGTTGTGGAGGACCTAAGTAAGAAAAAACAAGATTAGCATAGCTGGAATAAATGATGTGTTCGAATCCCAAAAAATCTTTTACAGGACCTCCCTACAAGCCTTCTCCGATCAAGCGCCGTGAAAACAGCATCACCAATAACGCCTTTTAAAATGCCCGTCCAAAGTTTTGTTTCGACAAAATACCAAAGTTTATCGGTTCTTGACCAGTCGCCATTTCAGCCAATCAGATCCCTTGAGATTTGAGACTGGTTTCCAATCTCAGTTTTATAACCTTCATCCCTGGGCCCAAGATCATAACTAAATCAGGAGACCAGTCTTAGATCTCAATAAAGATATCTACCTAGAAATAAATTTAAGGTACCTACCTAGAAATAAAAATTCCTTCCTAGAAATAACGGTTCCTACCTAGAAATATGATATATACTGAACAAAAATAAAAAGTATCCACTTTTCATGCTTATATTCTCATTAACATATTTTCTTTGAATCAGGAACACTTTGAACGGTGTTTAATTGGTTAATCTCAGTTGTTTTTAATTTCAATTGTTCATAAGCATAATCTTCCACACCAAGACCTAAGCAAAGGCCAGTAGGATAACAATTGATAATGGATTACAAAACATTACATATTCAATTTAAAGGGAGGTAATTGGAAATTGTTGGACTTTCTAGCTTAGTTTATTGAGGATTAGTTGTTTTGTTGATGAATGTTTTGTGATTTTAATGATCACAAGAGGTGGAAAGATTGATTTAATTCAAACAAATGTGAATACTTTAAAGAATCATTGAGTTTTCCTGGAAACCTCCATTACAACAAAGGGAAAGATAACTAAGTTGTGGCTGCAGATTTTCAAGAACACTTTTTCTATTTGCAATGATAACAGATATGCAAAGTTGTTCACATACAGAATTCTCTGTTTTCGTTTTCAAATTTTACAAAATTTAAGATAGGAAAGTGGATACTTTTTATTTTTGTTGAGTATATTATAAAACAATTGACTATTTACAAATATAAGTATGGTGTTTAACGACGTTCATAAAATTAAATAAATGCACATGGGGTGGGGGAGCCGCCATTTTGGCACAAGCAATGCTAAGGGGAAGTGGTACCACTGAAGCGTTTGTTTTGAATTACTTTGTGTTCAATTTTCTTAACACATGTATTTCAAATGAAAGTTCTCCACAAAGCATTTTCATCAAAACATGGATCAACAACCCATCGAGTGACATCATCTGAGATGAAATAAGAAACGTCTCCGTGGTTATCACTTGATCAAGATGACACACTTCACATTGTATTCTCTTCTAAAAAGCTGTTGCTGTAACCATATATCGCTACCCTAATATTGATAATAAATAAAATATGTCCATGTCAAATACATGTATTGACAAACAGAAACAACCATTATTAGACAAAACCTGACGACAAAAACCAGATCATTAGCTTTTATTTCGAGGGTGTTTATTGACAAGTAAATTTAAAAATAAATAATGATAATAAAAATTAAATAAATTAAATAAATTATTAAAAGAAAACTTTAAAGAAACGGGGCATAATTGTAAACATATGTTTGAGCGTTACGTGACTTGTTGGATGAAGGAATTTGCAATCATTTTCAACTAAAAATTGACAAACAAACAACAACACAAGATATAGCGCAGCGCTTATATTTATGATGTTTATACTATAAAGAAAATCAAAGGACAATTATTCTGCCAAAAATCATAAAGCCAAAACATTGTTTATAATATTCGATGTTGGTAATGTCAATTGTCATTAAATTCCTATCCTTGGTTGCGAAACAGCCTGGACAGGAATGGTCCTGTATCATATTGTAGAAAAAAACACAATTAAACGGGCAATAAAACTCTGTGAAAAAAAATAATCAAAATGGAACATACTGGTAATATGTACGTCTCCTAAACTTAATGAAGCTTCCCATAAAGTGTTATTGAATTCAAGCCTGTGTTTACTGACAAAAAACCCAGACATAATGGTCGCTTATATCTCCAAGGGCAGTAACTCTTTGACAAAGCATAGAGTCTAAATATGCTGACAATATAACATCTGCTATTTGTTGGTGAAGCTTTTCATAAAGTGTTACTGAATTGCAACTGGGATTTGCTCAAAATCAGCCCGAATTTGATTGGTCATATTGATACTAAACAATATTTCAGAAGCCCATAATTTTGTGGAAAATCTTTCAGTTGGAACATGCTTATAATAAGCACATCTATTCTTGTTGGTAACGATTTTCATTTAGTCTCATAGAATTTCAAGTGGTGGTTGCTGAGAATAATCCGGACACAATTGGTCCTATATCATATTATAGAGAAATTGGTCCTGTATCATATTATAAATTAAAAGGGCAATAACTCATCAAACCTAAACATGATGCCAATATACAAATCTCATCTTGTTACTGAAACTTCCCATAAAGTTTCATTGAATTAAAGTCGGTGGTTGCCGAGAAATATCTCGGATAAAAGCATGACGGATGGATGGACTAAGTGGCAGGTATATGCGGCAATATTCTAAGGGACAAGTTAGAACCAACAACTGCATTTTAATTCAGGATGTCAACTAATATATGTTGACTTCATAGTTATGAGCCAATTTTATGGAGACTTTAACCATTGTGTTATGATCCCGAAGACCAGGGCCCAAGATCATAAAATTAAGATTGGAGACCAGTCTCAAATCTCAAGCATCTAATTGGCTGAAATGGCGACCAGTTGCCATTTCAATCAATCAGATGCTTGAGATTTGAGACTGTTCTCCTGATTTAGTTTTATGATCGTAGGCCCAGGATATCTGTGACAGGGCCTATATAGAATGCAATACAAACATTTAGCTGTACAACACTAAACCATCTTAATCCTTTTTTTTCATGGGATATGGCTGTTATCCCATAGGGGAAAAATGTAGATCCAGATCATCCGTGACATCTGATCTGGATCTGCACTGTTTGCTTTATGATTCCTTAGATTACCTCTGACCAAAAAGCGACCAGTGTAGATCCGGATCAGATGGCATGGATGTGCCAGGTGATTTGGATTTACACCGGATGAGTCATATATATATGGAGTATATGTATTTGCGGTTGCATCACATTAGAATACTCTAGACGAGACACAAATGTTTTGATTCTTTTTTTAATATTCCCAGATTTCGGAATGTAATATTCCATGATTATCATCGATGTTATTTACATGAACCGTCGTATTTCTAGTTTATGTCACTATGATTATCAACATACATTAACCCTTAAGTGCTAAGCATTTGTTACAAGTGTAGATCCATTGTCCAACTTATAATGAAGACTAGTCTCAAATCTCAAGCATCTGATCGCCTGAAATGGCGACCAGTTTGCCAAGCCAATCGGATGCTTGAGATTTGAGACTGATCTCCAATCTAAGTATTATAATCTTTAGCCTAAACTGCATCCTCATAGTCTAAGCAGCTTTACATTTCAGTGTTCAGTTATTAAATCCAGATATTGAATGCCTGTAAAACGCCCCCCCCCCCCCCGGGAGGATCTAGAGGGGGTTTAGGAGTGTTCTTTGAACACTCTTTTAGGCAGCAATTTTTATTTTTCATGGGGATTTGGCCAGAATAAGGAAAATCATTCATCTACACTGCCCTTTCTCACCCCATCTCCAATTGTTCAGTGAGTTGTTGGCATAAATTAAGTCCTCCCTAGGAATAAGAAAGATGTAATAACAGAACAATTCTCATGTTCATATGTTTTTATTTGTTTAATAACACTAGCATATTTGTTTAAAACACCTTAACAACAGATAACAAGAAGATGATTCTCAAGTTGTACATTATCTTGAAAGGACGAGAGAAATTACACAAAATCAGCTTTAAGTGCCTGTATAAATTCAAATCATTTTAAACTGAATTTAACTCTAACTCCATAGGATGTGGCTGTTATCCCATGGGGGAACAATGTAGATCCAGATCATCAGATCAACATATACACTGTTCCCTTTTGTTTCATAAAGTTATTGCAACCAAGAAGCAAACAGTGTAGATACAGATTGGATGGACTAAATGTGCCTGTTGATCTAGATCTACACTGTTTCTTAATGTAATAAAACTTTTAAAATCATAATAAGGAGTTAGGGGTTCATAACATAAAAACAGTTTTCAGTTACTGGCAAACTTTCATGGCTGTGACAAGTAGAAAACTGAAGTACAAGGTTACTTAGGTACAGTGTAACATAATAATCGCCATCACTTGCCTTTATTTTACACATCTGTACATTATACCAGCAGAGAAGCCAGCAGAGGAACACACACAAAAGAGATTGTATAGTCCATGCTCCTACTGTAAATGAAATGTTCTAATAGCTTCAGAAATTCCTCTAGGAATAAACCCCAAAACATACACACACAAAACTAATCTCATTCTTTAAGTATGATTTCTCTATGTATACTATTTAAAAAAAAGCCAATTATGGACCCCAAACTAGTCAGATCTCAAGCAAGTGATTGGTCAGTTCCTAGGCTGTTCTTAATTTAAAAAATCAGTTAGAAAACACGACCTTCCTCAAACTAGACAAATTGCAAATCATGATCGTATCTGGCATATATCATATAACAGCATCCTGAAATTTTATTTTTTAGGTAATGTGAATATGGATGTTCATGGGAAATATAGACTTGAGGAATTCATATCACATCTGATCCCAAGGTTATAAAACTGAGAATGGAAACCAGTTTCAAATCTGAAGCATGTGATTGGCTGAAATGGCACCCTGATCACTATACATGATGTGTAACTTTCGTCTTCCGGTTGTTTCATGTTGCCATATTTTGTGCCAAACATGATTTCTCCCTCACATGGCTTGTTTAGAGGTTTAATTTTGAGATCTTTTCTCTTGATAATGTCCAGTGCAACACTGCTGCATGCTTTCATGTTGCCAATGTTGTTGGGGGCCTGTTTTGGGATGTCAGAAAACAACTCTAAAGGTTACTTCCAACCACTCAATCACTTTAAACTTTCCATCAGCATTTAAAGCTTTTATGAATTTGTATAAGCCTTTCCTTTAAGTACATGAATGTTCTGACTTGAAAATGACCTTGAACTGCAAAGTCATACTTCATGCACAGATCTTGACCTTGAACTCCATGCAAACATGTGCACCATTGGCCATAACCTTCATGCAACTGGTTTGTTACACTGATCCTAGACTGTCATCAAGTAAAATCAGTATCACACAGAAGCTCCTGAAATAGATTTTAATTGTAGTTCATAATAACTGAGAACAGTACATTAATATTGCATCTGGGCCCAAGATCATAAAACTCAAACTGGAGACCAGTCTCAAATTTCAAGCATTTGATTGGCTGAAATGGTGACCTGTCAATATTTTAGCCAATCGGATGCTTGAGATTTGAGACTGTTTTAGTTTTATGATCTTGGGTCATGAATTTTTTGTTTTAAGACCCAAGACACCTGTCCATGTCTACCCTGTATGAGGCAAGAAAAAAGGTTGGGCTTAGATAAAGCTGCATGTTACATACAGAAATATTAAAGTAGTTAGTATAAGCAGGGCATGTACTTCAGTTGCCTTACTGCAAAGCTGAACTGGAAATTTTAGAGACATTATTTCCTATGGATGCACAATTCATTGTACAATAGAATGAAAATTTAAACAGTAACTCTTAAAATAACTGTGTATCTGCAGTCATGTTTTGCACATGTAGGAACAATAATTTTATCAGGGATATGGGACACTGTTGTCAATGATAAAAGGTTATTTAAGAAAGATAAAGGCCCAAGATCATAAAACTAAGATTAGAGATCAGTCTCAAATACCAAGCATCTGAGAAAGCACCAATTCAGCCAATCAGATTCTTGAGATTTCAGACTGGTCTCCAGATTTAGTTTTTATGATCTTGAGCAAAAGTACCTGTTTGATGATGTTTTCTAGTAGGACAAGGGCCTGGACCGCCAATGTCTTACACTGTGTATCCACATCTTTATCTATAACATCTACAAAGAAGAACATAGATATGTACACACCTATAACTTCTATATGATCATCTATTTTCTGTATTATTTTGGGACTAGGATAAATATTACAGTCTTACTTCTCAGAATGTAAATCTTTTTCTTTTAAAAATTTTCTCAGTGAAACCAACAGAATGTTGTCGAGCATTGCCATTGTTCATCAATACATGTATTTGATTAAGCCTTCCCTCCATGGATACAGCTTTTATCACATGTATGGCCACCGAGTGTAGATCCAGATTAGCAAGCACATCTGTGCTGTGTGATCTAGACCTACACATTTTGCTTGTCAGAAAAAAAACCTATCTAAAATAGAACAGTGTAAATCCTGATCAGACTGAATGCCTGTGCCAGATGGATATGGTCTGATCAGGATCTACACTTTTTGCCTTTGGAAAATTAGCCAAATCCCACAGAGTGAAAAGTTAACCCTTTGCTCCATAGATACACCTTTATTGCGTGGGCGAACAGTTTAGATCCAGATCAGCAGGCACATCCTTGCCATCTGATCAGGATCTAAACTGTTTGCCCTATTCGTTAGATTATTTCTAACCGTAACTCTACGGCACAGATGTGCTGGCTGATATGGATCTACACTGGTGGCACGTGTGTAAAATAGCTTATATATTGAGGAAAGGGTTGTCTATTATATGTTTTTTTTTCTTTCAATTAGAGAGCTCTAAATGATTTTTTTCAATCAAGCAAAACCAAAAGAAACATTTTTGATCCTCGAGTGTGTGGAAAAGATTAAGATATCTAAAGCATTTAGAATATTTTTTTTAATATAAAACATTTTTTACACATTGTCAAGCTGAAGAGTGACCAACTGAGATGATACATGAAAAGTATTACAAATATTTTGATTTTTTTTTATTTTTCTTTCAGATCTGTTAATATAATACAAGTCCTATTCAGTAATACAGAAAAAAGTACTAGTATCTTAAATAAGTATGTCTTTCTTAAATTCTTTTTTTTCTTTCTGCTTCCAAATGATTGTATTACATTTAATTGATTACCTTCAAGCCAGTTTTTGGATTCAAGGACCTCTTGTTGCAGATCTCCTAGCAACATACTGGATGGAACAGCAAGATACACCATTGAAACTGCGAACAACAGGCCCTGTCGCACATTGCTATCAACAATACAATAAATACATTGGTAAAGATCAACAACTAGTATAAGACTAAAGATACAACACTGAAAAAGGAGACATGTGGTGACATTCTAGCTTTTAATTCATTATTACAGGGCCCAAGATCATAAAACTAAGCTTGGAGACCAGTCTCAAATCTCAAGCATCTGAATGACTGAAATGGTGACCAGTCTCCATTTCAGCCAATCAGATGCCTCAGATGAGACTGGTCTCCAAATTTAGTTTAATGATCTTGGGCACAGAATTCAGCTAATCAGAAGATCTGGCTGCGATACCGCAGTAATATGCTGACCATGCACATCCTCCTTGACAGATTAAGGATTTAAGAATAAGCCATTTTTTGTTTAAATGGAATTTTGAAAAGAAATTTGTTTGTGTATTTTGACTTCACTTACGAAAACAAAACTGTTTGAATAGATACTCAAAAATCTTAGTTGAACTCTAACACTCTAAAATATCACAGCATCACTTAGAGGTATTTAACAGCATTTAACCCTTTCCTCCATATTTACGCATTTTTACCCATGTGCAACCAGTGTAGATTGTTGCCGTTTGATCAGGATCTGCACTGGTCGCATTCTGGTCGGAAATATCATAAGGAATCAAAAAGCAAACAGTTTAGATCCTGATCAGACGGTACGGATGTGCCGGCTGATCTGGATCTAAACTTTTTGCCCATGCAATAAACGTGCATCTATGGAGGAAAGGGTTAAACTGTTTGGCGGTTGAAAGCTTTATTACATTTGTCTATCTATATAAACATAACTATGAATGGAACAGTAAGATACCCCACTGAAATCGCAAACAACATGACCTGATGCATGATACATATCTAATACCCCATATTTGTTATCCGACTGTACACATTAGGTACTTACGCATCAGAATGAAATCTTAGAACCCATATAAATTCTAGCAAACATGCAGCCATCTGCCTGACAGTCTGAAAGACAGAAGAAGCAGGATCATACTAAAATCCAGTTAAGCAAGGTCACTGCTTAAAGACTATATAACATGTAAAAAATAATTTTTGTACGAATGTCTAACTCCAGTGCTCACATTAAGTATACACATTTTAGCATAGTCTGAACTGATATAATCAGTTCCAATCTATGTAAGCATTACTGACTGGAAATTTCAGTCAAGTTTAAATTTACTATAATTGACTATAAGGCTTTTTTGTCTCGTGTTTGTGCATCTATTAAGTCTGATAATGAACATGAAGTCATATGCATGTTCATAAAACTTAATCTTAAGTTTTTTTGTGTGTTTGAGGACCCTAAAATGCTTGCCCTAATTTCATTCTATTATTCTTACACTATATTTATCAGCTGAATACCATTTTATATAAACTTTAAGTTTCATAACTGTCATTATGCGACTGAAAGCACTCAGTGAAAAAATGTTGGGAAGTAACCATAGATAATTAGAAGCTGACTAACAGGTATATTTGATGCAGCGTACATGACAATCCCCAGGGTATACATCAGACGACTAAGCACGTAACAATCTTCTCCCATCAAATCAAATGTGTTCTCCTGTCTGAAATAGATACAAATACAGCAACTGTAATGCTAGCCAATATGCATTTAAGAATTGAATGCATGGTTCATTTAATTTACAGTAAAAGTGGAGTGTGAAATGACTGTACACTTTAGAGTCCTTCTACATCTATTTTTTCATTGCTTTGAATTTGCTTATTATCATGTTCTTGCTAATTTGACTCCAGGGGCTATAGAGCCAGGTAAGATCATCGAGTACTCACCCATTTGGCTTTGCACTGCTATTAGCTTCTTATGTTTTATATGTTTGTGTGCTTTTGCATGCAACTTTGTTGAGCTGATGGGTGAGTTGGAGTCATTTCACCAAGACAACTTGTACTTGTTTGTTAATATGAGGGCAAGTGCGAGGTTGGTGCACCCTAGAACCTGGTTTAAACCCCCAGTGGCAATTTGTTTTGCCACTGACCGTTCCAAGGCAGTATCCCCAAAGGTTCTCTTTTTTGTTAACTGTTTGTGGCGTCCTATTTGAATTGACATACTTATATCAAACATGCTCTCTCTCTTCCTCTCTTCTTTTTTGCTGCATTGGGAGGCTGTGTTTTGTGAGTGTGGTGATTCCTAATATGCATATTTTACTTTTTATTAGATGATGTATGTATGCATTTAAAATTATTGTAACAAGTAATATTATATTTTAAAAGTTCTATCTGAAATCAGTCTTTATATCCGTCCTGCCACTATTCATTTGAACATTATGAAACTAAATCACTGGCTTCAAGCCCATGACATCTGAGAAGAATGCATATCATTTTTGCATTGAATAATATTTTGTAACTTCAAAAAAAAGTTTTGTTGCTCCGCAGCATTTATCTGAAAATAATTTTTACAAAACTCTATTTGTAGAAAAAAAGGCAAGTGAGTTAATAGCAATACATTTGTTACACCGTACCTGTCAAAGTTTTTCATCAGTGGATAGAAGAAATATCCTGCAACTGGTGCAAACTGGTTCTCCACAGCTTGTGCCTCTTTTTTACTCCGCCCTTGACCAAACCTGACAGAATGTTCAAACAGCAGATAGCTCTACCAAACTATCATCACAATTAAATCAAAATCCAGGGCTTTTACATATACAATTGTTGTACAGGATTGGACAGATTGGTTTGAAGTGTAGACCAACACCAGACTTCATGGATGAAATATCAATCTTGGTCTACAATTATTGAAAATAAAGGAATAATCTGTTGCAGTTGGGCACACCTGTGCAGTAAGGTAAATGTCTACACTGTTCACTCTCCAGATAATAAATTCAGTTAATAAATTTCTCTTGAACATCCCTATAAACAAATCATGGACAGGCTCAAATTGATAAAAGGTGAGTCCATTACTGTAATTCGACAGATTAAGGGTTGTTTTTGAATGCTAAAATGAGCTTAATGAGTCAATTGATATGTAGATGACTTGGCGCTGTATGAATGCTTCTCATAAAACATCTTACCAGAATTCAAGTTGGCTTCAGAATGGTAAAACAAAAGTTAAATGCTCCTTGTATTGCTGTACATACCTGCGTGTCTTGCTGTCAATACGTTTCTGTACTACATCTCTCCAGGATTCTGGTTCTATACTGACAGGGTCTACTTCCTGAACTTTTGGTGTAGGTCCCAGTTTGGTCTTCTTGCTCAGATCTACAGGTCTAGACAACTCCTGTGCTGCAGTACCAATCACCTGATGTACATGTAGTTTGTTAGTATTTCTAGAAATAGTTCTTGATCAACCTTTTTGTCACAATTCATATTTTTTTTACATGTTTTTTGTGAGAGAAAAGAACATTTTCAAGAATAAACCAAAAACTTCTGCTGGCAATTGAGGTTAGAGTGTATTTTAACAATGAAATAAAAGACATTTTGTCAGTAACTTATTCATACAATTCTTGAGTTTATTATTAATAAATATAAATTGTATATGCCATTTAATAGTTAAATTAGCAGATTAAATTCCAAACAACTGGCCCCAGTTTTATCCTAATTCGTAACAGCTTCAACCTCTCAATTAAAGTTGTTCCAATGGACCAAATCTAGATCTGGGCATATGTGACTGACAGTGACAAAATGGAGCTTATGACTTAGGCAACCAGTATAGACCCACATCAGCCTGCTCTTCTACACTGTCTGATCAGGGTCTTCATTGTAAGCCAGTCAGGCACAGAAGCATTCTTAATGCTTCTAGAAACAATTTTCTGATGGTACTGGTCTGCAATCTGATGAAGAACTACAATTATTGCAAAGTCTACTAGCCTCGTTTTCTCATGGTGCATCACATGCCAGGACATAGGTTTGTAAAGAAATATGCAGTAACCACCAAGTTGTCTTAGCTCAGGGCCGAGGCCTGCCCAAGTTTCAGAACCATGTGAATAGAGACAACAAGCCTATCTTTTTACCTCAATAATATCGAGTCTCTGTCTTATGCTGTAATTTCTGTCATAGAACTGCTCTGTCAGGTACTCAGCAACCTGAAACCATTGATTAAACATACAGAATATTTTCTCTAACATGTAATATGGTTTAAGTAATGTTTTATAAATTGTTATTATAATTCATATTAGGCAGTTGCAACAGAACTGCACCCACGGATGGTTTACATAAATACACACAGTCTAGCTTTGTGGGCCTCTGATTTACATATATGCCATCAATGTGATTTACTTTATAACTGGATTAAAATAAATGCCCACTGTCTTATGCACAATTGTTAATTTTTGCACCTAGAGTATTGGTACCTTTGGTTTATTGATAGATTTTATAGTTTGTTTACAAAATGTTGGTCAAAATGAGTTAAAAAAGAACTCTGCTTGAATTATATGTAGTGATTCCAAGTCAAAAGGCTAGTGGTTATAAGTTATGCCGTGAGATAAACCTTACCTGCTTAGGACAAATCACAGCCAATGCCACCAGAGCATCAAACCTCTGACCACGAAAGTTCGGCAGAGAATAACTTTCTGTCAAATGTAGCAGCACTTTTGTAAATTCAGCACTTATCTGTGGATCATGAAAAACTTCTAACATTCTCTTTGAACATGTAACTAATTTCTATGGACTGATAGAAAATTGATAAAGCTAACAGGTATGTGATAATTATGTGATATTAATGAAAGTAAATGTAACTGCAAAGTTCAAGATGAAGTGAAATCAATAATACTTATTGGCTGTATCATTTATTCTAGAACATCATTAAGAACAACACCGGAATGAGGACAACATGTTAATGGAACAACTCCCAAATAAGTACAACTTTTACACGTCTTACACTTTGACTTTTACACGTCTTACACTTTGCTACATTGAGACATTGGCTGAAGGTTATAAAGCTGAGATTGGAAACCAGTCTCAAATCTCAAGCATCTGATTGGCCGAAATGGCGACTGGTCGCCATTTCAGCCAATCAGATGCTTGAGATTTGAGACTGGTTTCCATGCTCAGTTTTAAAACCTTGGGCACTGACTACTTTTTCCAAAAGGCTAGGCTCCAGAGCCTAGATACAATAAAAGCTGCTTTTAAACTTTTGGGAAGTGCACTATGTTTAATGTGGGGCATTGATTTGCATGGATGTTTTACCACAAGCTGTTGCAATAAAGCATGCTGTTGATTGCTTCAACATCAACAATCATACCAGAAAGCATCTTCACATGTTTATGGAAGAATTGAGAATATTTAAAAGTGTAAATACATGTATAAGAAATGAATGAATTCATCTGAATATAAAAATCAGCCAGAAGCCCTATGAAACTTGTTTACATTTCAGCCAATCAGATGCTTGAGATTTGAGACTGGTCTTCTTTCGCAGTTTAATAACCTAGGGTCCCAATTCACTGCGATAAGAGCTTTATAATGTAAAATACCTCTCGTAAACCATCTGGATTAGCTCGAATCAGTGTCTCTGCAATGCCAAGACAAGCTTCTAGCATGTCGGGATTCTCACAACCAATTAAACCTGAAGATTCCAACACAATAGTTTTCTGCTTTTTTGTAAAAAGTCCATGTGCAAGATGCAAGATATGCATTTAGTCTTTCGGTATCAGAAGTATTTGTGTAAGCAAGATCTTTATTAGTCTTTTCGGTCAACAATAATGTTGGAGAATGTTGAATTCATGCCAAATAAAAAGTGCTAAAGCCACATGTTCAAATTGTCAGACAGATCAACAAACATCAACCATTAAAATATCCTTAACATCGTCTATATTAAAGTTGCATGCAAACAAAAATTTAATTATTTTTGAATTCAAATAAAAATTTTATAATAAAAGACAAGAACTTTGTTAAAAAAATGACCACAGACAAAACTTGTCAATCTGAAAAACTTGCACCACATCATTTTGGGTGGGTTTATACTATCTGCAAATTTAAAAAGATCACTGGCAACTCTTATGGTTTCATTACTTATAAGCACACACATGAACTTTTCATATTAAAATCAGATTTCAGCAAATACTTTGAAACCAAGTAGAAGTTTTACCAATACCAAGAAAGAATTTACCTGTTTTTAACTTAATATAAATATACAATGAAAAATATCTCATACTGTTAAGAAGAGAAGTTGGAGATATTTTGGGAGACTTTTTGTTCAAAGTCTCACTGTAACCCATTCTAATTATAATAGTGTCCCTACTGTGAACAACTTTCATATAAATATGTAGATCTATTTCTGAAGTCTTAAACTTAATTTTAGAAAGCCTAAAATCCAGAATTCCTGCTCTGACCAAACACCTTACCAGTTTGCTACCTCTCAATGCAATGCCAGCTTATGTTTATTTTTGCACCACTGTCCAAAGTAACTTACCTTCCATACAGTCTCTGATGTACTTGGGTGGTTTGACTTTTGATGTTTTAACATCATGTGACATGTCATATGGCTCCAAATCATCATCACTGTAAACGAATGCAAATAATGGTCTAACAGCAATGTATAAGTTTTATGCTTTCAAGTAAATTACAGAATTATCTTAATAGTGAAATAAAGTAATAATTCACTGTTTCCCAAAGGAAACATTAAGAGAATGGGTTTAATTATATGATACCACAACAAAGCATCATAAACAAACATTTTTGTTGCCTATCCATAAGACAGTTATCCACGTGTAAACAGTGTAGATCCAGATCAGCCGGCACATCCATTCAGTCAGATCAGGATCTACACTGTTCACTTTTTGATTCATCAGGTTATTTCTGACCAAGAGGCTAACATTGAAGATTCTGAACAGATGACATGGATGTGCACACTGATCTGGATCTACACTATTTCACATTCAATAAAATCTGTATAAATCATGCTGTTTTGATCTGATACAACTCTACACACTCACCTATCCAGATCAGAGTCTGGTTTCTGTTTATTATCCTGCAGTGTAGACTGGGTATCAATCGTAGATGGTTCCCTGCTTCCACTACTTGACCAATCTTTTGTATCAGCTGGTTCCCCTGCAGACTGGTCTCCTAGAATGGTGGCATCATCCAGCCCAAGGAGAACCAAATCACAAGCCCTGTCTGACAACATCATAGCTTCTTCCCTAAACATGAAACATGTTTTACTTTGATTATTTAATTTCTTATACTTAAATAACTTAAAAAGGTATCTTGAAATCTGAAGTTAGTCAACAAATGTGTTGGTTTTTGGCAATTTCCTAATATAAATCTAAATTGTGTTGTATAATAGCTATAGAAAATACTGCAGGATAACCCCTTTCCCACATGGGGGTTACATGTGCAATTAAAAATTTTGAGTCAAAGTGATGATTACATGGCATTTTACTGTCTATACATGTACTTATAACAGATAAGTCAGAATCAATGTTAATTTACTCACTCTCGCATGAAGTCTATCACAGGGTCTACTGGTTTCACAAGTAACATTCTCAGAGCAACAATTTCCTCTGTAGCCTCAACCTGTAAAAAATATAGGTACATTAATACCTTTCAAACTTTATAGATATTTCTTTCTTTATTGATTAAAGTTAACAATTTTTCAACATTTACACTTTACTCTTTATTAAGACAACCCTGAATATAAGACAGTAAGACCATCCCACTATTTCGACCATTTACATAATATTCTAACCTGGACATCTGGGTGGAATCAAAAACCATTCACATTCTTGATGTATAACTTGTCTGATGTTTAACTTTTCTTGCATTAAAAAATCAAGTTCAGGCAAACTTAAAAATGGTGTAGTTTTCTCCAAAACTGACCTTTACATCTGGACTTTTGGCTCCCTTTCAAATGGAAATATCACATTTTTTCCCAAACCAAAGAGCATGTGCCCCTTCCCCAAGTAGCAAAGAAAGCCCTGAACAAGGAATGACATTTTTTTATCGTGTATATTTCTCCAAAACTGAACTTTACTTCAAGACTTTTCATTCCCTTCAGATGGAAATATCACACACTCTGAAACGACAGAGCATGTGCCTCATTCCCTAAGTAGCAAAGAAAACCTTGAACAAGGATTTACATACTTTAAAGTTGAGTTTGGGTCCTTCCGGGTCCAATGTAGAGGTGACAATCTCCGCTACAAACATTCCAAGCTGTCTTACTTTGGGTTCTGATGAGCTGATGTGTGTCTGTATACCAGACATTAACAAGCGCAGAACATCTACAAGACATCATAGAATGGTTAACCCTTGTGTAAAGATTTACAAAATACATTAATTGTTATTCTCTATAGGGTTTGAATTTAATTTTATTTAAGAGTTTGCTGCTGCAGATCTCGCTGCTGATGTTTTATAACAATAATCATCATGAGCTCTGCAAATTCTTATGTATTTCACTGCTAGTGATTCAATTCTTCTTAAATTACACACAGAGGCAGAGACCTGATCTTACTTTTCCCACAATTTAAAGAAATTCATACAATTTCATAGAGGAGTATTACAGTTACTAGTATTCATTCACTGAATTTATTATTTTAATAGCAAATCTCAGTTTGATGACCTTGCACCTAGGATGAATAAAGTGTTTTTAGTTTACCATCTTTGTGTTGCTGTTTCTGATTCACTGTAATGAAAGCCATGGATATAACGAGAGCCTGAGTGAGGTAATAATGCTGCTCATAGGACATGTGGTTCAAGGAGCTCTGGTCACCCCACACCTGGATCAACTCCAATAGTAACTGAAACAAGAGGTTTGTAAAACATTCACACCACCCAAATGCCAAATGGATAGCAATCTGCTCTTATTTTATTGAAGGTCACTGTGACCTTGACCTACTGATCTCAAAATCAGTAAGAGTGATCTACTTGTGATGACAAACCTCCTTACCAAATCTGAAGACTGTATGTCTAATCACTGTCTAGTTATTGATTATACAAGGTTGGTTAAGTACTAACAGACTGACTGAACAACATGTGCAAAGCAATACACCCCCTCTTCTTTGAAGGAGGGGGGCATAATAACACAACATAGACAAGACAATTTTCTAGTTATTTGAACCCACAATTCATAAGGCCTAAAAAAAAAATAGGTTTGTTTCTGGTTACATCCTTGAAAAAACAATAGGTCGGTAGGTCGGCTTTCTTTTTTTTTTTTGGATTTTTTTAGGGGAAGGAACCAAGGTCCAGGTAAATACCATCTTGGGTGTAAGTAAGTACATCAAAGATTAAAATTGTTAAATTTGTACAGTTGACTCCAGGAAATCAAATGCACAAATTGTTAGCTAAAAATAATCTATTGCCCGGAATGTTCGATTCGCCGGTAATCGTATTCATCATTAAATCTGCATATATTTGTTGACAATGGAGGTCAGGTAGATCGTGATCTGGACAATACTCGTGATAAATATGCATCATTTATATGTTTATTAATTGATTAACAGACCCTTCTGTCATGTATTGCTACAAAATCAAAGTTTCAAATTATATTATGACACCGCTAAATTTACAACGTGAATGTAAAATAAGTATTAAAACAAATGATAGTGCCTCTAGCTGGGAGCGAACCCGCACCGCCACGGCGACAGCGCCTATATAGGTCTTTGATTAAAACACTAACCAATGCGAACATATTCCATAATAAATTACATCCCAATTTTATCTCAAGTATCATATTTCAGTATTCATCAACCAATTTAACTCAGCTAAAAATGACAAATGGCACGTACACACTTCTTGTAGATCAAACGATTTCAAAGAAGAGCCGATAAAACAACACAGTCTTGATACGAGCCGACAATTTCCTTTGAAGTTGCATTTCATTGACGGTTGGTATCAATGTTTACCTCCATACTGACTGTCAATGAAATTCAGTCTCCGTATGAAATTAACAGGGAAGGTGTACATTAATCTACGAGTATTTTTAAAACATTTTTGAGAAAATTTCTTTTTGTTTGTTTTTGAATTGTGCGGATTTTATGTTAATTAAAAAGAGACAATGGAATTTGAACGTGGATTATTGTAAGTACATGTACCAATAACGTCACGATTACGGATAGGCCTAGGTTGCTGTGTATTTGTAACAGATTTTTAACGCCTGATTGAATTTAATAATATAAACTGTTTAAAAGGGGTGACAAGTTAAGTTTGTTTGCCCGGAAATGTATCTATCTTTTTTAGAGGTATCTTTTAAGGTATTGAAGTGTAGAAAAGGGAAAATTCACTGCATTTTATACTGTAATTCCATTGAAACTAATAAACCAGTGTTTCAACTTAAAGTTGAATTGTTTTGCTTAACATGTAATATAAATAATTATTCTTTTAATTACAATTAGATGTGTAATGCCGTAATGTGGTTTAATGCGTGGATATTGTTGATTTGTTCATGGCTTTTTTTGTAAAAAAATATGTTGGATAAACTTACCTTAATACCTACCACTTTTTGCAACCACTGTGCCTCACTTTTTAACTTGTATTAAGTCGTTTTTAGCTTTACATTCGTGATATTGTTGAATTAACACATAATCAAATATATACATATCCCGTCAATGATGGTAAAGGTTCTATCACTACCACCAAAGCAGGGTTTATAATTTGATCAGTGCTGTTTCTTTCACTCATTTTACGATACAAATATCAGTACATAATTGTTCACTCATAAAGCCATTATTGAACGATTCTGCATTTACGCCGTATCACGTATGCACTTCGAACAGAAATCTGAATCTATTTGCTTCCTTAATTCTTCAATGAAGTCGTCGGTGAATCAAAATGAATATTTTTACTGGCTCGCCGAACGTTGACATCCATGATTGTTTACCTCGGCGAATTCAATAATGGAATTAGCAACGTTGACCCGAAAGCACACGCAAACGGGGTTTACATATAATGACACATGGACAGAAAGCACGCGTTTAACAGTTAAAAATAGCACTGGAGAAGAAAGTGAAAGTAAATTTTCCAAAAATGAAACGGTGCTGGCTGTTATTTTGCACCGGACATTGTGTCCGAAAATAACAGAATTTTTCGTCGGTCAAAAACCCGGTCGGCTTTTCATACAATTTTTTGGGGAGGACTGAAAAAAAGTTTCGGTCAGCGCTAAAAAGAGACGGTCGGTCGGGTAACCAGAAACAAACCTATTTTTTTTTGGCCTAAATAGTCTCCAGATAAATCAAGCTAAAATTTGCACAAATACATTTTTGATTTTTTAAAGATTTTTGTTCTAACCACAATTTTCCTCCACTACTATAGAGGATTAAGATAAAGGTCAGCGACCAAGGGCAAGATATTTGTACTCACTTTGACAAACAAATGCTGTCTTGGTGTTGAAGTTGCCAAGTAACCAATAATATTTTGAAGAACCAAGGGCTGAAACAGACAATGTTTTTCTTTTTTCAAACATATTCTACAGATTTTTTAGACTTGAATAAAAATAAATTCACAAAGTTATCTTGATTAAAATGAAGCTGCAGTAGTTATTTATGTGCACCACATTATCTCCCTTTCAGATAGGCAGTAAACTGTGAAACAATTATCTCCCTTTCTGATTTGCAGTTCTGAATGTGCACCAAATAATCTGGTTTTTTTTATTTCTGATTTATATTGTAAATTATATTGTGTAATAATCAACTAGAAATATCAATAAAGGTGATTTATAACTCCACATGGGAGCCCAGTTCTGGAACTGTTGATGCTTAGAATCAACTGCAAAAGGTAACACATGAAACTTTGTATGTGAGGGAATAATATTGGGTATAAATGCTCTTTTTTAGTGAGATTATAGGTTTTGACATTCATTAGAAAAAAAATCAACATGTCCATGAATCCAAAAGTTCTTTTATATTGTGCTTTGTCCATGTTTGAAGACAATACATGTATGTAAGAAAATTAGGTAATTAGAATTACATGTACAAGTAGGAATTCAAGGTAGTTCCAGGTAAAACAGAGAAATAACAGTGATATTATCAAGTTATAATCCATTTAATACTTTGAAGTATTTTAGTGAAATAACAATAATGGCTAAAGTGTATCCTATCTATATTAAATCGCATAAAAATTGTTTTAATTCACAATGGTTTCACAATATAAAACAGGTCCTTAAAACCTCAATTCATTATATATACAATTTTAAATCCTATACTTACAGATTTGAAGTATCTATGGAACACCAGTTTGGTGCAGAGAAGAAGCTGAACTTTGGGTTTCTCGGTAACACAATTCCCCAGATATGGGTCCATTAGTCCATACCTGCTCAATGACAATTAATTCAATATAATTAACTGGTTTATACAATTTTATCAAAGATGCAGTACATGCTGAACAGAATTTGATCCATCAGATTTGTTCTCTTTCAAAACAGTGTATAGTTTGTTGTAGGAATTTCAAATATAACAACACAGTGTTCTGTATTCTAGTGTACTATTATAAAACTGACTTAAAAGTAAATTTGTACTTATTTGATACTCTATTTGTGCCTTGGCAATGACTTTGCTGAGAACCAGTTTTTTTAAACAGATTTATTGCCTGAGCAACCAGTGCAGATCTAGATCAGCTGGAACATGTGTGTACATCGTTCCCACATGCAATAAAACCAGTATATATGGAGTAAAAGGTTAAATCAGCAGGTACAAGTTCATGATGATGCTTGTCATGAGACAGATTCGTCAAAAGTTCCCTCAACTTAGCTAGCTAGTTGGGGTCTTACAATTTTAAATACACCAAATATTATGAATATGTTTTTTATTACCATGGTAATGCTTTCACAAGTGGCACTAGGACACTTTCCACACATCTGTCCGGTACACCAGTGATGATTCTGTCACACACACGACTCCATATAAACTCTTTACGTACCAACGTACATGTCTGTTTTAACATAATACTCCAAAACTGATCTACAATAGAATGTCATTTGCTTGGTATTCATACATTTTAATGATTGTGCGATTTCTTTAACATGAAAACCAACAAATGCAGGTGTGATATATGTATTTCAATTCTAATACATTCTGTAGCTGAGTTGAAATGCTATTCACAGGTATTTTAAAAACATGCTAATTTACTTTTTTAAATAAATCATACATGAAGTGGATGTGGTCTAGCAATTATTCATTAAGTAGATGTATTAAATTTTACCAATGATACTACTTTGCAATAAAGAAACTGCCAAAAATATGTTTGCCAGCATTAAAAAGCTGATGAGATTGTAGTTAATTTTAGCTCCATGAATAAGGGAGATTACTGTTTTGATACAAATGATGAAAACAGACCCAGTTTCAAATAAATGCTAAACTTATCAATTCTAAAATGAGTAAGACTTGGCAGGAATGAGTAGAATAAAATATATATGAACAAATACAAGATAATTATTAAAACTTCTACATATTTACCTGCATAACCACACAAACACAGCTTTCCGACTAGTCGACTGACAAACTCCAGATGAACATCTTTTGACTGTCTCATGTATTTACATACAATTACCATGGTCCTCAGAATGTCCGATGTAAGTAGTGGTATGTAATGCTTCGGCTTAAAAATGTCACTGTCAACAAAAAGGTAAAATATACATGGATGTAAGTATTTAAACTAGAAATGTGTCCATAGGACACGGATGCCCCCGCTATGCAGATACTAAAGTGAAATGATGGGAATAATAGCATTTCAAAGACAGTGATGTTCGAGTAATTATAAGAATATGCATAAACTTGATGATCAAGTAAATTATTTGTATTTGTGGCACTGTTGTCTTCTCATTACGGAAATGTCTGTGAAGAAGTTGGTGGAAATGCAATGCAATGTCATAGTGAACATTTGTGACAAGTTATTTTGAAATCCCTTCATTCATAAAGAAGTTATAGCCCGAACAAGTAAATTCAAGTTTTAGTAACTGTGACCTTGACCTTGGACTTACAGACATGGGTAATGTACGCAACACACCACCTTGTCATGGTGAACGTTTGTGCAAAGTTATTTTGAAAACCCTCCATTCAAAACAAAATTATAGCCCGGACAAGAAAATTCTATTTTTAGTAACAGTGACCTTGACCTTGGACCTACAGGCATGGACATGGTACACGACTCACCACCTTGTCATGGTGAACATTTCTGCCAAGTTATTTTGAAATTACTCTATTCCTAACGTAGTTACAACCCTGACAAGAAAATTCTTTTTAAGTAACAGTGACCTTGACCTTGGACCTACAGGCATTGGCATGGTATGGGACACACCATCAGTTATTTTGAAATCAATCTATTCCTAACAAAGTTACAGCCCGGACAAGAGAATTCTATTTTTAGTAACAGTGACCTTGACCTACAGGCATGGGCATGGTATGCGATACACTGCCCTGTCATGGTGAACATTTGTGTAAAGTTATTTTGAAATCCCTCCATTTATAATGAAGTTACAGCCCGGACAATAAAATTCTATTTTTAGTAACAGTGACCTTGACCTTGGACCTTCAGGCTTGGGTATTGTGTGGACACACTGCCTTGTCATAGTGAACATTTGTGCAAAGTTATTTTGAAATCCTTCCATTCATAACAAAGTAACAGCCCGGACAAGAGAATTCTATTTTTAGTAACAGTGACCTTGACCTTTGACCTACAGGCATGGGCATGGTACGCGACACATCGCCCTGTCATGGTGAACATTTGTGCCAAGTTATTTTGAAATCCCTCCATTCATAACAAAGAAACAGCCCTGACAAGAAAATTCTATTTTTAGTAACAGTGACCTTGACCTTCAACCTAAAGGCTTGGGCATGTACGTGACATACCATCTTAATATGGTGAACAATTATACCAAGTTATTTAAAAATCCAATAAGAAATAACAAAGTTACAGAGCGGACAAGATTTTGCAAGAAAATTCTATTTTTAGTAACAGTGACCTTGACCTTGGACCTACAGGCATGGGTATTGTCACGACACACTGCCTTGTTATGGTGAACATTAGTTCCAAGTTATTTTGAAATCCCTCCATTCCAAACGAAGTTAAGGGCAAAGTGTATATTTTTCTTAACACAAAATGTAAGTGAAAAAGGGGCAAAATTTGAAAAATATTGGAAGCAGGGTTATGGGTCTTGTTGGTTATGATGTAGATTTTGATGGTGAAAATATATTTCAAGTTTCAAGGCAGTATCTCAAGTAGTTTTAAAGTTATGGGCAAAATGCATATTTTGCTTAACACAAAATATAAGAAACAAGATATATTCCTATTAAAACTAATGTAAATGGAAGTATCAAAGGGCCATAACTTCTGAACAGAACATGTAAGAGCAAAACCCAACCTTTATGCACAACAACATATCAGGCCAAGCATTGTGGTAAAGTTTCATCAAATTCCCAGCAGAGGTGTAGGAGGAGTTGCGTTCACAAGATATATTCCTATTAAAACTAATGTAAATGGAATTATCAAAGGGCCATAACTTCTGAACGGAAAATGTAAGAGCAAAACCCAACCTTTATGCACAACAACATATCAGGCCAAGCATTGTGGTCAAGTTTCATTAAATACCCACCAGTAGTGTAGGAGGAGTTGCGTTCACGAGATATACTCCTATTAAAACTAATGTAAATGGAAGTATCAAAGGGCCATAACTTCTGAACGGAACATGTAAGAGCGAAACCCCACCCTTATGCACAACAACATATCAGGCCAAGCATTGTGGTCAAGTTTCATTAAATTCCCACCAGTAGTGTAGGAGGAGTTGCGTTCACGAGATATACTCCTATTAAAACTAATGTAAATGGAAGTATCAAAGGGCCATAACTTCTGAACGGAACATGTAAGAGCGAAACCCCACCTTTATGCACAACAACATATCAGGCCAAGCATTGTGGTCAAGTTTCATTAAATTCCCACCAGTAGTGTAGGAGGAGTTGCGTTCACGAGAATATCGGACGGACGGACGAACGGACGGACAGGAGCAACTCTTAATGCCCGTCGCCACTTCGTGGCGGGGGCATAAAAAAGATTCAGTTCTTTTCTCAAAATATTAATAAACTTACTGATATGTACGGGTAATCTTTCTTAATTATAAATTGATAAGCCACTTTTAACTGAATCAACCCACAATCTTATATGGGTTTCTTTTTTGCTTTTTGATAAATGTAATTCATGCACAGTCTAAACTAGCATTCCATTTTATGAAATGCTACAGAAAACACATAGACCCTGAAAGCTGTGGGTCCCTTACCCAAAGTATTAAACAGATATACTAAGCATACTACATATATACATCCAGAAAATAAATATTAAGAACAGGCTCAGGTTTTATGTCTGCATCTTTAGAAAATGACACTTTTGAGCAAAGATTTGAATCCCCAGGCAATGCATAACACTGGTCTGAAATATTTACCCAGCATGTTCAGCTCGGTGAGGGTTAATGACAAAAAAAAATATAAACCTGGTTTCTGATTTGAGCTTGTTGGCCATTTTATCTGGTAGTGAAGCCATTTCTGTGACAAGGGAATCCCAGAGCAGTGTCCTTCCATCACTTCGCCAGTTGTACATGGGCAGCTCTGGGTCTTTCTTGAGTGCACTTTGCTCAATGAATATGTCAACAAATCTGTGAACCTTCAGAAACTCCTCGAGGATATGAACACATTTGTTCAGCTTGAAACTTGGTCTGAAAATGAATTACATGTAGATAAGCTCAGCTCGGATGCAAGATTTCCAGACAGTGGGATTTGTTTTAGGGGCAGTCTAAAGGTAGTTAGATGTTTATTAGTGCATTATTTATTACATCCTCATCATATCATGTTTATTTCCAAGTTTCCAGCCGAAATACCTTGAAAATTAAATATTGCTGCCCAAAAAATGGGTTCAAGCAATCCTACTGAATCCCTTCTAGATCTGTCCCAGCAGCTAGACAAACTTACTAATGTGCCATGATCATAAAATTGTTTTATATGCCTGCAGTCCTATCAGAGTTTAACATACTAACACAAAACATGAAATACTCTATAATATTTCCAGAGGGACTTTTTGAAAATTAAAGCAGTAAAAATGATGGTTTTAACTCATATGGTTCATTTTCCATGGATAGATCAACAATTTCCCCAGGGTTATAATTCTTTGTCATATTATGAATAATTATGCATGTTAACACATAACAACTTTCACTAAACTGGGATCGTCTACCACTTCTAAGTGTTACTTTTACTGTGAACTGATCAATGTTCATTAAGACAGGAATACAACTTAGTACAGAATATATCCCCAACAATCCTTACCCTGTATTGTAAATGGCATATGTGATGACCAAGAAAGTATCTTCACAACTCCCACCCAAGAAGTAGCGCAGAAAATGTTGAGTAAACTCTGCTTTTGTCAACTTGCCTACTGTCTCTATGGCAATAGAATCAATTAACGATCTTGCAAAACTTGCGTAATGATATTTGAAGAATATTTCTGTCTGTTTTTTGTTAGCCTCATCACACGGTGTATCTGGTTTTGGCAGGAACTGGTTCACTTCCTTCAAGCATGTCACATACTGCTGGGCATCTTGGGCTTTCCGCAACTTATTCTGTATCTCTCGCACTACTGCTCTTACTTCACTTTCAATTGTGACCTACAAACAGATATGGTGCAGTAGTTCAGATTTGAGAAAAAAGTATCAATTACTACGGCAACATTTCATACCTTTTTGTAAACATTTGTATTACATAAACTTTGCATTTACAACAGTTAACTTTATCTGATGGGATCATTAAATTGTGAATTGTTAAGATTAATCGATTTTTAATAACTTAAAAGTAAAACATTGGAATCTGAAATGACTCCTCTTATAATTTTTAATTAACACAAAAGTTATGTTTTTGTAGTTCCAAACCATCAAAAATAAAAAAAAAAACAGTACAGAAGGTATGACCCAGATTCAATGTTAATATTTCTTTGCTTTTACAAAACTAGATCAATCTAAATCATGAGACTTGCATGGAGTCTAACAGTTGTGACTCAACTTTCTGTAAGCAGTGTATCAAGTTAACAAAATGCAAATTTAATGACGTCATCAGCTAGGTTGTCACAGATGGATGAGCAATCTTCCAGACGAACTAGAACATTACCCTTATATGTCAAAGGTTAGAATATCTATCATACTTTTCTGAGCTATTTCAGTTAGGAATGTATAGTTGTGACATTTACCTACAGTTTTAGATAAAACTGAAAAAGATGAAGACATTTTTCACTACGCATGTGCTGTTTTTTGTAAATAAGAGTCACAGATCATGGAGTAAGCAGGATTTATGCCTGGGAGAAGATGGACAGACTGAAGAACAGACAGGCAAACAGAAAGACACAGCGATCCCTATGTATTGCCTTTTCTTTGAAAATGCAACACAAAATGCTGCTGGGAACACATCTAGTTTAGCAGACCCTAACACTAAAGAGCATTGCAAGTATACTCGAACCCCACGGTACCGGTGGCTCCACGGTACCTGTGTAAACAAAAAATCGCGAGTTTTTCCGACGATGCACCACCTGCTGGTTGTTTACTTCGACAAGCTTGAGTGATTTTTGCTACTCTACCGTAAAATGCAATGTGCACTATAATGAAGAAGTGTCTGGGGAGTATTAAAACATTTACCTTATATACCATCAGGTCGAGGAAAAGGCTGTTTTTATGGAATGTCTGTAAATTTATAGACTGTCTATTTATTTATAGATAAATATATCTGTAAATTTATGGACAAGGGTGGTTTCAAAAGTTGTCAAAAATTTAAATCTTGGTTCTACACCACATTGGGATGAAAATGAATGAAAATCTACATAGAAAATAGTATTTATTATTGTAAATCAACCTAACTTTTTTTAAAAAGATCATTATGTTCAAATGATTGTGTGGAATGTTGTTAGATCATTGATGACCATGTTGGAGAAGAAATAGCAGTGTAAACAAACTTCCATTCTTTTTGTTTATGCCTTATGCTATGCTCTTTGCTATCAGAATTAACAAAAATGTTTTAGGTTTGTGAATTTCTAAAATGTGTTAACTTTTGTATCAGCCCATGTCCATAAATTTACAGACAAATTTATCTATAAATAAACTGACAGTCTGTAAATTTACAGTCCATAAAAACAGCCGTTTCCTAGACCTGACTATTGTTTCCTTCATAAATCCTTATGTTATGATCTCCTTATAAGTCCTTATATATACTTTATCTCCATTTGCAACCAAATACTCCTTTTTTACTGCTAAAATCCAGTTTGGCAACTACTGACGTCATTTTTCATTGAGAAAAAGTCATGTGACACCATTGTAATCATTATTGGTGGGAAAAAAATTGGATTATTTTACCATTACACCGGTCACATGGGGTGACCTAGATTACTAAAATAAATATGGCTGCCATTGTTTATATCCATTAACAATAAATTGTGAAAGTAATAGAACTTTTTTTTTAAAGTAATTAGATGATGAGATATTGATAAAGAAATTGAGTTAGAATTTTTATCAGTTGAGTTTTAGTTCTTGTGATTTATTTACATATTCATTAACAACACCGTTATCGTGGGGGACCAGGCTATATCAAGTTTATGCTTTGTGTGTAACAACTAATCTTCTATAACATTTTAATTTGAACTATGCTTATTCTACAAGAATGTGTCCTCGAATAATAAAAACAAAATAGATTTAAAATTTCTACCTTTTTATTTGTAGCCAATGTCACCAGGGGTCAAGTGCATTTGCACAACGCTATGTCTCCTTCATTCATGCATCGTGATTGGATGAAAATTAAAACTTGTTTACTGTTGATATATATAGTATTTTTGCGTTAAATATAGTATATTGTTAACAGCGAGATTTTCAAAATGATGATGTAAACAAATATTTCAATCGAATAGCATCATTTATTTATTTTAGAACAATGTTCTGGTCAAATAAGTTGTTCATCATTCTGCTAGACACCGTGAGACTGCATAGATTAGTTTCAGATTATACAACTTAAGAACATATGAACTGTATATTTTCAAACAAATTTCTTATGTTACAATTGTATTGTTTCTTGGTCTTTTTTTGAGGATGTTCCTGCAATGGCAAGGTAATTGATCCTTAATGGGATAGTTTAACAGTGGTGTGAACTTTCAATTAAGATTCAATTAACTTACACATGATAAAAAAAACAAAAAGAATTTTAGCGCGTGAATCAAGTGGACGCCATCTTGGATACACGGCCTTTGCCGAAAAAGTTGTTTCTAAATCTAATAAAATTTTACTCAATTTCTGATAAAACAATAATCTATTTCATATATTTGGACTCTGAAAATTTTGAAAAGTTAGAAAAATACTGTATGAAAGTGATGTTTACCTGTTTTTTTCGCATTTTGGAGGGCTAGAATTGTGCCTGTGTGTAACTGACCAGTAACCGGATGGAACTCTGACACCGACCATCATTCTATTCAGTGTGTTCCTAAGTAAACACGTTAAATTAAAAAAATAAACGGATGAAGGAGACTGCACGAATGAAGGAGACCAGACCATAAATGGGGCCTAACGTCCCAACACCCCAACTTTTCTCGCTAAAACACTACTGGGCTATTGTGTTTTGAATATCATGGGTCCACTAAACTAGATTTTACCCTGCTGCTGTAACAGTGTCAGTTCAGTGCTTTCCAGAAGCAGCCAAAATAACACGGGTGGTCTCATCACATTTCGAATGCGTACGAACAATTTCGACAACGAATGCACTGAAACGTCTGTTTCGCAGATGACATTTAATTTGGTAGTTTAATCGCGAAACTTGTAATATTTTGTTATATTATGTAATTTCAAACGAAGAAAATAATGTTAAATAGCACGACTTCCTGCAAAAATGTTAAAATAATTTTTTGTCACTAACCATGGGGGCTGACATTTTTAAATGACTGGTTCCCTTTTTCCATTTCCAAATAAATCACCGATATGAGCGAAATGGATATCGTGGGGTTGTAGACTTTATCGTCATCAATTATTAATTGTCGTTGATTGCACAATTGAATTCCCCATATCTTTTTATAGTAATATTATACTAAAATGTCCCTATATACATTTAATATTATAATACAATGTCAATAGAAGGAGAGTTAATATTTAGTGTAAGGAATAACAATGATGGCATCGTCGTTTCGAAAATATTGGAAAGGGCAGTTTATGTTCAATTAGAATCTTTTTTGGTTTCATATAATATCATGTATGAATTTCAGTCTGGTTTTAGGAAATCATATTCCACTGACAGTTGTCTTATTCACTTACTTGATTCAATCAAGGGAAACACTGCCAAGGGTTTATTTACTGGTATGATTATGTTGGATCTCCAGAAGGCGTTCGACCTCAGTATATTATTTGGTAAATTGGAACTAATGGGAGTAAAATCAGTTCCCTGGTTCAAGTCTTATCTGTCTGGTAGAAAACAAGTGGTTAATATTGGTAAAACTTTTTCCAATGCCAGTGCTGTTACATGTGACGTTCCCCAAGGAAGTATCCTGGGGCCGTTACTTTTTCTATGCTCTGTCAATGACATGGTCACTAGTATTGACAAAGATTGTAAACTTATACTTTATGCTGATGATAGTACTATTTTGTTTAGTCACAAAGATCCAGAGTTTATCTCAACTAAACTTGGCAAGGTTTTGGAAGGATATTCTGAGGGGTTGGTAGACAACAAGTTATCATTGCATTTGGGCAAGACGGAATGTATGCTGTTTGGGCCAAAACGTAAATTGAACAAGGACAGTCAATTCAGTGTTAGTTGTAATGGCCATGACATCAAAGGATCTAAAAAAGTGAAGTATTTAGGTCTGGTCATCGATAATACTTTGTCAGGTGAATCAATTGTTCAGAACATTATTTCCAAGGTTAATGGCAAACTTAAATTCTTATATAGACATAACAGTTGTTTAGATTTTAACACTAGAAAAATATTATGTTCTGCGTTATTACAGTGTCATTTCGACTATTCTTGTTCTTCCTGGTATGAAGGTTTATCTAAAGGATTGAAAAAGAAGCTACAGATTATGCAGAATAAGGTTATTAGATTCATTAAAGGGTATACTCCTAGAACGTCTATCTCATTTGAAGACTATGTGGATTTAAATATGTTAAATGTGAATAACCGTGTTAAACAGCTGAGACTTGGTCATATTCACAGAGTCTATTATAACAAATGCCCGTCATATTTGAAAAATAACTTTGAACGAAGAGAAGATAGAATACAGTATAATACCAGATCTAGTAGTTTTAATTTCAATGTCCCAAATGTTAATAATGTTAGTAAACAGACTTTTTACTACCATGGTATTGTAGACTGGAATTCACTTTCAGAGGAAATTAAAGCTGTGAAGAATGCACATAAATACAAACTTCTGGTTAAAAAACATTTACTAAATAAACAAATTACAGACAGTGTCCAGGATTTTATATGCTTCTGTGATAATAAGTGCTTGAAGCATACTTTTAATAATCCCGTTTTTGAACAAAGTCTTGCCCCCAAGTTTTGTTACTTGTTAATTCTTTTCTTACAATTTGTTATTCCCTCAAATGGACCCCATTGGAAATAAGCTTTCAGCTTAATGGGCTATCCATAGGTCCCCAGCATCCGGTTACAACACATGTAGAATTAAAATGTTTTATTAAAAGTATGTCTCCATGGTTATACATCATTTTAGTACCAAGATACTAGTCAGTACATTTAATACATTGTGTATGTCAGTATATATTATGTTTGTAAAAATCTTGTCTGTGATTTTATTGAATATTTCTGTGATCATGTGTTTTAATGTGCTATGACCTTAAATGTCTATAAATAAATAAAAAAAGGCATGCACCAGTTTTATTGACGTTATAAAATTGCATGATGAAAGGTTTGTATTCTAATTTCTACATATCTTAAAATGTTTAAACCAAATGAATTTTATAAGAAGGGGTATGTGTAGAGGAAAGTTTAAGTATGTTTAGTAAGGTTGTTTAAATATACTTATACAGTTTGATATAACGGATACAGTACCAATGTTTTACAGAAGTACTTAAATTTAACTTTCAATATGATTTCTTTTAAAACGTACAAAATAATCAATATCATAATTCGTATCCTTTGTATTGTTCTGTGACTGATAAATATGCTATTGCTTGCTCTGTTTGTTATTGTACCAGTCGGTCAAAAGCGATTTATAGCTAATGGTACTCTTTGATGTATACTGACTGAAAATAAAATATTTTTTTTTTTAAATTTTTTTTGTTATCATCAACACTATAATATTATGCTCATTAACAAATAAACCTTTAATTAAATATATTACGATTTAATATTGTTTGAATCGTTTGCGTTATTAACATGCAGTAAAAAACTGAAGTACAACTTATAAAACACTTATAAAAAATATGCACAGAAAATGTTTTTTTTTATTTTCATGTATCAGGAAAAGCCGCACGCAGAAAACAAAGCCATCTCAAAAACAACCGAATTGTAGACAAAAATATAAACAAGAAATTCGATGGCAAAACATTACTCCACTGTTTTTACCAGGTTTTATGGAAGACGAATACACTAGCCTCGTTGGAGCTAATTCACTGATACAAATTGTATTTGTTTGTTCATATTAGAACCTTAGGACATCCTAGAACCTGGTATAATCACCCAAATGTCAAATTGCCAATGACCGTTTCAAGGCTGTAACTCATCGGGTTCTTAATTTTATTAATTGTTTGCGGTGTTCATTTAAAATTTATCATTTTATAAGCCATGCTCTCTTGTCTTAATCTACCTTTTTGCGGTATGGGGGGCTGTTTATTCTGATACGGCAATTTCTTATTTGTATATTAAACCTCCTTTCTAATATTAACAAACACTTACCTTAGTTGTTTTAAAGTTCTACAACAAAATAGAGCCAACGTATTGATGGTGACGTTCGCTGTTTCAAAAAGTAAACAGATATCTAGATTATGAAAGGTTCTAGATAGAAAATTTGTCTTGATGTTAACTTCTCTCAAACACAATATTAAATGCTTATGATTTACGTCTACCGTTTTGTTGAATTTATTTGAATGGTTTTGTGAAAATTGAATTGAGTGATTGTGTACCATATTATTTATTTAGGCCTACCCATAATATCATTTGTACACTGAAATGAATTTTCTACAAAAGATAATATCCAGCAGCATCCTGAAAATATGGAGAATTAGTCTGGTACCCGTCGTACTATCAAACAGTAGTGTTAGGGGCAGGTAATCCAGACTAATGGAGAATATGTACAGCCTATATTAAGAACTCAGGGAAAGAAAAGCTCGCTAAGGGTTCTTTGGCGGCTTTAACCGCTCGCTTATATTTAGTTTACTACTGACGAATGTCCACTGAAGTAAGGACATGCTGAAACAGTAAATGTCAGAAATGCGCCTGCTGTAGTATCAAATAAACTCTTTCTCCGTCGTTATCAGAAAATAAACGACTGTTGTAAACCAAAATCTAGAGGCCTCTGATTGGCTGCTTGATGACGTCACACTTGCTCTCTGTATCTATTTTAAAAACTCTCTCAAGCTGCTTATCAACAAGGCTTATTGCTCATCACAATAATTCATGATAAACCTTGACATGGATAAAGCATGATCGAGTAAATATGCACTTAGTATTTGTGATAAAGATAAGAAGAAGTACAGCTGATACTTTTTAAATCGGCAACTGGAAGGTGTAAACAGCGCACTGAACAACATTATATGGCAAACATTGTGCAGAATTTGTGCAACTCTAAGGTTTAACATATCACAGTAATGTAGGCATTCCAAACATATGTATGGCAATAAATCAGTGACCATGTTAAGTGGCATCAAATTGCTATCAACAACCCAGTTGGGATAATGGTAAACATACATCTGTAATATGACTCCAATGTCTTTGTATTTTTAAACCTAACACTAGCTGGTGTTGTTATGTTCTTGTAAACGTGGGGAATAACGCCTAATTTAAACCTCAAGGAAAGATAACTGAAACTCGCTAAGGATTCTCTGGCGGTTATAGCCGCCAGACAAAATTGGTTTACTACTGTCGTTGTCTGCTGAAAGTACAGACATGCGCAGTGAAACAGTCAATAGTATCAAATCGTTTCGTTTCGACAATTTAGAACGATTGACAATTTAGCAAACCAGTCAACAGGTGCGAGAGCGGAAGAGCTTTGCTTACCTTGGATACGGAAGTAGAAATTTGAACAAGAAACAACAGTGAACAAAAGAAACTCTTCCGCTTTAAATTATGGCAGAACCGGTGGAAGAAAAGAAGGACGCTGGAGACAGTAAAAGAGTTCACACATATCCATTAATAAGGGTAATTTTTATTTTTTGATATCTTGTAAAAGATCCAGAAAGGTTGAAAGGAAATTGTAGATATGGCACGAAAAGTGCACCTCTGCACAATTGAGTGTATTTGTAACCCATATACGAATGTTGATTGTTATTGTTTACATCCGATATTGACGCGCATACACAGTACCTGGTTGGCAAAATATCGTTTCCTGAACCGTTAAAACGATCGCTACTCTCGACAAGAATTCTCCTTGTCCAGAGCGGATCATATCCAATCGGTTAGAAAAATCAATAACGAATTTCTCAATAGATTATGAAGGAACAATTCAGTTTTTTCTTTACTACAGTTTTATTTCTTAAACAGTCGAAAAAAAACCACAGTACAAATTAATGATAAATTTCTGCTGAATAAGATGGTTATTTTTATTTTATCCCGGTACAACCAATATTCGAACACTTAAGCAATCTTTGGCCAATATTAAAATAAAAGAGAACTATAGCTTTAAAGACATTGTTGCATCTTCTTGCAACTGACAATCATAATCAGAACTAATATCACATTTTTACACAACTTGTTTTCATTTTCTAAAAATATAAACAAGAAGTGATGACCTACTTACCTCTTTCCTAGAAATATTTCCCCAAAATTCGAACAGCAGGCTTCAAACCCCTATACATGATATCCAAGGTAAGTCATGGGTACTTATTGTCAGTGGAACTTTGAGAAAAGTTAGTTCAACATTTTAAAATAATTTTTTACACTTAACATGAGCTGTTACAACATATTTACACTACAAAGCACTGCAATGGCTCCTGTTCAGGTGTACATGTAGGTCAGTTGACGGGGGTCACCTGTAATGGACATTTTAGAGTCCCTAACAGCATTGTAAGCCTGTCACACTGTCAGAACTGTAAGATCTGTATTGACCTCTAGCTGTTGACTGAACCTGCCTTGAATATGAAAGTAATCTGAATGCTTCAAGTTAATTAAAAACCAATTCTGGGTGAAAAAAATCCAACCCATGCAAGTAAGGATTTCCAGGTATTGTCTTGTAAACTTTTGGTGGTGTGGAACCTAAACTCTTCAATTCCGTATTTCTGTGACTGAGGTAAAGGTTACAGCTGTGCAGCCGACACTTTCAAAGTTTTATTTACTTGATGGAAAAAAGGTTTACAGTATTTTTAAGAAGGTGATAATTGGGAATAATGAATTTTGTTTGATTTACACCATGGGAGGTAAAAATAAATTTTTCTTACCTGTTTTCTGATCATTTTAGATGATCTGACAATTTTGACATTTCAGCGGGAGTGTAAGTCCAAACTGCGCGTGACTTTATGCAAATTAGTGGATATGACATCAATGCGTGTGAAATAAAGGATGTGTTCGAATTTTGGTTGTGATTGAAAAATGGTTGTATCGGGATAATTTATCTTAATTATATTTTGGTCCTTTTTTATTTAAAGCTTTATAGACAACCTATTTTCCCTATTATTTACATAAAAAAAGTTGAGAAAGAGGGATTTTTTTTTCGCTTATTCTTACATATTCTATTGTTAATATATTTTTAACAAATTATTAATTTAAAAAACCAGGTTGCATATTAGGCAAAAAATATTAAGCTATTGTTTAAACTGATTTTTATTAAAATAAATTTATAACATTTTTTTCCTTTTTAGCTTTTTCTAACACGACTATCGAATATTTTAAGTGAAAATTTAGTGTCCGTAGATTTGCGAACATTCCGATATTTTACGATCATTGATGAAAGAATTTTTAATTCGGCAGTCAAGTGAAGAAAACAATATACAGCCTGTACTTGTCTGATTTGTAAAAGTTGGGGTATTGTTTTGAAATTTTGTGATATTATTTTGAATTAAGTAGAAACCCTAAATATTGACGAATCCGTCAATATTTAAAAAATTTCATAGGTGGAAACAAATACGTACTAAATTATTCATGACATTTAGAAATAAGGCTGCATTATATGTCTTTTCGATATAGTTGTTAATTAAAATCCGATTAATATAATTAATCCAGACGAAAGTCTAAAAAGTTGATAATTGTAACATATTACAATGAAGCCCAGGTAAATCAACAGGTAAGAAATGTGACATTAATTGTGTATTAACAATAGGTCACATTGAGTCACAAAAATGTCAATCATAAGAAAATGCATAAAGCTTCCAGTGCCAAATTAAATAAAGAAAAAACAACAGGGTTGTTGATTGGAAATCTCAAAAACAAATCTCCCGACTTTAATGAAATTACATGTAATTGGACAAAATCTTTTGTAAAAACTTTAGGCATCTGCCATGGTTATGGTATAGATAATGATGATCTCTGGCGTAAGAAAATAAACAAAATCAAAAGTTGTCTACAAATATGGAAGTCCAGAGATCTAACAATAAAATGGAAAATACTTATTATAAAAATGTTAATCTTTTCATCTATAAATTTCGAAATAGAGACCCGAGGTATCCCGAAAAATATAATTAAAGAAATCGAACACATCATTGATGACTTTATATGGGGTAATAAAAACATCTCGTTCTAAGAAATACTTTGAAACGAGATCTTGATAAAGGGGGTTTTAATCTATACTCTATAGAAGAATTACAAAAAGCCATGCAAGTCAAGATGATTTATAAAATAATTCACTCCGAAGCACAAACATGTAATCTTATCGGCAAATATTATCTCCAGAAATTAGATAGTATTTACAACCTTGAATATTTTATATGTAACTGTTCGAAATTTTTTAAATCGCATATTTCATCAATTAAAAGTAAATTTTACTCTGAAGAATTAAAAAGCTGGTCTGAATTATTGCGCAACTTCGAACCCGCGACAAGGGAGGAAATTCTTAACTGTCAACTATTTGGAAACCATTCAATCATGATAAACGGAAAGCCATTATTCTATAAAAGTTTCCTCAAAGCTGGAATCAGCAAAATTCAAGATATCTGGGACGAACTTTCAGGTAATTTCATCTCAGATACAACACTGATCCGGAAACCAGGTTTTAGAAATAACTATCTCGTTCAATGGTCAAAGTTAAAAACAGCTATTCCAGCTCAATATACAGAGATCCTCAATAGAACTTTTGTGATTTCACACAAAACAAATCTTTTAAGATCATCTCTAAAATTCACTACCAGAAACGGCACATTTATTCAACCTAAAAAATTACAATCAAAAGACATCCTTGCACTTTACTCTGTCACAAACAACCGCGCTCGATTAAAAACTGAAGAAAAATGGGAAATAAAACTTACATTAGATACAATCAGCTGGAACAAAACCTGGAGTTATTTATACAGCAGCTATGTGTCAAATAAGCAAAACAATTTCAATGGAAATTTCTGCATAATACCATTTACACAGAACATAAATTACATTTAATGAAACTTTCTAGTGGATTTTGTAATATGTGTCATCATGAGCAAGAAACTATTTATCATCTTTTCTGGCCATTAAAACATTAGTTAATAGTTTATGCGGAAAATTCAATATAGCTGAAAATCTGTCGTATGAAAATCTTGTTTTAGGATTCAGCACGCAGCATGCAAATATCATAAATACGATTATATTGGAATTCAAATGGAACTTGTGGAAATTTAGAAACAACTATAAATTTTCTAGCAAAAAACCATCCGACAATATACATCTACTTAAACTTTATCGCAGTATCCGAGTCAACTCAGAGACAAAATCCATAAAAACGAATCTCGCAAATACTCAACTTTGTAAAATCGTATCTTATCTAACCCACCTCATTGATACTTATATTATGCAAATTACATATACAATGTACTGTAATAAAATAACTGAATTATAAAATAATAGATCGATAGCCTAATTGTCTGAATGACTGATTGGTTGTCTGCTTGATTAGTTAGCTTGATTGCTTGTCGGTAGAATGAATGAATGAATGAATGAATGAGTGAGTGAGTGAGTGAGTGAGTGAGTGAGTGAATGAATGAATGAATGAATGAATGAATGAATTCTTTATTGCTGTTAAAAATATAGTATTGTTGAATTGCACACTGCATCGCTCTTACTGTTTCGTTTCGGGTAAGGACGAATGCTATAGTGACTTGTTTTCAGAGAAACAATCATATATCAAACCCCTCAAAACAAAATAAAACATATTGTTGATTATTCTCAAAAAATGTTAAATGTTTACTCACTGCAAACTATATTTTTCATTGTATTTCTTAAACTGTATATGTAATTATTTGATTTATATTATTTATTTAATAATGCAGTTTGTAAGGTCTGTGGGGGATGGCTCCCCGACCCCCTCAGCACCTATGACGGGGATAATAAATGAGGTTACCCTGGAAAGGGGCCTGAAACAGGAAAAAAAAAGAAAAGAAAATGCATAAAGAAATTAAAATCGTCATTATATAGCCCCATCTATATACAAGCCTATCTAAAACAAAAGCCACATGTATATTAAGGTGGAACACGCCCCAATTTTTTTCGAGTTTCCTCAGGACATTTCGCATACATATAAATGAGCATATGCCTGATTTGGATGTGTGCTTACTTTTTTGGAATTCTTAGCCGTTTTGAAACTACAAGCCTTCAAAGTATGCTACTAACGTCACTTTTGAGACGTCTGTCAAATTACAAGTATCCAAATACGAACAAATCAATCAATCAGCCAGTCAGTCAGGGAATGAAGGAATGAATCAATAAAGGAAGGAATTAATTGGTGAATGAATTCTGAATGGGTTCTGATCTATAGAATATGTAACAACATGAATATTTATTCTGCTGTTTTTATTTCATTGTTTTCTGCTAGTGTCCTTTAAATTACAATTAGAAATTGAAAAAAAAACAACGAATGTTTACTGAATGGTTGATAAACTAATTTTATTACTAAATGTTTTTGTTTGTTCATTACACTGCATAATAAGCTATTTTTGCCAACCAGCCGGTGCGCATGTAACTTTAGCAAGTGTGTGTGACGTCACTCGTCAACGTTCGTATATGGGAAATTGATCAGCTCCATATATCAGAAATTTTAATGCATGTTTATTCTCTTACTAGCATCTAATTTTTTGAAGTATTAATTAAAGATAAGGAAAATGCTACCGTAATTTTGCCTATGTATCAAACATATTGCAGCACATCCGTGTCTGTGGATATGCTCATTACTCTTCATGGTCAGAAAACACCTAACAAATCAAAAAGCAAACAATGTTGATCCTGACAAGAAGCCACAGAATCTGATGTGCCTGCTGATCTGAATCTACACTGTTCACCACACAATAAAGGTGTATCTGTCATAATCTGTGAAGGGTTATGAAATGGGTGGAGTAATGTTACATTAATTAATTTAAAATGAGACTTTTTGTTTTCCTTCTTGATGCTTGTTTTGTTTTTCAGTAATGCACTAATTTTTTTCCTTTGTTGTTTTTCAGCACTCCGACATGAATGATGAAATGAAAACAGAAGCTATGGAATTGTGTGTTACAGCCTGTGAAAAATTTGCACAAAATAATGAAGTAAGTGTGTTAGGGCACAAGAAAAATATATTATCAAAGAAATATAATTATATCTTTGGTTGATTCAGGAAATTGTTTATAACAAGCTTTTTTTATTCTTGCAAAATTTACCAAAATTATCTTACAGAAGTAATTTAATATGAACAGTCACCTAAAAGGACTAATATTTTATGATCTTTTTATTCTATGTGATATGGCTTATAATTACATGGGCCATGTGCAACCAGTTTACGTCTCAGTCAGCCTATACATGCACAGTCTGATCTGGATCTACACTGGCTGCTTTTAGATTTATATAATTATTTTCTGACCGACCACCAAACACTGTAGATCCAGATCAGAATGCATGGATGTGCTGACTGATATGGATCTACACTGGTTGCCCATGCGATTAAATGCCTATCCGTTGAGAAAAGGGTAAAGCAATTTTAAAAATATCCAAAATTTATAAAGGTCTTTTGCTTGAGGTTAAGAGAAATTCCATAAATGATTTTTGTGGCTCGAATAAAGTAATTACTATCTTTGGGTTCTTTTTTTGCTGTAAAACCTTAAACTAAAACTTGTTCTCGGTAAGCATGGTTATATCTCTTTACCCAGTTTGTTTGTTTTCATTGTAGCTTAATCCAACTTATCACAGATGTCAACAATTTTCATTTCCATTGAAATTATTTGAATACACTGCATTTTTTTATGTTTAAGCTTCTTTTAGTAGAAGTTGACTAGCATACTAATTTTAAAGCTACTGTTTTCTTTCATTCCAGAATGCAGCCAGAATGATCAAAGAAACAATGGACAAAAAGTTTGGTGCTTCCTGGCATGCAGTTGTTGGTGAAGGATTCGGATTTGAAATTACTCATGAAGTTAAAAACTTGCTATACATGTTCTTTGGAGGAAACTTTGCAATTTGTGTGTGGAAGTGTTCATAGAATATGTCAAGGACTTAGAAGCACTTGCTAATTTAAAACCTTAGAACAGAGTTTAAGGGATTCAGTTAATGGTAATGAGAAATCAATTTTTTGCTGTAGAATTGAAGAATTTTTCTTGGAAGAGAAACATCATTGACAATGCATTTAAACTTTGTTCTGTAACAAATTGTAAAATTTAGGTTTATGGTAAATATGATCCATGTCATGTAAAAATATGTCTTTGAGATCTTTCCTAAAAATTGTGAAATGTATTCAAGAATATCACCAAATTTTAATTTAAGGGGATTGTAAGTTTTTTTTGTGTTTTTTTTTTAAACATGATAACAACTAAAAATGTAAAAATATATTACCAAAGACACATTTTTCTGTGACTTGTATCATTTATTTCTAAAAGCACTTGAAATCATTTTAAGCAAAAACATTTTTGTTAAACATATTTTACTTTATCACATATGTTCTACTTCTATTGTTGAAAGCATGAAAATGTTTGATACCATTATACTTAACCCTTTACTCTATACATACAGCTTTTTGTGTGGGCAAACAATTTAGATCCAGATCAGCCAGAACATCAGTGCCATCTGATCAGGATCTAAACTGTTCACTTTTTGATTCATTTGGTTATTTCTGACAAACAGTGTAGATCCAGATCAGATGGCCTGGATGTGCTGGCTAATTTGGATACACATAGGTAGCCCATGTGATGAGGCAATGTGTGGAGTAAAGGGTTCAATGTATTGTGAAAAATATATGGGGTATATAATTACATATGATGCTGTTTCTAGATTCTCCAATAACACAGTTACTGCTGATTACATGAAAATGTGATATTTGTACAGGTACATTCCATCCGGTTTACAATTACTTATAACTTTTTGAATGTTTTAGAGTTTGTTAACCCCTTCCACCATTTATATGCATTTTAGCGCATGTGCCACCAGTGCAAACAGTATAGATCCTGATCAGATGGCCCCGATGTGCCAGTTGATCTGGATCTAAACCATTTGCACACAAGATAATGTCATATATATGGAATAAAGGGTAAAACCATGTTTCTTGTTTCTAAAATATAAACTATACAATAATGAATTTTGTTTGTGAGTTCATATTAACCCTTCTTAGTGCTGAACACAGCATTTGTCATATTTGCAACTGGTGTTGACCCAGTTCAATCTGCCATTCATAAATAAATGTTTAGTCCACTTCAGGGAAAACATCCAGGTGATGGACATTTTAATTGGGATCATGTTCTCCAAGTGCTGTTTAATCTTGTATTAATAACACTTTTACCAGAAAATTTACGAGGCATAATTTATATGAAGTTTATCACAAATTTTGTTGCATATTACTTTAAAAGTATTTGTACTTTTGACATGAAACCTGGAAGTATAACAGCTGATATCAACAAAAAGCTAGTCCTAGTTATACGAATGATAACATCTTAAAGACAAAGTTTTAGTTAAGAACCTATTATCATTATCCCCCGCCGATGAAATTGGTAGGGGGATATTGTTTTGGCTTTGACCGTCCGTCACGCTGTCCATCTGTCACGCTGTCACTCCTTCCGAATTTCATTTCCGCGCAATTTCTCTACAACCACTGGATGGATTTCAACGAAACTGTAGGAACCATCAGTACCAAAAGCAGATGGGCACATCATCGTCTTGTTCCGGTCAGACTGTTTAACACAGAGTCATTGCCCTTTGATAACTTATGCATTATGCATATAGAGCAGTATTTGTTTCAGCGTTATTTCTCTGCAACTACTGAATGGATTTCAATGAAACTTTCTGGAAACCATCTATACCAAGTGGAGATGCGCATATCGTCGTCTTGTTCTGGTCAGACCATTTAACACAGAGTTATGGCCCTTTGATAACTTATGCATTATGCATATAAAGCAGTATTCGTTGCTGCGCTATTTCTCTGCAACTACTGAATGGAATTCAATGAAACTTTCTTGAAACCATCAATACTAAGAGGAGATGCACATATCGTCGTCTTGTTCCCGTCAGACCATTTAACACTGAGTTATGGCCCTTTGATAACTTGTGCATTATGCATATAGAGCAGTTTTCGTTTCTGCGCAATTCTCTGCAACTATTGGATGGATTTCAATGAAACTTTCTGGGAGCCATCAATACCAAGAGGAGATGTGCATATCGTCTTGTTCCCGTCAGACTGTTTAACACAGAGTTATTGCCCTTTGATAACTTATGCATGATGCATATAGAGCAGTATTCATTTCTGCACTATTTCTCTGCAACTACTGGATAGATTTCAATGAAACTTTCTGGGAGCCATCAACACCAAGAGGAGATGCGCATATTCTTGCATACCGGATAAGTATTTCCATGTGTTTTACCGGGGAAAGAAAATCTTATCTTTTCCCTAGGGAAAAGATAATGTTCGCGTGCTGCACGAGTGAAGACACGTCTTCAAGTATCTGACGTAATTTATTCAAGGTAGTGACGTCATTTAGAAAATAAGATTTTCATTAACGCAAATATTTCAGCGTAAAGAAACCAAATTTAGTTTGTATACATGTACGCAAATGTTATGGACAGTAAAAGGTATGCAAGAAAAAGTATCTTGCATGGGACATTCGGTAAAGATAGAAAAATCTGTCACCTCGGGTGAACTGTTTTGGCGGGAACTCGACAGAGCCTCGTTCCCGCAAAACAGTTCCCCTTCGGTGACAGATTTTTCCATCTTCACCTCACACTCATGCAAGATACTTATATTGTCGTCTTGTTTCGGTCAGACTAACACAGAGTTATTGCCCTTTGATAACTTTTGCATTATATGCATATAGAGCAGTATTGGTTCCGTGCTATTTCTCTGCGACTACCAGATGGATTTCAATGAAACTTTCTGGGAGCCACCAATATTGGGGATGCGCATATCGTTCCGGTCAGACCATTTAACAAAGAGTTATGGCCCTTTGATAACTTATGCATTATGCATATAGGGCAGTATTTGTTTCCGTGCAATTTCTTTATAACTACCAGATGGATTTCAATGAAACTTTCTGGGAGCCATCAATACCAAGAGGAGTTATGCATATTGTCGTCTTGTTCCAGTCAGAGCCTTTAACACAGAGTTATGACCCTTAAATAACTTATGAATTACGAATATACAGCAGTATTCGTTTCTGCGCTATTTCTCTGTAACTACTGGGTGGATTTCAATGAATGTTTCTGGAAACCTTTAAATACCAACAGGAGATGCGCATATTGTCGTCCTGTGCCGGTCAGACCCTTTAAGACAGAGTTATGGCCCTTTGATAAGTTATGCATTTTGCATGTAGTTATCTTTTACCTTAAACCTTATTTTATATTTACTTTTTGAAAGTATTTCAACTAATGTAATATCGTAATTGAGTACATATATTATCAACAAAACATGTGCAGTACTTTTAATATGTAACTTACAATATATCATCTGCATTAACAAATTAGTTTCTGGCTACATCATGTTCATGAATGATAAACTGAGTCCCAATGAAAACGCAACACTACTTTTTGGAGTATTTTTGATTTGTGTAAACGTATAAAAATAGATGTGGGTCGAAGATAATAAAAACTAAGCCTTGAATGGAGACCAGCCTCATTTCCCAATCTTCTGGTTGGCTGAAATGGAAAAAAGTCCCCATATCAGCTAATCTGATACTTGCGATTTGAGACTGGTCTCCATGCTCTGTTTTTTTACATTGGGAACATGTTTCAAGAATGATTACTCCAAAAATGGCAATAATTGAGTTTTGTACCCTTTAAAATACTAGTTAACTCAAACCTACGAAAACATAGCTAATAAAGTTGATTCTAAGGCAAGTACAACGCCGTAAAACACAAATCTTTAAAGCTCTGTACTACTGCCCACTGTCCGTTGAGTTGAAAAACCGCAGTCCTGTAAGATACTTATATTCTTACACATGGCCAAAAAACAATGCTGCAAAAGATACAAAGCAAGACCGGTGTTGCTCTCGCACATACACAAACAGGAACACGAAAAAAACAACAACACGGAAACACGCTTTACTGCCAAAAATTTACTAATAAATACAACTACTTATAGCTATTATAATGTTTGTTTTTCAATTTTAAATAAATTGTTAAAAAAAAAACAACACATGGATTTGTTGTAAAAATTTATACGACGCGTTTTGACATATAAGTCTTCGTCAGGTATAATAAACAAAATACGTAACGTCCGTTGCACGTAAATAAAACCGCGCAAAGTAGCGTTAAATGCACAATGTTTTATTTAGCGTAAATAACGACGTTACGCGCAAAAACAGACATTTTACATGTGCACAATATAAATAACAAACATGAAATCTTATTTGATGTTGAAATAATACAACATCATGACTAAAAAGGACATGGATCATAAGATACAAAATGTTTCAATAGTGTAAGAATATTTTTGTTGAAATTGAAACAAACAATACGCATTTTGTCATGATATAACATAATAGTTTATATAAGTTATTTCATGCTTTACAGTGAATTATAGAATTATAGAATTTTCTCGGTGAAATAAAAGTGGTACCACACTATTTTCCAATTGTGGAATATCACTTTAGGTTTCACTATTTTTGCATACAGGTACCAAAAAAAAAACAAAACAATCACATAAAATTCCGAACGATAACGCTTAGAAAACGGGCATAAGTATGGATATATATGAAATAAAGACGTAAAGTCTTAAACAAAAAACATTTCATGCACGGTTTACGCAAAATGTTCACTGAAAACATACAATAAAAAGAAAAATAAAGTTTGCTTCCACCATTGAAAAATAGAAACATATTACACCCACAAACCCCGAAACTATGCACCCTCACAAGTGGCTTAGTCACTTGTGAAAATACGAATCATGGAGCCAACCCGGCGAAACACATCAATATCACACACTGGTAAAAACAAACAACCTTTATAACATTTCAAATTACACTTTATATAAACTATTAGTATTTAAACCTTTGGGATATAATGTCTCTAGTTTATGAATCCAAAAACTTTCACGAAGTAATCTTTCCATGTTATCACTAATAATTTCGATTGGTAAGAAACTAAAATCGTCAAAGCAATGATTTTCATCATTGAAATGTACAGCTATGCTAGTAGCAAAAGAAGGATCTGTGAAATTTTTTATGTCAAATTTGTGACTATTCATTCTTTGTGAAACTTTTTGCCGTGTCTGGCCAACATATTGTTTTGCGCATTTTTTACATGTTATAAGATATATTACATCTTTAGTACTACAATCAGCATTACACTTAAGTTTAAACCTATTCGAGTTTACCGAACTTTTAAATTCGTCCGTAATAACAATTTTAGAACAATGAGAACAACGAGGTCTGTTACACTTTTTAGATGTGTATGGCAGAGGTGAATCTAATCTAGACTTAACTAAAAATCTTTGAGATTCTTAGGTCTTTTATAAGCCATTATAGAAAAAAAAATCAATTTTAGTAATTCTAAAGTTTATAATAGCATGCAAGCTACAACCACACAGAGAAAACCTAGTTTGATCAGATCCTAAAGACTGATTCCCGAAAAAATCTTTACAGTGTTCATTTTACTTTTAGCCGAAATAGTATTTACGAAACAAACGTAGAGTCTACTTAACCGTCAGATCCATGTGCAGTTTCATATTGTTAGTTGTATGTCACGAGTACTAATGAGCTAATATCAAAATGTGCTTCAGCCAGACTCGGGTGTGCATCTCAGCATCTGAGCGTTCCGATAGTTTCATATACGAATAATGAAGTTATATAAGCAAACATGTTACCCTATTTCGCTCGGAGACAATTAGACAAAAGGAGAAAATGACCAAGATCTGTAATTTTCTGCTAGTTTGATATTGGATGTAAAGTGTGCTTTCGAACAGCCTATATAGATGCTTATTCATTAAAAATGGAAAGAAATTACCGAATAAAACATGTTAAAACGTCGTTTCATTGAAAAACAAACGAGACAATTTCGATGCAGTGTTAGTTTGCAGTTGAATATTGTCAGAATTTTGCATTTTTCGACAAATAATACATTTTTAAATTTACACGTTAGGATTTAGGTCGAGCAAAGTCGCGTATGGAGGAATTTGTTCAAGACTAATCGTCCGTTTGAGCAGGCAAATCTCGTATTAGAAACTGGTTGACTCCCAAAACTACAAAACTTTTTAACAAACTTAAGACTTCGCTTTGATAATTGTCGTAATATGGCATGAAAGAAACACACTTTCACGAAAATTAATTGTAACGTATAAAACGGACGTGACGTAATTAACGTAGGTTAACAACATCCCCACTAGCAACGCCAAATAATAGACGCTTCATTTGAAGAAAGTTGGCGGGAGAGAGCAGACGTACAATTCGCAGCAGACGATATTTCAAGTGGCGGTAAAGGGAACATATCAGCTGGTAAATGAAGACATTTCAGGTAAGTGAACAAACTATTTCCGAGTTTATGGAGGCCCACAACGAAAATATAACAATCTTTTTAAACTTCTTTATGATGGTGTGGGATATTTTGCTCTTAAAAAAAATCAAAAATATTTTAAAAAACTTAAATGATATACGAATATCACCCACGTAATATCGTGAAAGTAATGAAATACCAGATAAATAGTGGCGTTAAAAAACGATTAGCAATGAAGACATTTAAGGCAAGCTTTCTTTCTTTCTTTCTTTCTTTCTTTCTTTCTTTCTTTCTTTCTTTCTTTCTTCTTATATAGTGTAATGTGGAATCATTTACATTTTCTTTTTTTGTTTCTTTCTTTCTTTTCATTCTGCTCACATATAGTGTAATGTGGAGTAATGTGGAATCATTTACATTTTCTTTCTTTGTTTCTTTCTTTCTTTTCATTCTGCACACATATACTGTAATGTGGAATCCTTTCAGCGGGATGGAAGTTCAAGTCCTAACGGATGGCGCCCCAATCTTTGCTATGATTTTTAAAAGGGACCACAACGCATCTGTTCTATATTTACATTTTCTTTCTTTCTTTATGCACAGATATAGTGTAATGTGGAATCCTTTCAGCGGGATTGAAGGTCAAGTCCTAACGGATGGCGGCCCAATCTTTGCTATAATTTTTCAAAGGGGCCACTGCATCTGGTCTATATTTACATTTTCTTTTTTTCTTTCTGCACACATAGTGTAATGAGAAATCTTTTCAGCGGGGTTGAAGGTCAAGTCCTAACGGATGGCGGCGCAATCTTTGCTATTATTTGTGAAAGAAATCACAATGTATCTGTTCTATATTTACATTTTCTTTCTTTCTTATTTCTTTCTTTTCATTCTGCACACATATAGTGTAATGTGGAATCCTTTCAGCGGGATTGAAGGTCAAGTGCTAACGGATGGCGGCCCAATCTTTGCTATGATTTTCGAAAGGAACCACAATGCATCTGTTCTATTTTTACATTTTCTTTCTATCCTTCTTCATGCACACATATAGTACAATGTGGAATCCTTTCAGCGGGATTGAAGGTCAAGTCCTAACGGATGGCGGCCCAATCTTTGCTGTGATTTTTGAAAGGAACCACAATGCATCTGTTATATAGTTACATTTTCTTTATTTCTTTCTTTCTTTATGCACACATAGAGTGTAATGTGGAATCTTTCAGCGGGATTGAAGGTCAAGTCCTAACTGATGGCGGCCCAATCTTTGCTGTGATTTTTGAAAGGAACCACAATGCAGCTGTTCTATATTTACATTTTCTTTCTTTCTTCTTTCTTTCTTTTCATTCTGCACACATAAAGTGTTATGTGGAATCCTTTCAGCGGGATTGAAGGTCAAGTCCTTGCGGATGGCGGCCCAATTTTCGCTATGATTTTTGAAAGGAACCACAATGCATTTGTTGTATATTTACAACTTTTCTTTCCTTCTTTATGCACACATATAGTGCAATATGGAATCCTTTCAGCGGGATTGAAGGTCAAGTCCTAACGGATGGCGGCCCAATCTTTGCTGTGAGTTTTGAAAGGAACCACAATGCTTCTATTTTATATTTACATTTTCTTTCTTTCTTTATGCACACATATAGTGTAATGTGGAATCCTTTCAGCGGGATTGAAGGTCAAGTCCTAACGGATGGCGGCCCAATCTTTGCTGTGATTTTGGAAAGGAACTACAATGCATCTGTTCTATATTTACATTTTCGCTCTTTGTTCGTTTCTTTCTTTCTTTCAATTCTGCACACATAAACTGTAATGTGGAATCCTTTCAGCGGGATTGAAGGTCAAGTCCTAACGGATGGCGGCCCAATCTTTGCTGTGATTTTGGAAAGGAACCACAATGCATCTGGTCTATATTTACATTTTCTTTCTATCCTTCTTTATGCACACATATAGTGCAATGTGGAATCCTTTCAGCGGGATTGAAGGTCAAGTCCTAACGGATGACGGCCCAATATTTGCTGTGATTTTTGAAAGGAACCACAATGCATCTGTTCTATATTTTCATTTTCTTACTTTCTTGATGCACACATTTAGTGTAATGTGGAATCATTTCAGCGGGATTGAAGGTCAAGTCCTAACGGATGGCGGCCCAATCTTTGCTGTGATTTTTGAAAGGAACCACAATGCATCTCTTCTATATTTACATTTTCTTTCTTTCTTTATTTATGCACACATATAGTGTAATGTGGAATCCTTTCAGCGGGATTGAAGGCCAAGTCCTAACGGATGCGGCTCAATCTTTGCTATGATTTTTTTACAAGAACCACAATGCATCTGTTCTATATTAGTTTTCGGGTTCCAAGGGTTGTCATCGCCGGGGGTGGCAATGTTGTATAAGCTCCCATTGCTTAAAAGTGCTCCCAATGGCTTGCGTAAAATATAGCCTCTGACTACCAAGTCCAGCTCGCGTGGCTTGTAACTAGCCCGGCGGACCTGCTACTACTAACAGGAGAAGGGGCAAAGGCGGACCTGTGGCGCCATAACCACTGCTTCGGGTAGATGGAGCTCGTTAGCCAGGGAAGGCAGTCTGTCTAGGAGAAGGAAGACTCTTTTTCCAAACCAAGGGAGACAACCTTTCCAAAAAACACCACTTCCTTGTGGTCAGTCGTTGGGTCGTCAAAGGCTTTGGGAGAGGTAACCATAATCAACCTAGAGAGTTAAAATCGGAGATGCTGGGCCATTGGCACTCTCTAACAAACCATGGCATCACGTAACTACGCTATGACTACACGATCATATGGTATTCATCGATGTGGTGCTGGATCTTTGGAATCCCTTCAGGGAGATACAGTGCCGGGCTCTGAGTCTCGACAGAGTCCACCCAAAGCTACTGGGGGTCACTCCTTCTATCATACCAAGAGGAGAACAAAGGGCTACAACAAGCCAAGGAGGAGGAAAGTCCAACAGCAACACTTCAAAGTAATGCATTGGAACGCAGAAGGAGTCTTCAACAAAAAGACTGAATTACAGCACTTCCTTCATGAGAATACACATGTGTAGGAAGTATAAATTGGTGCCATTCCCAATATGTCCCTGCGGAGAAGAGCACCAGACTGCAGAGCACATCCTCCAACGATGTAAACGATATGACCAAGAGCGAGAAGCAACGTGGCCACAAGGTGCAACAATCCAGCAGAAACTGTATGGAGATGTTGACGACCTACGGAGGACCACAACTTTCATCGCGGATGCTGGAGTGGTCGTGTAGAGCGAACGCCAAGAAGAAGAAGAAGATATTACATTTTCTTTCTTTCTTTCTTTCTTTCAATTCTGCACACATATAGTGTAATGTGGAATCCTTTCAGCGGGATTGAAGGTCAAGTGCTAACGGATGGCGGCCCAATCTTTGCTGTGATTTTTGAAAGGAACCACAATGCAGCTGTTCTATATTTACATTTTCTTTCTTTCTTATATCGTTCTTTTCATTCTGCACACATATAGTGTAATGTGTAATCCTTTCAGCGAGAATGAAGGTCAAGTCCTAACGAATGGCGGCCCAATCTTTGCTATGATTTTTGAAAGGAACCACAATGCATCTGTTGTATATTTACAATTTCAAAGGCGGTACCACTCGGGTTCTCATTTTTGTTAATTGTTAGTGGTGTCAATTTTCAAACCGATCATTTTATTAACCATGATCTCTCTCCCTCTCTTCTTGACTGTGTGGGGAGGCTGATTTCTCTGAATGTGGCGATTCCTGATATGCATATTTCACCTTTCTTTCCATCTTTATGCACACATATAGTGCAATGTGGAATCCATTCAGCGGGATTGAAGGTCAAGTCCTAACGGATGGCGGCCCAATCTTTGCTGTGCTTTTTGAAAGGAACCACAATGCATCTGTTCTATATTTACATTTTCTTTCTTTCTTTATGCACACATATAGTGTCATGTGGAATCCTTTCAGCGGGATTGAAGGTCAAGTCCTAACGGATTGCGGCCCAATCTTTGCTGTGATTTTTGAAAGGAACCACAATACATCTGTTCTATATTTACATATTCGCTCTTTGTTCGTTTCTTTCTTTCTTTCTTTCTTTCTTTCTTTCTTTCTTTCTTTCTTTCTTTCTTTCTTTCTTTCTTTCTTTCTTTCAATTCTACACACATTAAGTGTAATGTGGAATCCTTTCTGCGGGATTGAAGGTCAAGTCCTAACGGATGGCGGCCCAATCTTTGCTGTGATTTTTGAAAGAAACCACAATGCATCTGTTCTATATTTACATTTTCTTTCTTTCTTTATGCACACATTTACTGTAATGTGGAATCATTTCAGCGGGATTGAAGGTCAAGTCCTAACTGATGGCGGCCCAATCTTTGCTGTGATTTTGGAAAGGAACCACAATACATCTGTTCTATATTTACATTTTCGCTCTTTGTTCGTTCTTTCTTTCTTTCTTTCTTTCTTTCTTTCAATTCTACACACATAAAGTGTAATGTGGAATCCTTTCTGCGGGATTGAAGGTCAAGTCCTAACGGATGGCGGCCCAATCTTTGCTGTGATTTTTGAAAGTAACCACAATTCATCTGTTCTATATTGACATTTTCTTTCTATCCTTCTTTATGCACACATATAGTGCAACGTGGAATCCTTTCAGCGGGATTGAATGTCAAGTCCTAACGGATGGCGGCCCAACCTTTGCTGTGATTTTTGAAAGGAACCACAATGCATCTGTTCTATATTTACATTTTCTTTCTTTCTTTATGCACACATTTACTGTAATGTGGAATCATTTCAGCGGGATTGAAGGTCAAGTCCTAACCGATGGCGGCCCAATCCCTGCTGTGATTTTTTAAAGGAACCACAATGCATCTGTTCTATATTGACATTTTCTCTCTTTTTTATTTCTTTCTTTCTTTCTTTTCATTCTGCACAGATATTGTGTTATATGGAATCATTTTAGCGAAATTAAAGATCAATTTCTAACAGACGGCGGCACAATTTTACTATGATTTTTAAAGGAAAAACAATGCATCTGTTCTATATTCACATTTTCTTTCTTTCAATCTTTCTTTCTTTCTTTCTTTCTTTCTTTGTGCTCACATATAATGTAAATGTGGAATCCTTTCAACGGGATTGAAGGTCAAGTTCTAACGGATGGCGGCCCAATCTTTGTTATGATTTTTAAAAGGAACCACAATGCATCTGTTCTATATTTACATTTTCTTTCTTTCTTTATGCACACATATAGTGTAATGTGGAATCCTTTCAGCGGGATTGAAGGTCAAGTCCTAACGGACGGCGGTCCAATCTTTGCTGTGATCTTTGAAAGGATCCACAATGCATCTGTTCTATATTTACATTTTCTTTCTTTCTTTCTTTCTTTTTTTCTGAACACATAATTATAGTGTAATGTGGAATCCTTTCAGCGGGATTGAAGGTCAAGAACTAACGGATGGCGGCCCAATCTTTGCTATGATTTGTGAAAGTAACCACAAGGCATCTGTTATTTATTTACATTTTCTTTCTTTCTTCTTTCTTTCTTTTCGTTCTGCATACATATAGTGTAATGTGGAATCCTTTCAGCGGGATTGAAGGTCAAGTCCAAACGGATGGCGGCCCAATCTTTGCTGTGATTTTTGAAAGGAACCACAATGCAGCTGTTCTATATTTACATTTTCTTTCTTTCTTATTTCGTTCGTTTCATTCTGCACACATATAGTGTAATCTGTAATCCTTTCAGCGGGATTGAAGGTCAAGTCCTAACGGATGGCGGCCCAATCTTTGCTATGATTTTTGAAAGGAACCACAATGCATCTGTTGTATATTTACAATTTCCAAGGCGGTAACCCCTCGGGTTCTCATTTTTGTTAATTGTTAGTGGTGTCATTTATGAAACTGATCATTTTATTAACCATGCTCTCTCTCGCTCTCTTCTTGACTGTGTGGGGAGGCTGATTTTTCTGAATGTGGCGATTCCTGAATTGCATATTTCACCTTTCTTTCCTTCTTTATGCACACATATAGTGCAATGTGGAATCTTTTCAGCGGGATTGAAGGTCAAGTCCTAACGGATGGCGGCCCAATCTTTGCTATGATTTTTGAAAGGAACCACAATGCATCTGTTCTATATATACATTTTCTTTCTATCCTTTATGCACACATATAGTGCAATGTGGAATCCTTTTACCGGGATTGAAGGTCAAGTCCTAACGGATGGCGGCCCAATTTTTGCTGTGATTTTTGAAAGGAACCACAATGCATCTGTTCTATATTTACATTTTCTTTCTTTCTTTATGCACAAATATAGTGTAATGTGGAATCATTTCAACGGGATTGAAGGTCAAGTCCTAACTGATGCGGCCCAATCTTTGCTGTGATTTTTGAAAGGAACCACAATGCAGCTGTTGTATATTTACAATTTCTAAGGCGGTAACCCCTCGGGTTTTCATTTTTGTTAATTGTTAGTGGTGTCACTTTTGAAACTGATCATTTTATTAACCATGCTCTCTCTCGCTCTCTTCTTGACTGTGTGGGGAGGCTGATTTTTCTGAATGTGGCGATTCCTGATATGCATATTTTACCTTTCTTTCCTTCTTTTTGCACACATACAGTGCAATGTGGAATCCTTTCAGCGGGATTGAAGGTCAAGTCCTAACGGATGGCGGCCCAATCTTTGCTATGATTTTTGAAAGGAACCACAATGCATCTGTTATATATTTACATTTTCTTTCTATCCATTATGCACACATATAGTGCAATGTGGAATCCTTTCAGCGGGATTGAAGGTCAAGTCCTAACGGATGGCGGCCCAATCTTTGCTGTGATTTTGGAAAGGAACCACAATGCATCTGTTCTATATTTACATTTTCTTTCTTTCTTTATGCACACATATATTGTAATGTGGAATCCTTTCAGCGGGATTGAAGGTCAAGTCCTAACGGATGGCGGCCCAATCTTTGCTGTAATTTTGGAAAGGAACCACAATGCATCTGTTCTATATTTACATTTTCTTTCTTTCAATTCTACACACATAAAGTGTAATGTGGAATCCTTTCTGCGGGATTGAAGGTCCAGTCCTAACGGATGGCGGCCCAATCGTTGCTATGATTTTTGAAAGAAACCACAATGCATCTGTTCAATATTTACATTTTCTTTCTATCCTTATTTATGCACACATATAGTGCAATGTGGAATCCTTTCAGCGGGATTGAAGGTCAAGTCCTAACGGATGGCGGCCCAATCTTTGCTGTGATTTTTAAAGGAACCACAATGCATCTGTTCCATATTTATATCTTCTTACTTTCTTTATGCACACATTAAGTGTAATGTGGAATCATTTCAGCGGGATTGAAGGTCAAGTCCTAACGGATGGCGGCCCAATCTTTGCTTTGATTTTTGAAAGGAACCACAATGCATCTGTTCTATATTTACATTTTCTTTCTTTCTTTTTTATGCACACATATAGTGTAATGTGGAATCCTTTCAGCGGGATTAAAGGCCAAGTCCTAACGGATGCGGCTCAATCTTTGCTATGATTTTTTTACAAGAACCACAATGCATCTGTTCTATATTTACATTTTCTTTCTTTCTTTCAATTCTGCACACATATAGTGTAATGTGGAATCCTTTCAGCGGGATTGAAGGTCAAGTCCTAACGGATGGCGGCCCAATCTTTGCTGTGATTATTGAAAAGAACCACAATGCAGCTGTTCTATATTGACATTTTCTTTCTTTCTTATTTCGTTCTTTTCATTCTGCACACATACAGTGTAATGTGCAATCCTTTCAGCGGGATTGAAGGTCAAGTCCTATCGAATGGCGGCCCAATCTTTGCTATGATTTTTGAAAGGAACCACAATGCATCTGTTGTATATTTATAATTTCGAAGGCGGTACCCCCTCGGGTTCTCATTTTTGTTAATTGTTGGTGGTGGCACTTTTGAAACCGATCATTTTATTAACCATGCTCTCTCTCCCTCTCTTCTTGACTGTGTGGGGAGGCTGATTTCTCTGAATGTGGCGATTCCTGATATGCATATTTCACCTTTCTTTCCTTCTTTATGCACACATATAGTGCAATGTGGAATCCTTTCAGCGGATTGAAGGTCAAGTCCTAACGGATGGCGGCCCAATCTTTGGTTTGATTTTGGAAAGGAACCACAATGCATCTGTTCTATATTTACATTTTCTTTCTTTCTTTATGCACACATAGAGTGTCATGTGGAATCCTTTCAGCGGGATTGAAGGTCAAGTCCTAACGGATGGCGGCAAGATCTTTGCTGTGATTTTGGAAAGGAACCACAATACATCTGTTCTATATTTACAATTTCGCTCTTTTTTCGTTTCTTTCTTTCTTTCTTTCTTTCTTTCTTTCTTTCTTTCAATTCTACACACATAAAGTGTAATGTGGAATCCTTTGTCAAGTCCTAACGGATGGCGGCCCAATCTTTGCTGTGATTTTTGAAAGGAACCACAAGGCATCTGTTAATTATTTACATTTTCTTTCTTTCTTCTTTCTTTCTTTTCATTCTGCGTACATATAGTGTAATGTGGAATCCTTTCAGCGGGATTGAAGGTCAAGTCCTAACGGATGGCGGCCCAATCTTTGCTGTGATTTTTGAAAGGAACCACAATGCAGCTGTTCAATATTTACATTTGTTCTTTCTTTCTTTATGCACACATATTGTGCAATGTGGAATCCTTTCAGCGGGATTGAAAGTCAAGTCCTAACGGATGGCGGCCCAATCTTTGCTGAGATTTTTGAAAGGAACCACAATGCAGCTGTTCTATTTTTACATTTTCTTTCTTTCTTATTTCGTTCGTTTCATTCTGCACACATATAGTGTAATGTGTAATTTTTTCAGCGGGATTGAAGGTCAAGTCCTAACGGATGGCGGCCCAATCTTTGCTATGATTTTTGAAAGGAACCGCAATGCATCTGTTTTATATTCACAATTTCCAAGGCGGTAACCCCTCGGGTTCTCATTTTTGTTAATTGTTAGTGGTGTAACTTATGAAACTGATCATTTTATTAACCATGCTGTCTCTCGCTCTCTTCTTGACTGTGTGGGGAGGCTGATTTTTCTGAATGTGGCGATTCCTGATATGCATATTTCACCTTTCTTTACTTCTTTTTGCACACATACAGTGCAATGTGGAATCCTTTCAGCGGGATTGAAGGTCAAGTCCTAACGGATGGCGGCCCAATCTTTGCTATGATTTTTGAAATGAACCACAATGCATCTGTTCTATATTTACATTTTCTTTCTATCCTTTATGCACACATATAGTGCAATGTGGAATCCTTTCAGCGGGATTGAAGGTCAAGTCCTAACGGATGGCGGCCCAATCTTTGCTGTGATATTGGAAAGGAACCACAATGCATCTGTTATATATTTACATTTTCTTTCTTTCTTTATGCACACATATAGTGTAATGTGGAATCCTTTCAGCGGGATTGAAGGTCAAGTCCTAACGGATGGCGGCCCAATCTTTGCTGTGATTTTTGAAAGGAACCACAAAGCATCTGTTCTATATTTACATTTTCTTTCTTTCTTTATGCACACATATAGTGTAATATGGAATCATTTCAACGGGATTGAAGGTCAAGTCCTAACGGATGCGGCCCAATCTTTGCTGTGATTTTTGAAAGGAACCACAATGCAGCTGTTCTATATTTACATTTTTTCTTTCCTCTTTATGCACACATATAGTGTAATGTGGAATCCTTTCAACGGGATTGAAGGTCAAGTCCTAACGGATGGCGGCCCAATCTTTGCTGTGATTTTTGAAAGGAACCAGAATGCATCTGTTGTATATTTACAATTTCCAAGGCGGTAACCCCTCGGGTTTTCATTTTTGTCAATTGTTAGTGGTGTCACTTTTGAAACTGATCATTTTATTAACCATGCTCTCTCTCGCTCTCTTCTTGACTGTGTGGGGAGGCTGATTTTTCTGAATGTGGCGATTCCTGATATGCATATTTCACCTTTCTTTCCTTCTTTTTGCACACATACACTGCAATTTGGAATCCTTTCAGCGGGATTGAAGGTCAAGTCCTAACGGATGGCGGCCCAATCTTTGCTATGATTTTTGAAAGGAACCACAATGCATCTGTTCTATATTTACATTTTCTTTCTATCCATTATGCACACATATAGTGCAATGTGGAATCCTTTCAGCGGGATTGAAGGTCAAGTCCTAACGGATGGCGGCCCAATCTTTGCTGTGATTTTGGAAAGGAACCACAATGCATCTGTTCTATATTTACATTTTCTTTCTTTCTTTATGCACACATATATTGTAATGTGGAATCCTTTCAGAGGGATTGAAGGTCAAGTCCTAACGGATGGCGGCCCAATCTTTGCTGTAATTTTGGAAAGGAACCACAATGCATCTGTTCTATATTTACATTTTCTTTCTTTCAATTCTACACACATAAAGTGTAATGTGGAATCCTTTCAGCGGGATTGAAGGTCAAGTCCTAACGGATGGCGGCCCAATCGTTGCTATGATTTTTGAAAGAAACCACAATGCATCTGTTCAATATTTACATTTTCTTTCTATCCTTATTTATGCACACATATAGTGCAATGTGGAATCCTTTCAGCGGGATTGAAGGTCAAGTCCTAACGGATGGCGGCCCAATCTTTGCTGTGATTTTTAAAGGAACCACAATGCATCTGTTCCATATTTACATCTTCTTACTTTCTTTATGCACACATTAAGTGTAATGTGGAATCATTTCAGCGGGATTGAAGGTCAAGTCCTAACGGATGGCGGCCCAATCTTTGCTTTGATTTTTGAAAGGAACCACAATGCATCTGTTCTATATTTACATTTTCTTTCTTTCTTTTTTTATGCACACATATAGTGTAATGTGGAATCCTTTCAGCGGGATTAAAGGCCAAGTCCTAACGGATGCGGCTTAATCTTTGCTATGATTTTTTTTTACAAGAACCACAATGCATCTGTTCTATATTACATTTTCTTTCTTTCTTTCAATTCTGCACACATATAGTGTAATGTGGAATCCTTTCAGCGGGATTGAAGGTCAAGTCCTAACGGATGGCGGCCCAATCTTTGCTGTGATTATTGAAAGGAACCACAATGCAGCTTTTCTATATTGACATTTTCTTTCTTTCTTATTTCGTTCTTTTCATTCTGCACACATATAGTGTAATGTGGAATCCTTTCAGCGGGATTGAAGGTCAAGTCCTATCGAATGGCGGCCCAATCTTTGCTATAATTTTTGAAAGGAACCACAATGCATCTGTTGTATATTTACAATTTCAAAGGCGGTACCCCCTCGGGTTCTCATTTTTGTTAATTTTTAGTGGTGTCACTTTTGAAACCGATCATTTTATTAACCATGCTCTCTCTCTCCCTCTCTTCTTGACTGTGTGGGGAGGCTGATTTCTCTGAATGTGGCGATTCCTGATATGCATATTTCACCTTTCTTTCCTTCTTTATGCACACATATAGTGCAATGTGGAATCCTTTCAGCGGATTGAAGGTCAAGTCCTAACGGATGGCGGCCCAATCTTTGGTGTGATTTTGGAAAGGAACCACAATGCATCTGTTCTATATTTACATTTTCTTTCTTTCTTTATGCACACATAGAGTGTCATGTGGAATCCTTTCAGCGGGATTGAAGGTCAAGTCCTAACGGATGGCGGCCAGATCTTTGCTGTGATTTTGGAAAGGAACCACAATACATCTGTTCTATATTTACAATTTCGCTCTTTTTTCGTTTCTTTCTTTCTTTCTTTCTTTCTTTCTTTCTTTCAATTCTACACACATAAAGTGTAATGTGGAATCCTTTGTCAAGTCCTAACGGATGGCGGCCCAATCTTTGCTGTGATTTTTGAAAGGAACCACAAGGCATCTGTTATTTATTTACATTTTCTCTCTTTCTTCTTTCTTTCTTTTTATTCTGCGTACATATAGTGTAATGTGGAATCCTTTCAGCGGTATTGAAGGTCAAGTCCTAACGGATGGCGGCCCAATCTTTGCTGTGATTTTTTAAAGGAACCACAATGCAGCTGTTCAATATTTACATTTGTTCTTTGTTTCTTTATGCACACATATGGTGTAATGTGGAATCCTTTCAGCGGGATTGAAAGTCAAGTCCTAACGGATGGCGGCCCAATCTTTGCTGTGATTTTTGAAAGGAACCACAATGCAGCTGTTCTCTTTTTACATTTTCTTTCTTTCTTATTTCGTTCGTTTCATTCTGCACACATATAGTGTAATCTGTAATTTATTCAGCGGGATTGAAGGTCAAGTCCTAACGTATGGCGGCCCAATCTTTGCTATGATTTTTGAAAGGAACCGCAATGCATCTGTTGTATATTCACAATTTCCAAGGCGGTAACCGCTCGGGTTCTCATTTTTGTTAATTGTTAGTGGTGTAACTTATGAAACTGATCATTTTATTAACCATGCTGTCTCTCGCTCTCTTCTTGACTGTGTGGGGAGGCTGATTTTTCTGAATGTGGCGATTCCTGATATGCATATTTCACCTTTCTTTCCTTCTTTTTGCGCACATACAGTGCAATGTGGAATCCTTTCAGCGGGATTGAAGGTCAAGTCCTAACGGATGGCGGCCCAATCTTTGCTATGATTTTTGAAAGGAACCACAATGCATCTGTTCTATATTTACATTTTCTTTCTATCCGTTATGCACACATATAGTGCAATGTGGAATCCTTTCAGCGGGATTGAAGGTCAAGTCCTGACGGATGGCGGCCCAATCTTTGCTGTGATATTGGAAAGGAACCACAATGCATCTGTTATATATTTACATTTTCTTTCTTTCTTTATGCACACATATAGTGTAATGTGGAATCCTTTCAGCGGGATTGAAGGTCAAGTCCTAACGGATGGCGGCCCAATCTTTGCTGTAATTTTGGAAAGGGACCACAATGCATCTGTTCTATACTTACACTTTCTTTCTTTCAATTCTACACACATAAAGTGTAATGTGGTATCCTTTCAGCGGGATTGAAGGTCAAGTCCTAACGGATGGCGGCCCAATCTTTGCTATGATTTTTGAAAGAAACCACAATGCATCTGTTCTATATTTACATTTTCTTTCTATTCTTATGTATGCACACATATAGTGCAATAAGGAATCCTTTCAGCGGGATTGAAGGTCAAGTCCTAACGGATGGCGGCCCAATCTTTGCTGGGATTTTTGAAAGGAACCACAATGCATCTGTTCTATATTTACATCTTCTTACTTTTTTTATGCACTCATTAAGTGTAATGTGGAATCCTTTCAGCGGGATTGAAGGTCAAGTCCTAACGGATGGCGGCCCAATCTTTGCTGTGATTTTGGAAAGGAACCACAATGCATCTGTTCTATATTTACATTTTCTTTCATTCTTTTTTTTTTGCACACATATAGTGTAATGTGGAATCCTTTCAGCGGGATTAAAGGTCAAGTCCTAACGGATGGCGGCCCAATCTTTGCTATGATTTTTGGAAGGAACCACAATGCATCTGTTCTATATTTACATTTTCTTTCTATCCGTTATGCACACATATAGTGCAATGTGGAATCCTTTCAGCGGGATTGAAGGTCAAGTCCAAACGGATGGCGGCCCAATCTTTGCTGTGATATTGGAAAGGAACCACAATGCATCTGTTATATATTTACATTTTCTTTCTTTCTTTATGCACACATATAGTGTAATGTGGAATCCTTTCAGCGGGATTGAAGGTCAAGTCCTAACGGATGACGGCCCAATCTTTGCTGTAATTTTGGAAAGGGAGCACAATGCATCTGTTCTATACTTACACCTTCTTTCTTTCAATTCTACACACATAAAGTGTAATGTGGTATCCTTTCAGCGGGATTGAAGGTCAAGTCCTAACGGATGGCGGCCCAATCTTTGCTATGATTTTTGAAAGGAACCGCAATGCATCTGTTGTATATTCACAATTTCCAAGGCGGTAACCCCTCGGGTTCTCATTTTTGTTTATTGTTAGTGGTGTAACTTATGAAACTGATCATTTTATTAACCATGCTGTCTCTCGCTCTCTTCGTGACTGTGTGGGGAGGCTGATTTTTCTGAATGTGGCGATTCCTGATATGCATATTTCACCTTTCTTTCCTTCTTTTTGCACACATACAGTGCAATGTGGAATCCTTTCAGCGGGATTGAAGGTCAAGTCCTAACGGATGGCGGCCCAATCTTTGCTATGATTTTTGAAAGGAACCACAATGCATCTGTTCTATATTTACATTTTCTTTCTATCCGTTATGCACACATATAGTGCAATGTGGAATCCTTTCAGCGGGATTGAAGGTCAAGTCCTGACGGATGGCGGCCCAATCTTTGCTGTGATATTGGAAAGGAACCACAATGCATCTGTTATATATTTACATTTTCTTTCTTTCTTTATGCACACATATAGTGTAATGTGGAATCCTTTCAGCGGGATTGAAGGTCAAGTCCTAACGGATGGCGGCCCAATCTTTGCTGTAATTTTGGAAAGGGACCACAATGCATCTGTTCTATACTTACACTTTCTTTCTTTCAATTCTACACACATAAAGTGTAATGTGGTATCCTTTCAGCGGGATTGAAGGTCAAGTCCTAACGGATGGCGGCCCAATCTTTGCTATGATTTTTGAAAGAAACCACAATGCATCTGTTCTATATTTACATTTTCTTTCTATTCTTATGTATGCACACATATAGTGCAATAAGGAATCCTTTCAGCGGGATTGAAGGTCAAGTCCTAACGGATGGCGGCCCAATCTTTGCTGGGATTTTTGAAAGGAACCACAATGCATCTGTTCTATATTTACATCTTCTTACTTTTTTTATGCACTCATTAAGTGTAATGTGGAATCCTTTCAGCGGGATTGAAGGTCAAGTCCTAACGGATGGCGGCCCAATCTTTGCTGTGATTTTGGAAAGGAACCACAATGCATCTGTTCTATATTTACATTTTCTTTCATTCTTTTTTTTTTGCACACATATAGTGTAATGTGGAATCCTTTCAGCGGGATTAAAGGTCAAGTCCTAACGGATGGCGGCCCAATCTTTGCTATGATTTTTGGAAGGAACCACAATGCATCTGTTCTATATTTACATTTTCTTTCTATCCGTTATGCACACATATAGTGCAATGTGGAATCCTTTCAGCGGGATTGAAGGTCAAGTCCAAACGGATGGCGGCCCAATCATTGCTGTGATATTGGAAAGGAACCACAATGCATCTGTTATATATTTACATTTTCTTTCTTTCTTTATGCACACATATAGTGTAATGTGGAATCCTTTCAGCGGGATTGAAGGTCAAGTCCTAACGGATGACGGCCCAATCTTTGCTGTAATTTTGGAAAGGGAGCACAATGCATCTGTTCTATACTTACACCTTCTTTCTTTCAATTCTACACACATAAAGTGTAATGTGGTATCCTTTCAGCGGGATTGAAGGTCAAGTCCTAACGGATGGCGGCCCAATCTTTGCTATGATTTTTGAAAGGAACCGCAATGCATCTGTTGTATATTCACAATTTCCAAGGCGGTAACCCCTCGGGTTCTCATTTTTGTTTATTGTTAGTGGTGTAACTTATGAAACTGATCATTTTATTAACCATGCTGTCTCTCGCTCTCTTCGTGACTGTGTGGGGAGGCTGATTTTTCTGAATGTGGCGATTCCTGATATGCATATTTCACCTTTCTTTCCTTCTTTTTGCACACATACAGTGCAATGTGGAATCCTTTCAGCGGGATTGAAGGTCAAGTCCTAACGGATGGCGGCCCAATCTTTGCTATGATTTTTGAAAGGAACCACAATGCATCTGTTCTATATTTACATTTTCTTTCTATCCGTTATGCACACATATAGTGCAATGTGGAATCCTTTCAGCGGGATTGAAGGTCAAGTCCTAACGGATGGCGGCCCAATCTTTGCTGTGATATTGGAAAGGAACCACAATGCATCTGTTATATATTTACATTTTCTTTCTTTCTTTATGCACACATATAGTGTAATGTGGAATCCTTTCAGCGGGATTGAAGGTCAAGTCCTAACGGATGGCGGCCCAATCTTTGCTGTAATTTTGGAAAGGGACCACAATGCATCTGTTCTATATTTACACTTTCTTTCTTTCAATTCTACACACATAAAGTGTAATGTGGTATCCTTTCAGCGGGATTGAAGGTCAAGTCCTAACGGATGGCGGCCCAATCTTTGCTATGATTTTTGAAAGAAACCACAATGCATCTGTTCTATATTTACATTTTCTTTCTATTCTTATTTATGCACACATATAGTGCAATAAGGAATCCTTTCAGCGGGATTGAAGGTCAAGTCCTAACGGATGGCGGCCCAATCTTTGCTGGGATTTTTGAAAGGAACCACAATGCAGCTGTTCAATATTTACATTTGTTCTTTCTTTCTTTATGCACACATATGGTGTAATGTGGAATCCTTTCAGCGGGATTGAAAGTCAAGTCCTAACGGATGGCGGCCCAATCTTTGCTGTGATTTTTGAAAGGAACCACAATGCAGCTGTTCTATTTTTACATTTTCTTTCTTTCTTATTTCGTTCGTTTCATTCTGCACAAATATAGTGTAATGTGTAATCCTTTCAGCGGGATTGAAGGTCAAGTCCTAACGGATGGCGGCCCAATCTTTGCTATGAATTTTGAAAGGAACCGCAATGCATCTGTTGTATATTCACAATTTCCAAGGCGGTAACCCCTCGGGTTCTCATTTTAGTTAATTGTTAGTGGTGTAACTTATGAAACTGATCATTTTATTAACCATGCTGTCTCTCGCTCTCTTCTTGACTGTGTGGGGAGGCTGATTTTTCTGAATGTGGCGATTCCTGATATGCATATTTCACCTTTCTTTCCTTCTTTTTGCGCACATACAGTGCAATGTGGAATCCTTTCAGCGGGATTGAAGGTCAAGTCCTAACGGATGGCGGCCCAATCTTTGCTATGATTTTTGAAAGGAACCACAATGCATCTGTTCTATATTTACATTTTCTTTCTATCCGTTATGCACACATATAGTGCAATGTGGAATCCTTTCAGCGGGATTGAAGGTCAAGTCCTAACGGATGGCGGCCCAATCTTTGCTGTGATTTTGGAAAGGAACCACAATGCATCTGTTATATATTTACATTTTCTTTCTTTCTTTATGCACACATATAGTGTGATGTGGAATCCTTTCAGCGGGATTGAAGGTCAAGTCCTAACGGATGGCGGCCCAATCTTTGCTGTAATTTTGGAAAGGGACCACAATGCATCTGTTCTATACTTACACTTTCTTTCTTTCAATTCTACACACATAAAATGTAATGTGGTATCCTTTCAGCGGGATTGAAGGTCAAGTCCTAACGGATGGCGGCCCAATCTTTGCTATGATTTTTGAAAGAAACCACAATGCATCTGTTCTATATTTACATTTTCTTTCTATTCTTATTTATGCACACATATAGTGCAATAAGGAATCCTTTCAGCGGGATTGAAGGTCAAGTCCTAACGGATGGCGGCACAATCTTTGCTGGGATTTTTGAAAGGAACCACAATGCATCTGTTCTATATTTACATCTTCTTACTTTCTTTATGCACTATTAAGTGTAATGTGGAATCCTTTCAGCGGGATTGAAGGTCAAGTCCTAACGGATGGCGGCCCAATCTTTGCTGTGATTTTTGAAAGGAACCACAATGCATCTGTTCTATATTTACATTTTCTTTCATTCTTTTTTTTTGCACACATATAGTGTAATGTGGAATCCTTTCAGCGGGATTAAAGGTCAAGTCCTAACGGATGGCGGCCCAATCTTTGCTATGAATTTTGGAAGGAACCACAATGCATCTGTTCTATATTTACATTTTCTTTCTATCCGTTATGCACACATATAGTGCAATGTGGAATCCTTTCAGCGGGATTGAAGGTCAAGTCCTAACGGATGGCGGCCCAATCTTTGCTGTGATATTGGAAAGGAACCACAATGCATCTGTTATATATTTACATTTTCTTTCTTTCTTTATGCACACATATAGTGTAATGTGGAATCCTTTCAGCGGGATTGAAGGTCAAGTCCTAACGGATGGCGGCCCAATCTTTGCTGTAATTTTGGAAAGGGACCACAATGCATCTGTTCTATACTTACACCTTCTTTCTTTCAATTCTACACACATAAAGTGTAATGTGGTATCCTTTCAGCGGGATTGAAGGTCAAGTCCTAACGGATGGCGGCCCAATCTTTGCTATGATTTTTGAAAGAAACCACAATACATCTGTTCTATATTTACATTTTCTTTCTATTCTTATTTATGCACACATATAGTGCAATAAGGAATCCTTTCAGCGGGATTGAAGGTCAAGTCCTAATGGATGGCGGCCCAATCTTTGCTGGGATTTTTGAAAGGAACCACAATGCATCTTTTCTATATTTACATCTTCTTACTTTCTTTATGCACTCATTAAGTGTAATGTGGAATCCTTTCAGCGGGATTGAAGGTCAAGTCCTAACGGATGGCGGCCCAATCTTTGCTGTGATTTTTGAAAGGAACCACAATGCATCTGTTCTATATTTACATTTTCTTTCATTCTTTTTTTTTTGCACACATATAGTGTAATGTGGAATCCTTTCAGCGGGATTAAAGTCCAAGTCCTAACGGATGCGGCTCAATCTTTGCTTTGATTTTTTTTACAAGATCCACAATGCATCTGTTCTTTATTACATTTTCTTTCTTTCTTTCAATTCTGCACACATATAGTGAAATGTGGAATCCTTTCAGCGGGATTGAAGGTCAAGTCCTAACGGATGCGGCAAAATCTTTGCTGTGATTTTTGAAAGGAACCACAATGCAGCTGTTCTATATTGACATTTACTTTCTTTCTTATTTCGTTCTTATCATTCTGCGCACATATAGTGTAATGTGGAATCCTTTCAGCGGGATTGAAGGTCAAGTCCTATCGAATGGCGGCCCAATCTTTGCTATGATTTTTGAAAGGAACCACAATGCATCTGTTGTATATTTACAATTTCAAAAGCGGTACCCCCTCGGGTTCTCATTTTTGTTAATTGTTAGTGGTGTCACTTTTGAAACCGATCATTTTATTAACCATGCTCTCTCTCCCTCTCTTCTTGACTGTGTGGTGAGGCTGATTTCTCTGAATGTGGCGATTCCTGATATGCATATTTCACCTTTCTTTCCTTCTTTATGCACACATATAGTGTCATGTGGAATCCTTTCAGCGGGATTGAATGTCAAGTCCTAACGGATGGCGGCCAGATCTTTGCTGTGATTTTGGAAAGGAACCACAATACATCTGTTCTTTATTTACAATTTCGCTCTTTTTTCGTTTCGTTCTTTCTTTCTTTCTTTCTTTCTTTCTTTCTTTCTGTCAATTCTACACACATAAAGTGTAATGTGGAATCCTTTCTGCGGGATTGAAGGTCAAGTCCTAACGGATGGCGGCCCAATCTTTGCTATGATTTTTGAAAGAAACCACAATGCATCTGTTATATATTTACATTTTCTTTCTATCCTTCTTTATGCACACATATAGTGCAATGTGGAATCCTTTCAGCGGGATTGAAGGTCAAGTCCTAACGGATGGCGGCCTAATCTTTGCAGTGATTTTTGAAAGGAACCACAATGCATCTGTTCTATATTTACATTTTCTTTCTTTCTTTCTTTCTTTCTTTCTTTCTTTCTTTCTTTCTTTCTTTCTTTCTTTTCATTCTGAACACATAATTATAGTGTAATGTGGATTCCTTTCAGCGGGATTGAAGGTCAAGTCCTAACGGATGGCGGCCCAATCTTTGCTATGATTTGTGAAAAGAACCACAAAGCATCTGTTATTTATTTACATTTTCTTTCTTTCTTCTTTCTTTATTTTCATTCTCCATACATATAGTGTAATGTGGAATCCTTTCAGCGGGATTGAAGGTCAAGTCCTAACGGATGGCGGCCCAATCTTTGCTGTGATTTTTGAAAGGAACCACAATGCAGCTGTTCTATACTTACATCTTCTTTCTTTCTTATTTCGTTCTTTTCATTCTGCACACATATAGTGTAATGTGTAATCCTTTCAGCGGGATTGAAGGTCAAGTCCTAACGGATGGCGGCCCAATCTTTGCTATGATTTTTGAAAGGAACCACAATGCATCTGTTGTATACTTACAATTTCCAAGGCGGTAACACCTCGGGTTCTAATTTTTGTTAATTGTTAGTGTTGTCACTTATGAAACTGATCATTTTATTAACCATGCTCTCTCTCGCTCTCTTCTTGACTGTGTGGAGAGGCTGATTTTTCTGATTGTGGCGATTCCTGATATGCATATTTCACCTTTCTTTCCTTCTTTTTGCACACATATAGTGCAATGTGGAATCCTTTCAGCGGATTGAAGGTCAAGTCCTAGCGGATGGCGGCCAAATCTTTACTATGATTTTTGAAAGGAACCACAATGCATCTGTTCTATATTTACATTTTCTTTCTATCCTTTATGCACACATATAGTGCAATGTGGAATCCTTTCAGCGGGATTGAAGGTCAAGTCCTAACGGATGGCGGCCCAATCTTTGCTGTGATTTTTGAAAGGAACCACAAAGCATCTGTTCTATATATACATTTTCTTTCTTTCATTATGCACACATATAGTGTAATGTGGAATCATTTGAACGGGATTGAAGGTCAAGTCCTAACGGATGGCGGCCCAATCTTTGCTGTGATTTTTGAAAGGAACCACAATGCAGCTGTTCTATATTTACATTTTTTCTTTCTTTCTTTATGCACACATATAGTGTTATGTGGAATCCTTTCAACTGGATTGAAGGTCAAGTTCTAACGGATGGCGGCCCAATCTTTGCTGTGATTTTTGAAAGGAACCACTATGAAGCTGTGCTGTATTTACATTTTCGCTCTTTGATCGTTTCTTTCTTTCTTTCTTTCTTTCTTTCTTTCTTTCTTTCTTTCTTTCTTTCTTTCTTTCTTTCTTTCTTTCAATTCTGCACACATAAAGTGTAATGTGGAATCCTTTTAGCATGATTGAAGGTCAAGTCCTAACGGATGGCGGCCCAATCGTTGCTATGATTTTTGAAAGGAACCACAATGCATCCGTTCTATATTTACATGTTCTTTCTATCCTTCTTTATGCACACATATAGTGCAATGTGGAATCCTTTCATCGGGATAGAAGGTCAAGTCCTAACGGATTGCTGCCCAATCCTTGCTGTGATTTTTGAAAGAAACCACAATGCATGTGTTCTATATTTACATTTTTTCTCTTTTTTATTTCTTCCTTTTTTTCATTCTGCACAGATATTGTGTAATGTGGAATCATTTGAGCGAAATTAAAGATCAATTCCTAACAGACGGCGGCACAATCTTTGCTATGATTTTTGAAAGGTACCACAATGCATCTGTTCTATATTTACATTTTCTCTCTTTTTTATTTCTTTCTTTCTTTCTTTTCATTCTGCACAGATATTGGGTAATGTGGAATCATTTGAGCGAAATAAAAGATCAATTCATAACAGACGGCGGCACAATCTTTGCTGTGATTTTTTAAAGGAACCACAATGCATCTGTTCTATATTTACATTTTCTTTCAATCCTTCTTTGTTTCTTTCTTTCTTTCTTTCTTTCATTTTTTGTGCTCACATATAATGTAAATGTGGAATCCTTTCAGCGGGATTTAAGGTAAAGTCCTAACGGATGGCGGCCCAATCTTTGTTATGATTTTTGAAAGGAACCTCAATGCATCTGTTCTATATTTACATTTTCTTTTTTTCTTTATGCACAAATATAGTGTAATGTGGAATCCTTTCAGCGGGATTGAAAGTCAAGTCCTAACGGATGGCGGTCCAATCTTTGCTGCGATTTTTGAAAGGAAAAACAATGCATCTGTTCTATATTTCCATTTTCTTTCTTTCTTTATGCACACATTTAGTGTAATGTGGAATCATTTCAACGGGATAGAAGGTCAAGTCCTAACGGATGGCGGTCCAATCTTTGCTGTGATTTTTGAAAGGTACCACAATGCATCTGTTATATATTTACATTTTCTCTCTTCTTTATTTCTTTCTTTCTTTCTTTTCATTCTGCACAGATATTGGGTAATATGGAATCATTTGATCGAAATAAAAGATCAATTCATAACAGACGGCGGCACAATCTTTGCTATGATTTTTTAACGGAACCACAATGCATCTGTTCTATATTTACATTTTCTTTCTTTCAATCCTTCTTTCTTTCTTTCTTTCTTTGTGCTCACATATAATGTAAATGTGGAATCCTATCAGCGGGATTGAAGGTCAAGTCCTAACGGGTGGCGGCCCAATCTTTGTTATGATTTTTGAAAGGAACCACAATGCATTTGTTCTATATTTACAGTTTCTTTCTTTCTTTATGCACACATATAGTGTAATATGGAATTCTTTCAGCGGGATTGAAGGTCAAGTCCTAACGGATGGCGGTCCAATCTTTCCTGTGATTTTTGAAAGGAACCACAATGCATCTGTTCTATATTCACATTTTCTTTCTTTCTTTCTTTCTTTCTTTCTTTCTTTCTTTCTTTCTTTCTTTGTGCTCACATATAATATAAATGTGGAATCCTTTCAGCGGGATTTAAGGTCAAGTCCTAAGGGATGGCGGCCCAATCTTTGTTATGATTTTTGAAAGGAACCACAATGCATCTGTTCTATATTTGCTTTTTCTTTCTTTCTTTATGCACACAAATAGTGAAATGTGTAATCCTTTCAGCGGGATTGAAGGTCAAGTCCTTTCGGATGGCGGCCCAATCTGTGCTATGATTTGTGAAAGGAACCACAATGCATCTGTTCTATATTTGCATTTTCTTTTTTTCTTCTTACTTTCTTTTCATTCTGCACACATATAGTGTAATGTAGAATCGTTTCAGCGGGATTGAGAGTCAAGTCCTAACGGATGGCGGCCCAATCTTTGCTGTGATTTTTGAAAGGAACCACAATGCAGCTGTTCTATATTTACATTTATTTTTTCTTTCCTTATGCACACCTATAGTGTAATGTGGAATCCTTTCAGCGGGATTGAAGGTCAAGTCCTAACGTATGGCGGCCCAATCTTTGCTGTGATTTTTGAAAGGAACCACAATGCAACTGTTCTCTATTT